>CM053406.1:4689097-4833981 GCA_028644305.1 Xerus rutilus | reverse complement strand
TATGAATAAAAAAAAGAAAAAAGAAAAGATAGAAGAAAATCATAGTCCATTTAACCCACATAAACATCTGGTAAGACATGCTACCAAACCTGAACTGTCAGCAGAAGAAAGAAGGTTCATGTGAGCAGGGGCAGTGTTAGTCCCTGTCACCCAAGTGCCTCTGGCATGTGGCTGCTTTCTCTAACTGTGCTGCCTTTCTATACTGTGGCTTGTTCACCCCCTCTCTTCTCCTTTTGCCCTGGTTATAAAATCTCTCTGCAGCGCATGGCTTCTGAGTCTTGCAAAGCACAGCTACTACATCAGAGTAAGACCCTGGCTGCTCATGTCTGTCAGAGGAGGCCACGGGTAATATTCTGCTGCAAAGACATTTTATCTCCTTCATTTTTGGTGTGACAGTTGAGAAGCGAGAGCTATAGGGTAAGAGACTCCTTTATTCATCTTATATTTGACCAGCATAAACACAGTCAAAAGCTTTCACAGGACCAACAGAGCAATAATAGCCATTCCCTTTACCAACAGGACCTGCTCAGGGCAGGAGCTGCTGAGAATCTTGATGGCTTTTAATTTACTTAATGTTTAACCATTCTCCAATTCATCAACTTCAGGAGATTAGCATTTATGATCCAATTTTTGCGATGAGATAATTGGTATTTAAAGAGACTTTTTAGAATGGTCCAAACCTTTCAGTTACTCAGGAGCAAGATGAAGACTGGATTCCAGTTCATGTTCTTAAACACCTGTGCTTTCCACATCAAACCAAAGGGAGCATCTAATGCAATAGTCTTAGGAGAGCAGCATGGCGCGGTTTCCCCAGCGGCAACTTGTGTTCCTTGACAGTGGGTCTCCATTCAGTGAAGAATTGTCGGTCTGCAGTGGGCTCCGCCAAGCTGACCTGCATCTGCCCTGCTGTTCCAGAGGCAGGAGAGAGCAAGCAGGCGAGGAGAGGGCCTCCACCCTCAAGGAAGAGTGTGCTGCTCACGGTGGCTGAGGTGGAGGTGACATACAGGGAAGCACTCCTGGGCAAGGAAGAGGTGATGCGTCCTGACGCGAGGCCGAGGAAGTGTCATGAGGAAGCGGCCTGTGAGCTGAGGTTCCAGGGCTGTGGTCTGAGACCCTCTGCCCTGGCTAATTTAGAGTCCTGCTTAGATTTCAGTCGAATCTTTTCAAGCCTAAGGACAGTAAAACATAGGGAGGTATGGCATAGTGGTGACCCACAGGATCCCCATCCTAACTCAGTCTTTCTAGTTGTGCAGCCCTGACTGGACGTGCAGTGTGCCTGCCTTTCGTCCGTCTGAGAACTGGGAAGCACAAGCCTGCACATTCCACCGTGGGGCTGGGGCTCCATGAGCTGACGCACAGGAAGCCTTCAGCAGGTGCCTCCTTGTGTGGCTTCCGCAAGTGCTGGTTCTAACAGTGACGACTGGAGGCTCTTCTCCAGCTGGATCAGCCAGGGGACTGGGTTCTCAATATCAAAGTAGAGATGCGAGTCAATATTTTCAAATAATTTCAAGCTTTGTCACAGTGATGATATTTGTCAACCCCAACTCATGAATGAGATTACCTCGTTCTAGATTTTTGTGGAACAAGTTTGCAGGATACCGTTGAGGTTTCAAAGATGATGCTCAGGGCCACACAGGTTTATGATTCCTACACATGATTAGAGTACGCCAAACAGGAATGGAATCCTACTTTATTGTAATAATAATAACTAATAAATTCTAATCAAGTTCTTGGAGCATATAAGATTTCAGTGAGTGGAATTGGTAAAAATTTTAGATAGCTCAATCCAAAACTCTTTAAGATGTGATTGTAGTCATTACAAAGAAATATTTCTTACTCTTAGGAATCTAAGAGACAGTATTGTAATAGGAATCAAATAAAAGATGTGATAAGTTATGTGGAATGACAAGTTGAAAAGAAAGACTTTGAAAGAAAAAAATCAAAGCTAGCTTTTGTTAGAACTACAAAATCAGTTGGTGAAAAGGCTGCTGTGGAGATGCACAGATGAACAGGAAGCACACGGTGTTCAAGATCATGAACCACCAGGTTAGTGTAAACCAATATCAAAAGAAAATGCCCCATCAAGATGTATTGAAATAACCACATTAAGAAATAGCTTTTTGGCCGGGCGCAGTGGCGCATGCCTGTAATCCCAGCACTTTGGGAGGCTAAGACAGGAGAATCGCGAGTTCAAAGCCAGCCTCAGCAACGGCGAGGCACTAAGCAACTCAGTGAGACCCTGTCTCTACATAAAACACAAAATAGGGCTGGGATGTGGCTCAGTGGTCGAGTACCTCTGAGTTCAATCCCCGGTACCAAAAAAAAGAAAAAAAGAAAGAAAGAAAAGGAAAGAAATAGCTTATTGGGGCTGCTGTGGTTGTGGCTCAGTGGTAGAGTACTCCCCATGCACATGTGAAGCACTGGGTTTGATCCTCAGCACCACATTAAAATAAATAAATAAAATAAAGGTATTGTGTCCATCTACAACTTAAAAATAGTTTAAAAAAAGAAATAGCTTTTATAAGAAATGTTGGCAAAGATAGAGAGAAATTGGAATCTTTATACATGGTTTGTACAATGGTTCAGCCTCTTTGGAAAACAGTCTGGCAGTAAATGCAGTTACCCTGTGACACTGAAATCCATCCCTGAGCCTGGAGCCAGGAGAGTTGAAACATGTCACACAAAAGCTCTCCCGTCCACAGCAGCATTATCCATAAGGCCAGAAAGCAGAGACAACTGAATGTCTATGGATTGATAACTGGAACATAAACAGCAGGGCACCATCTGTCGGAGCATCACTGGACAGAGCACCATGTGAAGAAGCCTTGTGAGCGTTGCTCAGGGGAAGGAGTCAGCGGAAACACACCCAGCACAGGTGACTCCAGCCAGTGCTCAGAGTTAGCAAGTGCACCCAGGGAGAAAGCAGGGGTATGGCTACCTAGTCCTGGGTGAGTAGTGGGGAAATGGGAAGCTAGAAATTGCTGTGGGGTTTTCTCTTTGGGGTGATGAAAATGTTCTTTAATTTTTAAACATGATGGTTGCACAACTCTCAATATACTTAAAAGCTAAATTGCACACATAAAATTGGTGATGTACATGTAATATTAATTATACTGTATTTTAATTATGCTACGACAAAAATTTACTGAGAAAAAGTAATGCTATAAATATTATCAATTTAGATTTTAACAAATGATGGTGATGTGATTTTTAAGACTAACTTAATTTGTATTATAGTACAAATAATTTTTTCTATGTTGAAAACATTACTAAATCATAAACCAATCTCATGCAACATTTGGAGCTGAGTATTCAGCAGTGAACAGTTCAAGGGTGATGGATTGCACGGTGCTTCTAAAGTGGTAGTTCAGATCTTATCTATCTACTCTCATTTTTTGAAAAAAACATAAGTGGCTCTAAATTAGGGGGTTGAAATTAGCAGTATAACATGTATTGAGAAAGGTCAAACAGATTCATGTAACACTAAAACATGCAAGAGGAAGAGAAACTAGAAGTAATATTAACAAACATGACGTCAGGGCCTAACACTGGCCGTGCCCAGAAGGCCTGCTGTTTCTGGGATGAGGTAAGAGGAACAAAGAATGTGCCATGGTGGGTAAGGAGGAGGGGACTGGCCACTTCCCTCACCTCCAGTCTCCAGCGGGATCAACGCAGAACCACCTTGGTTGTGGAGTAAAGGGACATGCTCACAAAACATCTGAAGACGTCTGTTTGCCCAGTTAGCTGCAAACCACCCGGCACCCATGCTTTCCCTCCTCGTAGGTGCAGTGTGACCCGCCATATGGTCCCCTGCGGCCACTGCAGAGGAATAACAGCAATAAAACACCCAGACCCTTTCCTTGAATCCTCCAAGTCCTCTCTGTGGGACACCAAAGTAAACAATAGGCTGGGGCTTTTCCAAGTCCTAACCTTGAACTTGTGAATGTAATAAGCAGCTGAAATCCAGGAGGTTTCAGGATAACTGGGCTTTCCTACGTCCATAAAGCTAGAGTTTTGTTTATCATTCCATGTCACATCATGGGTTGCTTTTATTAAACATTAGCTACAAGAATATATCAATTCTTAAAGAGCTCTTTAAATAAAGTCTGGAATAATGATCAGAAATATTTTATAGTACAGGGAGAGAGCGAGGGAGAATTAACTTTAAAAAGCATAATGGATCTGAAAGTAGACTGAATATGAGCATCTTGGCTAAGCAACCACTGGACAACAACAATGTTTGTTCTTCAGCTAAGAAAGGTCTCCTGGCACTGGAGGTACCTTGGGATGGTGCTTGCCCTGGGATTGTGTGAGGTGCTTGGTGTGTTTAACTAGTGTGAACTGAGTTGACTGTGTTTGATGATTGATGTGATTAAATATACGCTTGCATTCAAAGACAGTCCACCTCCAATAATTATTAAAACACCGCTGGCTTGTGATGAAACCTAATCCCAATTTCCTCTGTTGAAGGTATTGGGAGGCACGGCCTTTGGGAGATAAGTGGGGCCCAGTGAGGTCACAAGGGTGGAGCCTCCACTGGCAGTGTGGCTTTGTGAAAGGAGGGAGAGGTGAGAGCTCTCACATCTGCTCTCAAAGCCATCCAATGTCCTCCACCAAGTTATTAAGCAGCACAAAGGCCCCTCACCAAGTGCCAGCACCTGGATTTTGTATCCAGCCTCCAGAATCGTGAGAATAAGTTTTTTTTCTTTACAAGTTACCTGTGGTGTTCTGGTGAGGCAGCAGAAAACAAGCTAAGAGACCAGCTCACACGCTGAAGTACATTGTGCACCAAGAGCAGGAGAGGGAGACCCAGAGGACACAGTGAGGAAAGCAGGTTCAGTACTGGAAGGAGTTCTGAGTGAATTAAGAACTGTGGCGGCCAGTGAGAAAGAGGCTTTTACATTTTGATAACTTAGAGATAGAAAATGGCCAACAAGAACATCAAAGTTGCCCAGAGAAACAAGTTGCATTATTGGAGACCACAGGCTTGGCTAATTAGGTTTCCAATAGAATGTCAAGTCAATTCAGATTAAATTTCACTTATTATAATGTCACTAAAGTTTAGAAATCCATCAAGTATATTAGAAAAGGGCAATCTACCATGCACTTGATGCTTATGTTTATGAACATCACAGAATATTAAAACAATGTCAGACTCCATCAAATATCGCTCCCACTTAGCCAAGACCTCAGCAGTCTTTCAATAACTTGGAGACTCCGCAGCACGTTGCAATAACTGGGTTGATGGAGTTTTGCATGTGTTTATGTAAATAACGCTCATTGGGAAGATAAAAGACAACCCAGTCTATTTACCAGGAGGCAAAGACCACCTGAGAAACTCCTCATAGTCACAGTCGGGGAGAATGCAGGTGGGTTGTTGGCTGCTGAGTGAAAGGGTAGGAAGGGAAAAGCAGTCTGAAAAAGGACTTGACGTTCAGCTGGCTTTACTGGTGGCTGAGTAGCCATTGGACTTAGAATTTCCCCAGGCATTTGTTTTAATACACAGAAAGAGCTTTGGAGAAGCCATTTTTGTTCCGATTTTCCTTGTGCGCCAGTTTTAGCCCAGATGTGCTGGGACCATGTCCATGCTCACACATTTCGGAAGGCAAGAGTCCACCTGGAACCTGTACCTTTGGGTTGCCAGGGTTGCATCATGCCAGTGTCTCCAAATTCCAGGGAAGTAGCTCCAAGCAGAAGTAAGGGAGCAAGCACCCCCAGGATACCTTGAGTTCCTGGCAAAAGCCAGTCACTTCCGATTCCAGTATTTATCTAACTAAGTACTGAATTATGCAGTCTTTAGAATGCATATGCCTCTCTATTAGGTAGCTGTCTTAATATTTAATATAGAAAGATAACCTTGATTTTTTTCCCAACTTTCAGAGGATAACCAATAATCTAAGAAGACACACAGCATATATCTTCTGTTTAAAGATTCCCCATATGATCACCTGGAGCTTGGAGAAGAAAGAGGGACAGGTATTCACTTGAGACAGTGGACTTGCTAATAACAGATTTTTTATTTTAAACTTAGGAAGTTCATATTTTGATGAAAATAAACATTTAATTACATGCATGTTTCAGGATGCATTATCTCATGAAGTAAAGCACTATATATCAAGTAAATAAAAACTTTTAAGGAATATTTTCAAGCCTATTCATAATAAGTTAATAAAATGTCTTATTATCAAGTTACCTTATTAGAATAATGTCCCCAGTGATGTTCATAATTAAAGAAAACTTTCACATTCAGACTTCATCAGACCCTCATGCAATCAAATTAACCATTTTTGCCTCAATTGTCCAAAAATTCACTTACTGATTTATTTAGTAAACATTTCTTGAACATTGGCTATGTGCTAAGTGCAATACTAAGCTCTTAAAATACGAAGAGAAATAAGTCCAATAGCTAAAATATATTTAATTTCTTACTTAGTAGAAAGCTCTACCATCACTATAACACAAAAAGCTACATGCCAGGAAATCAAATATGTCCACTATTACTTCCTTATTACTTGAATGTGAGTCAGTTTTCTTTATGTGGCATGTTGGACAGAAGTCACTTCCTAGGGCACAGCAATGCAAAGATGAAAACATACAGCATCACAGCATTATGTAACAGCATCCATTAATGAACAATATTAAAATTCAGACCATTTCTTCTAAGAAAGAGCTAAGAATTAATCTCTAAAGCAGTTCTCCAAAACCACATTAATTCCATTCTCTAGTGAATATATTTATTTAAATATATTCTGAAAAGGCCACACATCTTCCAAGAGTGAAGAAAAAGTATAAGAAAACTTCCTGCTTTGCTTTAGTTCTCCATTATGGTGAACTTAACATAATTAGTTCACTGGAGGAAAGGAATTAAGTTGATAAAAACAATAACTGCAATGGTAGGTTTTCTTGTGGACAACAGGTTCTCAGTGGACCAGTAATGAAAGCCCATAGGACCCTGAGGCCTTCCCTGCAGACTCAGGGTGTTAATGGCCTTGGGATATTGGTTAATCTTCTTAGGAATGTCTCCTTCAGGTGAAAATATCCTAAATGTCTCCGCATTACTACTTTGGCCAGTTGAACAAATGAAATATCAAAATGCAGATTTCATTTCTCATTTCATATTAAATAAATCCTGAAGTATCAAGATGAAAATACTTGAAGTGCATTTTATATTTATGGCAACTGTGCTGTTCCCCATTGAGCTGACCTGGCAGTGCAGCTACAGAACAAAATTTGCCCAGTATCTAGAACTCCACAAAAGATAAGTGCCCGCTATCTTCTAAGTTGTGACTTTAAGAAAATCCTATTATCTGATTATGCAACTAAGCAAAGCTAAACTGCAAGATCAGCATCATATCAAAGATAAGAAACAGAATCACACCAGGGTTTAGAATAAAAAATACTGAGCAAGAAAAAACTGGACATATTTTTTTCAGGAATACAAATTGCATCACAGAATGTCCCATGCTTCTCTAATCTGGGGAAAGAAGTTCTGTTATTTATATCATTTTGACAAAGCAGTAAAATAATCTTTGAAAACAGAATAGCATGTATCTTTAAAAGCCAACTGAAACAGTCCCTAAAAATAGTTTACCAAGCAACAAAGTCAAATTGTTGGGGAATTGCTCTTTAATGCATTAGAGAGTCTATTCCTATGGCACTTAAGCCAGCCAAAGTAATAAATATAAAATGATAATTTTTCTCCATGAGCTGTTCATGCAGCCCACCCAGGAGTAATATAACAGCGCCTGGTAGCAGGAGCCTGGATTCAGGAAGAAGGCAATGAGCTTCGACTACTTGCCTAAATGCACTCAAAAGTCAGCAATTACAATTAATCCCTCTGCTGCCCAGTGCCGCCTGTGTCTATTTCCAGAATGTGAGTGTCAATGGGGTGTTCCCAGTGTAAGGAAATTCTAGAGTCCAACCAAGGAGCGCATGAATGCCCTTTATAGTCAGCTCCATTTCCTCCCTTCCCTCCAGGACTTCCATCACTGCAAGGAAAGAATTTCTTTGTCAGTCCTTTTAATTTAAATAACAACAAAATAACCATCAAGGAAAAGCACAGATTTCCAAAATTAAGTCATTCACGGGAAAGAGCCTATCTGAGATAAAAGATGAATGAAATATCAAAGGAAGTTGAAGAAACAAGACTCTTGAGATGTAATGTTGGAGCTGCTGATGCCTCATTGCTAATAGATCATTTTCTGGAAATGCAAACATACACTATAGATTACTTTGCTTTTGTAATCATGAAACACAGAAAGGAGGCACTGCCTTTTTTTTTATTGGTCATTTTTAGTTATACATAACAGTAGACATTTTATACAGTTGAAATTATAATAGATGCGGGTCTTAAAATTGGAATCTTCTCATTGTCTTTTTATTCCTAATAGTTTTTAGTTTCTCTCTCATTAAACTCCTGTGTGAAAGTTGCTAGGTATTGCGGTGAGAAAATGGAGGATATCATTGGCCTAAGAAAGATGAAAAGGTTGTCTTGCTATGTATGTAGTAACTTAAATATAATCGATTTGTAAATAAATGTAAGTCTTTCTTGTTGCCCAAGTTTTGTCCTGGGGAGCCGCAAGAAAACAATCCTGCTTTTGGCAAGGCCTGATGAAGCTACAAAGAGTGAGCACCTAAAAGCAACAACGAGGTTCTTCAGGGCTACGAAACCGTACCTTCTCTTACATCCCAAAGAAAGCTATGGTTTCTGGGATACCAAGAAAATCCTTGCCAAGATGGGCTACTTACTCCAAGGAGTAAGAGCAACTACTTAACTGTGGCAGAACAAGGGCAGATGGATGCCAAGTGTACAGAGGTTGGTCACAAGAACCCAGATGAGATTTTTCAAGAGTGGCTGAGTTCTGGGAATGGGCTACATGAGAACACTAAAGGTGGGATTTGCAGACTCAGGGATTCCCAGTCAGGGTCAGGTACTCACTGAAAAGCTTGAGGCACAAAGCCCCCACCCCAATCCTTCTTTCTTGAGGAATAATATTGTGAACTGGTGGATGAGGGTGGACAGTCCAGCACAGACTTCGCCACCATGAGGAAGAGGGGTCAATCATTTCCTAGAAGCAGGCAGAGAGGGCCTACCGAGGACTGGGTAGGAACAGAGAAAGGAGGACTCTCCCTGCTGTCACCCCTCCTAAGTGCTGACAGATAAAAGCAGCCTGCGTAATGCTGTAGAAGAAACCAGAGCCTAGAAAAGCCTGAATGGCATAAATATACCTCAAAACACAAAATTTGAGGATACAACAGGAACAAACACTCCTTGAGCAGAGGACTTCACTGATCAATTCTATCTGTCATTTAAGGAAGAAAAAAATTCCAATTCTACAAACTCTTATGAAAAATAGAATAAGTATAATATTTCTTAATATATTTTAGGAAGATAGAATTATTTTGATACCAAATGCAAAGACATACAAGAAAGTAAAACTGTGCTAATCAACTTTGCATCACTGTGACTGAAACACCCGGAGAGATCAGCTTTCAGGAGAAAAGGTTTATTTCAGCTGGGAGGTTCATAAGTTCAGCCCATGGTCGGCTGACTCCATTGCTCTGGGCCCAAGGTGAAGCAAAATCTCATGGAGGAAATGCATCTTGGAGGAAAGCTACTGTGCTCATGGTAGCCAGGGAAACAGGAAATGATGAGCCAAGGGGAGGGATATTGTAAGCACAAAGTGACGCCTGCAGACCTCAACAGGTTCAGCAAAGCCCATTCATTCACGGAGTCTGCATGGTAGGGGCTCATTTTCTGGAGGCAAAAATGGCTGTCAGTTACAGAGGGGATTTTAGTTTTATAGGGTACAATGAGGGTGATTTAATCACTGGAAACTGTGGGTGTGCCATTTGGACAGTCAGGGGCTAGTTGTGAAGGTTAAAACTTGAACTCAGAAGGCAGTTGTAAAAAGGTTAAAACTCATTGTTACCTGGAGAAATGGAGACCAGACCCCTGGGATGAGTACTCAAATCTCACCCATCGCTTTTATTTATTTATTTTATTATTGCTTTTATTTTATTACTGCTTTTATTTCCCAGAGTTTTGAGATTGACTGTGCCTCCATTTAGGACTAATTTGCAATGAGGGAAAGTCAAAGTCCAGAGCCCAGCGGTTAGTATCTGCCCCCTTCCTTCAGGGCCCATTGTTTTGGGGAAAGGGTTTAGTAGGAGAGGTTAATGCTTGGCTAATTTCCCCTCCCTCCTCCAGAGCTGCACCTTCTTTCCATTTTTTTCTTTGGGGGCTGTCTTATAGGAATCTTATTTTCTATAGCCCTTCAGATATAATCCCCAAGGGCATGCCACCAGTGACCCCCCTCCTCCTGTCACACTCCATCTGCCTACAATTACCATCCATTAGTCCATTCAAACTAGGATGAAATGATCAAATCACAGCCCTCATTATCTAATCATTATAACTTCTGCATTAACACAGGAACCTTTTGGGGACTCAAACTATCACAAAAACTGTCTGCTAGTGTCTCTGGTAAACATAGAAAAACAAAAACACAGACACTTCCCACAATAGTAAGTAAAGCCCAGAAATATATTGAAAAACATAAAATACAGCCTGATTGAGTAGGTTTTAACCTGTGACTGCCAGTTTTGTTTCACATTTGACAAACTTTCCATGTAATTGATTGTCTTTTGTCTAAAAAACAGAAATTCATTTGATGACTGCAATGGCTGCAGAGAAAGCATTCAACAAACTCATGAAAAAACTCTAAGAAAACTAGAAACAAAAAGTAACTTCCTCAGACCTGATAAAGGGCATGCATCAATGAAAACTTAGAACTGACATCATCCTTTTAATGAAGAAAGATTAAATCTTTCTAAGACCAGGAACCAGCCAAACTTTTCTTCTCAAGGACTCTCTCTATTCAACACTGCACTGGAGATACTAGCCAGTGCGACAAAGCAAGAAAAAGCGGGCGTGGGGGGTGAGTACTGATTAGATTGGAAGAAAATAAATTGCCTTTACTTTTATGACATCTCTGTTAAAAAGCACAAAGAATCATAATAAAGCTATTAGTGAAGCCAGCATTAGACAGGCAGTGTAGATAGGTAAATCGAGTCAGGTTGGATCAAGGTGGCCAATTTGGGTCTGGGAACTTGGAGAAGTATTGAAATGCTAATGTCTTCAGAGACCTTCCTCCATCCTTTTCAGGGAAACCTGCCCCTGCTCTAACCTGTTGCTAAGGTAACCTGTCCCAGGGATTACCTCTCCCTATAGGGAGTTGTTAATTTCACCCCCTTTCTTGCCCAAATCACTCCACCTGGGCCCTTTCCAGTATCAGTGTGCTTTTCACCTTTTTGGCCATCCCACCGCAGCCTGTCCTGGGCCTAGTCATGTAGGCAGGAAGGAGAGATAAGGAGAAGAGAGCAGGAGAACAAAGGAAGCCTAGGACATATAAAAATGCAAAACATGTGTACTTCTTGGGATACCAGGATACCAGCTATGGTCCCCCTCTCCCTCTCAGGAGCAGTCTGTGTTATCCTTTTTTAAATAAACCCTGTTTAAATTCTTGCCTTGGTGTGCTTCTCTAATGTTATACTTCAGCATGTGAGGAAGCAGAACTTGTCACAGGTAACTGGTGGTATCACTAGAACTTACAGTTTACCTTGGCATGGCTGTAGGATACAAGGTCGATGTTCAGAATCAATTGCCTTTCTTTATATGAAAAATAAAAAATTGGTAATTAAAATTGATAAGAATAATTTAAAATAGCATTAAAACATGGAGTACTTAAATGTAAGTATATTAAAGCATATGCAAGATTTATATATTAACAATGAGAAATATTATTGAAATAATTTTTAAAAGGCTTAAATAAATACACACATATACTATGTTCATGGATTGTAAGATTTAACATTGTTAAGAATTCACTTCAAATTGATCTATAGAATCCAAATCAAAATCATAACAATTTCATATAAATTGACAAAATATTTCTAAAATGAATGTGAAAATCGAAAGAACTGAAATGGCAAAATAATTTTGAATAAGAATAAATTGGAGAACTTATATTTTCTGATTTCAAGATACACTTGGAAGCTACAATGATAGAGTTTGGTGTAGAAGAAATAATAGAGATATACATCAATGTAATATAACATTGAGCACAGATATAGGCCCATATATATATGGGTAATCAATTATAGCAAAGGTACAGTAGAAATTTAATGGAGAAATTATAGTCTCTCAAAAATGATGCTGGGACAATTTGATATTCAAAAGCAAAATTTTCCTCTGTCCATACATCGTATTGTACACAAAAATTAACTCAAAGGGAATCATAGATGTGAACGTGAAAATCTAAAACTATAAAATCTCTAGGAGAAAATATACAAAAAGCTGTTTTATTTTTTAATTTATCTAGCAGAGTTGTTTAGATATAAAACCCAAAATGCAATGCATATATCAGAAGAAAAAAGCAGACTGAAACTTCAGTAAGTCCCCCAAAACAATTATTAAACTGCAGAGGGAAAGGTCATGGTCACGATCAGCATTGTCGGCAATGGTGAGATCATGAAACAGATGACAGGTTGCAATGGGAAGAACAAACCCTTTCTGTGAAATTATTGGAAGAAATGCATAAGTTCAGTGCAACCACTGTACAAAATCAGACAAGGCTCAGTTGAAGGTCATTATATCCAAAGGAACTGATCAAGTCTCTTCAAAAGTTCAATCCCCAGCACCAAAAAAAAAAAAAAAAAAATAACTGAATAGCTATCACACACTGCTGGAGACAGAAGCACCACAGAAAGGCAATGTGGGATCTTAAATAAGATCATGGAACAGAAAAAGAATATTAATGGAAAATTGAGTGATGTTCAAAAAAGGTCTTTAGCTTAGCGCATAGTACTATACTCATGTTAATTTTCTGACTTTGAAAATTGTACTCTGGTCATATAAAATATTAGCATTAAAGGAATCTGGATGAAGTATGTATTATTTTTTTCAAAGCTTTTGTAAGTCAAATATTCAAGATAAAATTGTCAATAAAATAAATCCAAATTGTTTTACAATTGTCAACAAAAATAGATTTGATATTACATGGAGCAGAAATTGATAGAGAATCAACATGAAAAAGTTAAGCCAAAAAATCATACTTAATTTTAGAAAATAAGATCGTCACTGAAGTAGTGCTACACTAAATACCTATTCGAATACAAAACAAAAAGAATAATAATATTGAATGTTGGCAATAGTATGGAGCAATTTGCGAG
This sequence comes from Xerus rutilus, assembly GCA_028644305.1. NCBI lineage: Eukaryota > Metazoa > Chordata > Mammalia > Rodentia > Sciuridae > Xerus > Xerus rutilus. Next base: position 4,820,748 of record CM053406.1, on the reverse strand, counting down.
CACTTCTAGTGGACATGCAAAATAGTCTAGCTCCCATGGAGGAGCTGCGCAGTTTCTTATGTCAATGTAAGCGGCACCAAGGGGTCCCGATCCTGGGTAGTCAATCAGGGAAATCAAAAGATACGTGTTCACACAAAACCACGGAAGTGACTGGCTGGAGGTAGTGGCTGTATTCAAAATCACAACAAATGAAAGCATCATAAAGTTATCTTCACTGATAATTCGGTAATCACCCAAACTATGGAATGCCATTCATGGAGAATAAGTGGGAGAACAACAATACCTACACCACAACTGGATATCCAGTGCACAAGGCTGTGCAAAGCTGGCCAGGAAAAGGCTTCCCACTGTGTGTTTCTGTCCCTATGGCAGCCCAGAAAAGGCAGGACTACAAGAACAGACCCCTCAGAGGTCCCATGCATGCAGGTTGGTGGGGGAGCAATTGATTATAAAGGGCACAATAGAACTCTTCAGGGATGTGCGAGTTCTTCATCCTGATTGTGGTAGTGGTTAAGTCACTGATGTGTTTTTTAAAACACTGAAAGGATGAAGTTCACCAGGTACAAAATTTACCCCAATGAACCTGAGTTAAAAAAACAAAAAGAGTAAATCTCCTCCGTTTTCCTAGAAATACTGATGAAGAACCTCTCACTCAGGACTCAGAGGATGGACATAGTATTTCAGGCCTTTGGGGGTGAGGAAGGCTATCTAAGATCTCAGATGTGACTTTGTAAGTTATGACAGATTTGGAGCATCCTAATAAAAGGGAAGACATGGGCACCATGTCAAATGATCAGCACAGAGAAACTGTGTCACAAATTTGTACAGCATGCCCAAGGAATAATTAACATTTACAATTTATAGATTATTAAGGGCAATTCAATAGACATATTAAATCATGACTCTCCATAGGGCTTTTTGTATAACCTTCAGAAACACATTTGGCTTTCTAAGTCTTTTATTCTCTTTTATCAAATGGCTAGAATAGACATATCTGTTCTAGACTGAATTGATACAAAACTTCCCCTACCAACCAATTCATGTATTGAAACCCTAACCTCCAAGGTGATTTATATCTGAGAATATGGATTTTTAAGTGGCAATTAAGGCTAACTGGGCCATAAGGATGGGCCCCTTATCCATTTTAATTAGTGTCCTCATAAGAAGAGGGAAAGAGACCAGAGATGATAAGCCCACACAAAGGACCCAGGATTGATGCTCAGGAGAAACCAACCTAGCTGATACCTTGATCTTGAAATTTCAGCTTCCAGAATGTGAGAGAAAACTGTTATTTAAACTCCCCAGTCTGTGGTGCTTGGTTATGGCAGCCCCAGAAAACAAATACAGTGTCTTTACAATAATATTCTTAGCATTCTTAAAATAATCTCTATAAGGGTTGAGACCTAGTAAGTGCTGTAAAATGTTATCTAACAGCAACAGTAGGATCAGTTTTCCAGGGTAAGTTATTGATACAGAAGTTTAGGAATGTAGGTTTTTGTCATATCACTGAAGACTTTACATGTTATATTAGAATTTAAGAAGGAAGAGTAGCCCCCACCTTACATTCTATGATTTCAGCTATGCATAGTCAAACCATGGTGCAAAAATATTAAATAAAAATCCTAGAAATATGTAATTTACAGGTTTTAAGTTACATGTCATTCTGGGTAGTGTGATGAAGTCTTAAGTCTTCCTGTTCCATCCCATCTGAGATGGAGTCACCCCTTGTTTCCTGGAATCCACACTGTATACACTACCAGACTGTCAGTCCCTAGTAGCCACCTGAGTTATCAAATTGTCACAACATCAGAATGCTTGTACATAGGAATAAGTGCTATCTACAGTTTCAGTCTTCCACTGGGGTAGGGGTCATGGAACTTATCCCTGTGGTTAAGGCTAGGGAAGGACAGTATTCAGGGATAAGTAGATGTATAGTGACTAGCCATGATTCAAGGGGTGACAAGGTCACAGTCAAACTTCAGAAAAATTTTAGTCAGGGTTATATCTAGAATAGTTATACTGTGAAAAGACAGGTGCCTGGGGAAAGCACATGGAAATCTAGGTGAGAGGTGGTAGGAACTGGACTTGGGACAGAAAGTCAGGATATAGCACAGATCGAGTGGACAGCACTTGGAATCTGGATCCCAGCTGCAAAAGCATGAAAAAGTCACAACAGCTATGGAATCCTCAAGACTAGTTAAAAGTGGCTGAGCTTGGAGGAAGCCTATGAGAAGAAGTAAGATACCCCAGGGTGAAGAAGGCTGGGGAGTGAGGACAATGTTCCCTATTCTAGACCCAGTAAATGCTGCTTCCTGCTTGGACAAATGGGTCAGATGGATGGATGATGGATGGATGGAGAATGGCAGGATGGTTGGTGGATGGATGGATGGATGAATGGATGGAGGATGGATGGATGGTTGGTGGATGGATGGATGGATGGGTGGATGAATGGAGGATGGATGGATGGATGGATGGAGGATGGATGGATGGATATATGGTGGGTGGGTGGATGAATGGATGGATGAATGGATGGAGGAAGGATGGATGAATGGAGGATGGATGGATGGATGGAGGATGGATAGATGGATATATGGTGGGTGGGTGGATGAATGGATGGATGAAAATAAAATGGAAACAACACCCTATGTTCTTATCATGAAAAGTTATACTGAGAATTCTTGAAATTTATTTTTGTAAGGATTATACAAACATCTAAATATTTTAAATATGAAGATGACTTAAAGAAGTATCCTTATTTTTCTGAAAGGCACAGGAATACTAAAGGAAGGAGTCATTTCCTGATGCTTGGTACCTCTCATAATAGCAAAGGGATACATATGACGCATGGGATCAGTCCTGTGTACTGAATGCCCAAAACAGAAACCATGCCTCAGAGTTCATGACCCATAGGCCAGGAGCTTTGGGGAGAGGAGCAGATTCATCCTTGTGCTTGGAGCATGTAAATCCATGTGGGAAGAGCTAAGGGAACAGAATTGTGTGAGTCATCACCAAATGTGCGGCAGGGAGCAGAGTGGAGATCCGTGCAGAGCAGCCTGGCACCCCAGAGGCCAAGCCCTGGGCACAGCCCTGATCTGCAAATCAGTTTCCTGTTGGATGCAGGGGGGTGTCTTGCTCTTTGGCAGGAGTGTTCACTTGGCCCCAGGTACCAGGAGAGGCAGCCTGCTTCTGTCTGGGGCTGAGTCCCCAATCCTCTGTCCTGCTAAGCAGCAGCTGCTCCATTTGGTCCTGGAAGCCTCTTTGGCAGGCAGTGCTGGAGGGGAGACAGGAATGGAAATGGCAGACTCTACTACCATTCCAGAGGAGGCCTGGGAAGGGGCCTGGTACCCAGAGCCCTGATGTCCTTCCTGAGATGGGTCCTGTGTTTCTACTGCTCCTCAGGTAGTAGAGCTTCCTTGGTGGACCAGAAGAGCTAAGGTGAGTACATCTGGGGTTTGGGGAGGCTGGGAGGTGAGTCCACAGCATCCTCCCTTTTGGGATGGGTGACACCACACTCAGGGTGATCATGAGCTAGCAGGGCTTGGAGGGACTCCAAGTGCTACTTCAGCCCAAATTATCATTTCACCACCTGATAGGAACTTCTAGGAAAACACAAAATGTGCTAATCATAATTGTTCCTCTTCTTCCTCTGGGGGAGATGCTATCAGAGTAACTGTCAAGATCCAGTCTCCCAGAAGAAAACCACGGCGGCTCTGTGACTTAAGGAGTGGATAATTAACAAGAGCCTCAGTGGCAGAGAGTGCAGAGCTTTGGTGTCGGGCTGCTTCCACAGGACTCGGGGTGCGGGCCTCACCGTGCAGCTATTACCTAGGCACCGCATTTCCAAATGGGCTTGGAGAGCATTCAGCCTCCTCTGGCATGCCCCTGCTGTTCTTTCTTGCTTTGGCACAGAAGAGAGAGTAAAAGGAAGAAAGTATTTCCTAATGACTCATTTTTATCATCCTGCTTTATTATATTGTCTAGTACTGTGGCGAAATTAATTGGACTAACCCATTCTGCCCTTCTTTATGGTATAAGGTTAGGAGACAGGATCAGGAGGGATTTAATAGACAGCACTAAAAAAATCCTACTGTACAAATAAGTGACACATTGCACCTCCTGGTGACTCCCTGTCTCCCTCCACAAGCCTCTGCTGCCTGTCCACTCCCAGTCGCCCTTGACCTGGTTGGACATGGAGGCCCGCTTGCTTCTCACAGGTCTTAGTCTCCCAGCCAGCATTCCCTGGCCTCTGCCTGTGAACTTCTCTCCTGCTTTGATCGTCACAGTCCCACCAGGACACCCACTGGCCTCCACTCCTCCTAGGAGTCTCCACACACTCTATGCCTTCTCTCATGTTTAACGGTGACAAACCTCAGCTCTGATCCCTAACCGTGTACAGCTGACCAGGTGTGTAAACTCTGGACTGGCAGTTGCTGTCCCCATAAGGGGACATGAGCACTGTGCCTCTTGTTGTCAAGCAGGTGTGACTGTCACATAGGGAACATTGTGGCCACTGTCACTGTTACTAAGGGTGCCATGTCATCACCGTCATTGTCCCGACCCCTTTCCCCTTCTGCTGCTCACCCTGTACACATTAGTTCTGGATTTTCTCTGTCTTTAATGGTGAGTCCACCTCAGCCAAGCATTTATCCAAAATACAGCTAATAATACCTTTAAATAAGAGTTTAAAAAGTTGTTTGGAAATTAAAAGAGATAAATTAAGTTTGCCTGGAACTTTCTTAGACATTATTATTACTATTGACACTAAATATTAAAAATATCCATTTCCCCAGGCCACTCTCTTCTTAATATAAACTTTTATATTTTGTATTTCTAAACCTTAAACCCTCGCTTCATGAAGCTTCAGACACTCGTACTTACTTGTTAGCACAGGTTCTATAACAGAAGATAAAAGTGTTTTTTCTTCTTTTCTCAATGACTAGCAGTCTCTGGCTTACAATCAATCTAGGGAGTGGGACAGCAGCAGCCGGGCGAGGCCCCAAACCAAGCACTCTGCAGTCTCCACCTGCACACCCTCCACCCAGCTCTGTCCTGTGACAGTCAGAGTGCACCGCTCTTCCTCGCCTTTCTTTCTTACACCAGAAAAAAGATTAAAATACATGAAGTAATTTAGAGAGGCAGATGTGGGTAACATTTTTGGATAAGACCATCTCACATTTTTTGAAAAAAATATGTTTCTTAATTTTTAACTGAAAATATTGATATAACAAAAAGCCATTTAAAATAACAGAGTTGGTGGAAGAAAATATGCGTAGCTCAACCATGTAAATAAATGCAGCTTATGAATAATTAAAATGTGCTTTTTCTTTTTGATTTTCTCAGATCTGAATTTCCTGTTCTCTAAAATAGTTACAACATTAACATCATTGACATTCAAATGATTAGGAAAAGGTAACTATGGATTTCACTTACAATTCAAGCAAGTTTTTAACTTCATCGTTTAGGGAAAAGAGGATGGACAGAGATTACCCCAAATTCCTGATTCTGGTGTTTTGTGTATGTTTTAAGACGTTCAAGAGAATTGCCCTTACTCACCATTGGTGGCTGCCTTGTGATCCACGTCTGTGTGTGTGTTACACACCCCAGCGTGTGCTGAGAGCGTGTGTGTAGAAGCTGCTGACCTTCTGTCATTGAGACATAATGAACTTGATATTTTCACACAATGGAAGGAACAGACTTTTAGCTTTTATTTCACTCTTTTTTAAGCAAAGCTTGCCCACGTTGCCTATTTATGTTGTACTGCAAATGCCAACTCTGCCCCTCCAAGTAAAGAAGGGAATCCAATGCCCAGTTTCCATGCCCCACAGGAAGTGGCTGTGCCCTTCACCATGCACCTCCCCATGCTTGTCCTCTCCTGCCCACTCTGCACCCTACTGTAATCTCCAGGGTGCAGTATGTGAGTTTTCTAAAGTCATCTTAGTATCGACTCTATTCTCTCATGTGAAGCCAGCTTCAAATTGCCACTTTCTTCCATTCCCATTTAAATATACACAAGCAAAGAGAAACTCTTGTCCACCTGAGGATGACAGGCTCCTCTGGATATTTGTGGGGAGGGTATCTGTTTATTTATCATATTAGCAATAATAATACCAAAGTATGTCCCAGGCAAAATTTCCAAACACAGTTAAACAACTTAAAATTGCCTAGGAAATATTTCATTTCCTCCAGACTCTTCTTAGTCCGTCTTGAGCTGGCACACTCCTGGCTTCCAATGTAGTTCTTGAAATCCACCCCCCACCACTCTCTCTCTCCTTTCTTTTCTGCACCCCCACCAACTCCCTGCTCACTAGTGAAGCAGAAAGCTTTTACAAACGTTTGTAACTCTCAACCCTCCCTTTTCTTGAAATTTGCAAATTGAATCTCTTAAAAGTGTGTCCATTAAGTAGACAAAAAGGACTAATGGCTGCTGCTTTACCTAAACAACCAGCGGGAGTGGGAAGCAGCTGTCAATCCTCCTGTGAGCTTGCACACCTCTCTCTTTTCCCCAGTTTTGAAGAGGGATGTGAGATCAGTTTGAGCCATCCTTGTGCCATCGAGCTAGGGGATATGGTGGAATGAAGGAGCATGTCAGTGGCTCACAGCAGAATTGCTGGGCACTCCTGCACAGGCTGGAGATATCTGGAAGGGGAGCTTTCAGAAAGAAAGACCAGAAGTGACAGCAAACTAGAGGCGTGTGCCTGGGAAGTTGGCATCCACAGAGGAGTGGAAAGAGCAGAGAGAAGTAGAACACAGTGGGAACCTGGTCCCACCCAGTGGGGCCAGGCCGTGCAGGGCTGGGAAACAGAAAAAAGGGTGAGGCTGTGGTCTCTGGCCTCTCATCCTCGGCGGCTCTGAGTACAGGAGAAGCGTAGTGTGACAAGTACCCCCTGCACCACTGTGGCTCTGCTGTGTGAAGGGAAGGAAGCTGAGGTATCACTGTGGGCTGTTGGACTGACCCAGGTGGCGACTGGGATCTAGGTTAAAGGTAAAACTGACAAGATACATTGATGGATTAGATGTGGAATGTGAAGCAAGAGCCAAGGAAAATTTCAAGAGTGGGGCCTGGACACCTCAGAGAATGACATTTCCACCTACTTCTGTGGAGGGTCCTTTAGGAGGAGCAGGTTTGGAAGGGAAGAAATTATAGAATTCAGTTCTGGTAAGGGAATGGCATCTAAATACATCCAAGTGGAAAAGGCAGATCAGGGTGGAGGTGTGGGTCTGGTGCTCAGGGTCATGCTGAGAGTGAACATATGCATTTGGGAGCCATTGTCCCCAAGATGATGTGGGAACCTCACATGGAGTGCCACCAGCACCAAGAGTGTGAGGAGAAAAAGGAATGGAGAGGTCACCATGCTGTCCCAGGGCACATGGGCTGAGGAGGCCACTGCTCACCTCCACGGCGCCTGGTTCACAGGCATGCAGGGAGAAATATGATTTAGAATGAGAAATAAAGAAGGTAGCAACTCTCACAGAGAAGCACTTCTCCCGGGGGAAGCCAGAAAGAGGCAGAAGGTGGAGAGGAACCCGGAGTCCAGGAAGAGAAGGAAAAATGTGTGGAAATTCTCTTGCTGTTGCTCCTAAGTTCTCAGTGAACTATAAGCAGTTCATAAGCAAGAACAGAACGAGGTCAGGGCTGAAGGACTGAGGAGGAAGAACAGGGTGTGGAATAGGGAACCCAGAGCGTGGGACTTGACTGGGAGAACTGAAATGCCCTTCTGCAGGAGGTGAGGAATCACGTCATTCACGCACACGTATATGGCACAAGAGGACAGAATTTAGACTTGTTACCTGGCATCGGCTTAACCCTGGCACTAAAACCCACCAAATAGTTATTTTTACAAACTAAGCATGTTGCAGTGATAGAAATGAAATCCTAAAGAAGACAGAAGAAAACTGAACCATGATTTCTCTGGATCACGGGGAAATGCATCATGATCAGGCAGGCTTTGTCTTATAGATTCCACTGAGCCAAAAATTACTAGAAACTATTTGCATAAATTCATAACTCAAAAGATCTATGAGTATTTGATAGGTGTCAAAATAAAAATAAAAAAGAAAGCACACTTTCTGGTTATGACGCTCATTTTCCAAATGAAGAGACCTCTTTGGCTCTGACTCAGTGCTGTGTACTCAGGTGCTTGCCAGGTGAGCTAACTTGTCTACCACACCCCACTCTATGGTGTACACCATTTCTGCAGCCACCAATCCTCAAATCCCCCAGAGGTGGGGAAAAAGTGCTCTCTAATTGCAGAATAAAAAGTTAAAATCATCAAATATGCCATGCTTGGTTATTGTCTTACTTGATTCTTTTAAATTTCTTTTTACATTTTTTGCCAGTTTGATTTATTAATTTCATATTAATATGATAAAAAAAATCTCCAAAATGATGATCTAGGTGTGTCAACTACACTTACAGTTCTAGTTTTATGATTAAGCTGTCTTGCCTGGGGGCAACAGTAAAGGGATTTCAACATGTTCCCATGAATTTCTTTTTTATTTGAGCAGGGGTCCCCCAGGACACCCACGGGGCCCTGGTGCTCCTGGATCCAACCTGCTGCTCCAGCGCCCCTTTGCCAATTTGTTTGAACTTCTTTCCCTCTAGTTACTTTTTTTTTAAATAATTTTTTTAGATGTTGATTGACCTTTATTTTATTCACTTATTTATATGCAGTGCTGAGAATAGAACTCAGTGCCTCACACATGCTAGGCAAGCCCTCTACCACTGAGCCAAAACCCCAGGCCTCCCTCTAATAACTTTCAAACGCTTAAACCATTAGAGTTTGGGGAGTTTGGATGTATCTGTTTTAGTAATCAGCTTATAACTAAATATATTTCTTGAGCGAAATGTGACATGGTTTGTGAATTCTGTACTTTCCTGGATAATCCCAAATTGTTCCCAAAATGTTTATACCAACTACCTTCTGCAGGAACCATTTATCAGTGTGCCTCTTGGTCCACAATCTCAATGCCATTTGTGATCACCAAGTTTTAAAATGTATATGCCATGGGGTAGAAAATACTGTATTTCCATAATTAAATATAAATATGTTATTAGTAATAAACTGGATCACATTTTCACACATTTTACCTATGTTTATCATTTGTTACTTTATTTTATTTGTTAGCATAATAAGATGTGGTGGTTCTTTATATACCATAAGTACAAATTCTTGTTGAATTTTTCTGTGGCAAATATATTCTCCTTGCTGTTGAAATTTTTTTCAACTTTCTAAATTGTCTTTTAACAAGGAGAAGTTTTTAATTTTAAGGCAGCCATGTTATTATTCTTTTTTGTATGATTTCTTTATTGTGTATTATTTAAGAAATCCCTCCTCATATACAAGTAAATAAAATTTTTGTTATTATTTTTAATAGACTCATTTACTTTCCACATATAAATTTTCATTGTTTTAGAAATATTTGCGTGCAATGGTAGGGATCTAACTTAACTTTCATTTTCCTGGTATAGATAAGCAATGATTTGAACATTATTTATTAAATAGCTTCTCATTTTAATATACTGCTAATGCCTGATACATACATATACCATATAAATATATTTATGCTTATATGTTAAGTATCTATGCTACCCAATATGGCACTTTATATACTCATATATAATGTTTGTATACTATCATCTGCATTTTTGTGAATTGTGCTAGCACAGTTTGGGGTAGGGCATTAGCTAAGTTCCCCAGGCTGCTGGAAGCTTCAACTCAGTGTGTGATAATCTGTACATGGAAGCATTTTTCTAAAACCTAATTAAGATTCTTTTTTTTTATCTGAAATCAACAGCCCTCAAAATACCTAATGGTGGCTTTACCATTAAAGTAACAAACAGTGCAAATTTGCCTATCTTCACTACATTATTGATTTTCCTACATTTCTTTACCTCTTTTAATGCAATTAAAATTCATTTAATGCATTTTAACAAGTCCTCAAACTTGAAGGATATAGGTTCTGGATTGCTAGGGACTCTACTGTTTGTTTTGCTATTTTTCAAAATCCTAGTTGTACCTTTTGTAGCCTATTGAAGAATTTATGAGAAATTATATTTTTAAAATGTGTGGGCTGGGAAGAAGAAAGCTGTGTTGCTCTTGTTTGGAAAGAGTAGATGTTTATTTAAGTGTTTGAATGAGGAGACTAAATTTGGGGACCCAGTGTCTCCAGAGCTCACAGCATATAAAGCTCTTTCCTTCTGTATATGAACTCAGGGGCTGTAAAATTCCTAGTCATGTCTCTTAGTGGGCTGTGCCAACAGTGAGGGTCCCTACCTCACATGCGCCTGTCTGTTAGCACACGGCCTGCAGCAGGGTGCCCTAGACCCCACTCTGCCTCTGTGTGCACAGCAGCAAGGCCCAGGTGCCTGCACCCGGCAGTGCTGGACCAGCTCCTGCTCCTCCTGCAGGTCCACTTCAGGCTGGCATCATTTCACTTCTGAAGAAAGGATGGTCTTGAGCACATCCGTGGTGCACATCTGCTGATAGGAAGCCCCTCAGCTTTCACTCATCTGAAAATCTCTTTTTTGTTTTACTCTTGTTTTGGAGGATATCATTACTGGAGAGAAGATTCTGCAAGGGTGGCTGTTATTTTTCCAGGCACATTACGGCTACCATTGATACCACGGTCTCCCTAGACGCAATGTCTCTCTTTTCCTCTAGCTGGCTTCAAATTTTCATGAAGTACATAGATGGTTTTCTTTGTTTCCATTCTGCTTTGGGCTATTGAATTTTGCAACTCTAAGTTGATGTTTTTTTAATCAGTTTTTGGAAATGTTTATTTATTTATTTTTAACAAATTCTGTCCCCTTCTCACCATCTTGTTCTGGAACTGAAATTGTATATAACCTGGGATGTTCAATATTGTCCTACAAATCTCTCAGTCTTTTAAAATTGTTTTCTCTCTTCTTTAGTTTTAAAGATTTCTATGAATCTGTCCAGAATCATTGAACATGTTTTCAGCTTTGTTCAGCCTCATATTAAACCCATCCAGTCACTTTCATTGCAGTTATTGAACTTGTGGGTTCTAGCTGGGCTACTTGATCCTTTTTAAAATTTCCATTTCTCACTGGATGCAGTGGCAAATGCCTATAGTCCCAGCGACTGGGGAGGCTGATGAAGTCTGAGACCAGCCTCAGCAACTTAGCAAGGCCCTGTCCCCAAATCAGAACTTAATAAAAAGGCTGAGGATGTAGCTCGGTGGTAAACCACCCTGAATTTGACAATTAATTACTTAATTAAAAGATCTGGGGATGTAGCTCAGTGATAGAACACCCCTCAGTTCACTCCTCAGTATTAAAAATTATAAAATAAGCTGGGCACGGTGGCTCAAGCCTGTAAACCCAGGACTTAGGGAGTCTGAGACAGGAGAATCGCGAGTTCAAAGCCAGCCTCAGCAACGGCGAGGCGCTAAGCAACTCAGTGAGACCCTGTCTCTACATAAAACACAAAATAGGGCTGGGGATGTGGCTCAGTGGTCGAGTGCCCCTGAGTTCAATCCCCAGTACCAAAAAAAAAAAAATTATAAAATAAAATAAGATCTATAATTCCTTTTCTTTCATGAGATTCTCCCATTTATTCCTTAAGACCACATCTTCCTTTCTATTATTTGTATTTTTAGAGCATTTATTTTATAGTCTTTCCCTAATAAATGTAGTCTGAGGTGATCTCACAGCTGCTTTTGATTTTCTTCTCTGCTTCACTCTTTAGCTGGAACATTCTTTCTCGTAGCAGTTCTTGCTTGCTGGACATTGGAACCCGGGATTCGCTGCTCCTCTGAAGAGGGCCGTGTCTCTAGTCCCTGAGCCCCCATGATGAGCAGTTCTGCACCTCCAGTGCCCTCCTGCCTGTGGGTCTTGGGGCTTTGTAAAGGTGGCTTCAGGCCTGGCTCCAGGGTATGTCCTGTCCTCACTCCCAAGTCAGGCATCTGTGGGACCCAGCCGGACCCTGCGCTGTTAAGGAGAGGGTAGCACACTCGTCCATGCTCGCCAGAGGCCCCGCTGGAACTCCAGCAACATGTCCCGTTCTTGTTCAGCCCTACCCCTGTGCAGCCCAGACCTCAAGCAAGAGTTTATGGGTCCCCTGACACCCCTGCAGAACCCCATTGGCCTCCCCGGGTTCAGGTGGAGCCTGGAACATGTCCCCAGGCAAACACTGAGGTCACCGTGAAGCTCACCAGGAGAGCTCTCTTTTAATTTCCAGGAGTTTTCTTTAGCAAGGCCTGTGTCTGGGTGGGAACAATGGCAGCTATGCACACTACTCCTCCTCACGGTGGCCCAATGACTTGTCGCATATCCGTCTGTTCCATTCGCAGTATTGTGTGACACATTCCGTAAACCCAGATGATCTCAATAAGATGTCAAGAAAAACTCAGAGGAATGATGATCAAAATAGTTAATACAAATATCCATTTTGAATAGAAGCATCGTTTTACACATGAATCCAAAAAAGGTCTACTAAAATAATGATAAAATGTTTTCATTGACTGATAAAAATATAAGTGTACCGAGTCCATTGTTTTGCCATATTTGAACAAAGAGTGTATGGGCATATAGTAATAATTATAAAGAGTCATTCAGTCACATGGGCAGTCTAAATTAACCACTGTCAAATACAGGCTGGTGTGAATATTCACTTACAAAAGTAATACATGCCTTTTTAGAGAAAATAAGAATACGTTTTAGAAAAAGTCAATAAAACAAACAATATTCTTATCCAAGTATATCCTCCTTGACGACAGCCACCTGTCTGAGCTTCTTTCTGTGATTATTCCCTTTGCACTTATAAATTTAATTAGAGACCAAATATCATATACAAACTATACTGTTTCATTCTCTCAAAGTCATTTACCAGAAATGTCTTATCCATGGGTTTTGACTTAAATCACCTCTTAAACGATAGCATAGAATTTCAACATATGGATACAGGTAATTTTATTTAATCTTCATTGATAACTGTTTTGTTTGATAGCTGCCTGTAGTGTGTGTGTGAGAGAGAGCGAGCAAGAACTCAGAGAGACAATTGTCAGTAGACTTACTCACCACAAATGTTCTGATTCTCCCAAGCTGTCAGTCCCCAGGGGAATATTTTACCTGGCACGTGGGTCAGGCGGGTGGGTGAGGTGTTAGTGGAATACCATCTGTCGCTTCTAGGAGGTAGCACTAGTTGTCGGTTTACACTCTCAGATGTTGTCTTTTCTTCCTCTAGTGAAGATAACAACGTTGGACCAAGGTTGTGGACTGCCGGGGTGGAGTGGAGGCCCGACCCTCTGCAGCATTCATGCAGCAGAAGCAGATCTCACTATCATTTTTAAGATCCTCTAGTGTCTGGTGTCTGTTAGCGCAGCATGGTCTGGATTATTCCAGATGACACAAACATCAATTTGTATCTCTGTTTTCTAAGCCAAATATCTCTTTATTTAGAATATATGCCTCAGATGAAACCTGGGTCAGAGAATAAATTTGTTTTATATTCTGATGCACATTGCCCAATCTCTTTTCAAATAAAGACACAACAAAAAATCATTTGTATTTAAATATCAATATTAGGAGGTCTCCAAAGGGGGAGGAGTGGTTAAAAAATGAATGATTCTTAAAAGTACTGAGTTGGATATGGGAGCTTCTGTTTCCTTCCAGCAGTTGACCTGTGGGAGGTGATGCAGTCCTTGCCACTGCTCTGGTTGGTGACTCCATGGAACAGAGAGTGCTATCTGTCCTAAGGTGTAAGTGGAGAAGACCCCACTGCAGAGTGGTTTCCTGTTGGGAGAACGCCCTGAATTTCATTGGACAAAGCTCACTTCCTGTCGTTGGGGAGATGCTCTGGAAGCATGGGCTGAAACACAGATGAGAACAAATGAGATCTTCACAGCCAGCAGGGGACACCAAGAGGCCTTCCCCTGCCAGCACATCATTGCCTCCTTCTTGTCTGCACAGGCTAGTGAAGGAAATCTTGCTGGGAAGTAATTTTTGCCACATCATTACCTGAAGATCAATAAAAATTTTCTTGTAGATAAAAAGTATGTATTTATTATTGCATAATGTCTTTTTTCCATTTTAAGTAAATGCATAAATTGTATGTTCTATGATTGGGAAGGAAAATATTAAGCCCAAGAATCCGGGCTTATGGAAGATATTGAATATTAGGAAAATATTAAGGAAATGTATTCATTTCATTTATGTCATTATGTATTATTTACTGTCTTTTTTTCTCACACACATAATAAGTGTTGCAGAAGTTAATCTATTCTTTAATTGAACAGTGCATTTGTGATAAAACATATTTTCTAAGGCACATTTGCTCATAAAAATATTTTCCCACATCTCATGTGTCGTATTATTTATTATACCACATATACTACGATGCTGCTTTTTATTATTTTCCAATTTAGAATTTAAATTCTTCAAACTGCATATCAGGAACAATCATGTGTAGATGCTGAGGGTAGAATCCTCTGCTACATCAGGCTACTACATTCACCCAGGGAAAGACCTCATATCCAGAGAACAAACAGCATCTTGCCATTGTTCCCAGGTCATAACTGCTGGAGTCAGTGTGTATATGATCATCAGAAGCTGTGCTCACCCTGAGGCTCTGGGGCTGGGGTGAGCCCAATAGCAAAGATGAGCTCACAGTCAGAAATCAATCTAAATTCATTAAAGAAGTACCAAAAATGCCATGGGGGTAGGAATGATAGTGGAATGAATTGGACATTATTATCCCACGTGCATATATGATGACATGACCTGTATTTCTCTACATCATGCACAACTGCATGAATGAGAAGTTATATTCCATTTCAATCCTGCTCAGATTACTTTGTTTTCTCTAGCGTTATTGATTTCTTTGCTGTCCGTCCTCCCAGTGTGCCCCAAAAGGCAGTGTGCTCATTAACAGCAGCATCACTCAGACTGCCATGGTACGTTTTATGCACATTGACATAGCAACAGGTAATAAAAGCTGCAGAAATGTACTACCAATTATCAAAATGATTACCTCGAACCTATGTGCAACTGAAAGTCTGATATTTATAACATCCACTTGTGATAGCACATTGTATTTATTTGATAAAAAGGAAACACCTCAAGATCAATTACATAAATTTTATAAAAAGTAAAGTTCTTTGTATTTAAAAAACAATGGCAATATAAAAGCAAATACAAATTCTCAAAAATAATTATAACATACTTTACACATATATGATCATTTTAATGGGGAAAAGGCCAGCGCACAAAGATATAATACAAAATATATAGTACAGTGGCTAAAAATGTGAAAATATTTAATCATGTTGATAATTTTAAAAAACAAAGTATAATTTAATTTTTATCAATTATCAGAAATTTTTCAATGATAATTTCAAGCATATGGAAGTATATAGAAAATATGTAATTTTAGGGTGTCAGGGGCAGATGGTAGGAGGTATAAATTACTGCAATTCTTCTCAGACAATTAATAACATTTAGTAACAGCTTTAAAATTACTAATCAAAGAATGCTGTGTCTTGAAATATGTTTAAAGAAACATCAGGGGATAGCTAAAATATTTTGCAACACTTAAGCCATCATACATTTATTGAAAATTTTCACAAAATGCAAACATACAACATTCCAGTAATGTGAAATTGCTCAAATAACTTTATCCTTATCATGGACTAGAAAGGAATTATTGGGAATTTATTTCAGGAATACACACACACACATACACACACACACACACACACACACACAAGAAAATTTCTTATAGATTATAGGTGTAGAGAAAAAAAAATCTCATTATCTACAAAAGAATGAACACACCCTGTATGTTTACAAAGATGTTATCTGGAGCCAGCTTGGTGGCCTAGGCCAGTGATGCCAACTACCTGGGAGGCTGGAGCAGGAGGATCACAAGTTTGAGACCAACTTAGCAAGATTATGTCTCAAAATGTAAAATATAAAAGGCCCAGAATGTAGCTTAGAGGTAGAGCACCCTTCATGGGTTCAACCCCCAGGAATGCAAAAACAAACAAACAAACAAAAGTCATATCATAGCATACTTCAAATTTTAATATGAGATATAATATGAAACCCTCACACAATTTGTCCATTTCTTCTTAATATTATAGAATCCAAATTTTCTAAGATAATGTCAAAATATTTCTGATTTGTTTTGAATTTGAATAGTGATTGTTATAGGCTCTATCTAGTAGGAGAATTGTGTCCTCTGATGTCCTAAATACTTGCAAATTCCCCACATAATTCCTGGAATAAGTGATCAATAAACTGTTCAGATAAATGTCCCTTTATTTAAGAGTTATTATGTATAACTCTACATACAAAAATGTCCTGTGATATTAGATCTTACAAACCAATGCAAAAAATATATTTTTAATATTCCTACTGAAATTAGAAATTCTTAAAGCACTTTTCTTACAAGAAGATAAACTGATTTTGACAATGCCATAGCCATAAGAATCACCACTGAGACTAATATCAGTGTGGATCCTGAAGACTCAGCTCATGTCTGTAAATTTCCTGTTGTGCATGTGACCTTGAAAAACTGACTAAACATATCTTTCAGTCAACCATTGCTGTTCCGTAAGTGTTGGCAGGAGTTGCTCATTATTTTTTTCAAGAAATACTAAAGGAATATTCATTATGTGCTTGGCATTGTTTAAAAATCTCCAAAACATTATCTCAATGAATGTTCACAGCCAAACTATGAAGCAATTATTATGAAGGCACCCATTTTACCAATGGGGAAAAAAATTAGAATAGAAAGATAAATGATATGCCTGTCGTCATGCCAAGGAAGAGTCCTTGCTCACAAGATGTGAGGTGGGCCGTAATCCAGTCTGCCGGTCTAGCAGGGAAAGCCTGGGCAAGGCCTCTCCAGGGTACTGTCTTCCCTTGAGATAGGGAGTCCGGGATGTCATTCTCCCTGGAGAAAGAAGTCTGGAGGATTAATCCACGCTGAACAAGTTTAGCCATGGGGGAATGTCCTTCTGTTTTCTTACTATACTCTTTGCCCTTTATTGTATTTTTGTGGCCAAATGTACCACATAATTGAACTTCTTACCAATCACGTCCATTTCATATCCCAGAGGCACATAAAACTGGGACGCTGAAAATCAAAGAGCACCCTGCGCAGTGGTCCTCCTGCTTGTCTGCCTCTCTCCCTGTGCCTCAGCCTCCCTGAGCACACCGCCTCCCGTGGCCCCGCCCAAGCCAGAGAGCAAGTGAGCTGTCATCCTCCCTAATTCCCTCTCCTTCACCCCAACGTCCTGTTACCCACCAGGTCCTGCTGATTCTGCACCCTCAGTGCCTCTCAGGTCCGCTCTGTCAACTTTGAGAGCTCCGGCCTGGTCGAGTTGTTATGGATGTTGATGGAGAGGGGTTCAGGCCCCTCGGGACTCCCCCAGGTATGCAGTGAGCTGGCACCCCACTACTCCTAAGATGCAGACCCCACGGCCCTGCCAGACACCTGCCTGGTCAGAAGAAGAGCAGTTTTAATTACTTCAAATGCTCTCTCTCAACCTAACGGATATGAGATAGTGGTTCAGTTGAAGTAATTGTTGTTCATTGTGGTCTTATGGGGTTTCCTTCTGTTTTTGTGTCACAGTTGGTAAAATGTACTAAATATATAATTATTTATTTGAAATCATTTACTTCATCATCAACACAAGCCTAATACCTATCATTTTTTTTCTTGGCCTTGTTTCTAATGAAGTTTAGGAAGAAATCATTTTCTTCTTCATTAGAGGCATCTTTGCTGAGATTACACAGACCTTCCCTTTGAAACTATTGATTTGTCCTCCATATTTCTGGTTCCCTCCACTGAGCCTGGGGGACAGCAAATCCATGCCGACGCCTCCTCCTGGTTTGACTTTCTGGAGAAGAGCATCCCGCTCCCTGTGTTTTTGAATCTTACCCGACAGCTTCCACTCTCCAATACCCAAAAGGATGCCAGCCCAGGAGAGGCTCTGTGCTCGGCCCTACTAGATTCTTCGCAGAGAGTACAGCTGCTCTTCCTGGGCAGTAGCAGCCTGGCTGCTCTTCCAGCCTTCCACACCCCTGCCACAGAGCACCCATGGTCCTCCAGCCCCCCACGCCTCTACCAAGCAGTGCCCCATGGATACATTATTAGGCTGCTTGGCTCTGACTGCAAGGATCTCCCCCTTCCCTGAGCTAACATCTGCAGTTTTTTTTGTGATAACAATGAATGTGGGCTTAATGACATGAATTCTGAAACGAAAACACTAAACTACCCTTTTCTGACAATCAGACTGTGTCTACACCACTCCCAGGTCCTGCCCTGGAGAGCTCTGTCAGAGCAGAGGATAACCTGAAATGACCCACTATAAATTCCTCTGCAGATACATTTATCTCGTGCCGTCTCTGCCCCCACTGCGGCAGCTGGCCTACATTTGCATCTGAAATTTACCTTCCTCCTCTTTCTGAGTCTAGCCTTGCTTCTCTTTAAGGACTTAGCTGTTAAAAATTGAAGTTGCCAGACATGCCGTATTTTAAATTTATGCCAGAGCTCCTTAAGAAAATGCTTTCTGCATGCCTAAGCACCAGGAGTGCACGGTTTTCCCAGGGCGCCTTTGTTCAGGCATTTTCCTTTGCTCCTGAGTTTTATGACAAGATCCCTGTTTCTGTGGGAGCTGTGAAAATTCTACTATAAATGCCATCACCCAGGAGAATGCTTTACTTGGTTATAAATCAGCCATATGAAGAAAGAACACCCCCCTCGCTCCACGATGCAAATGTATGATTGACGGCCACCGTCACCGCCTTTGGTTTTCCATGGCACAGCTCTCTGCAGTGCCAGACGTGGAGGGGAGGGGTCCTTGGCCTCACCTGGGTTATGCCTATGAAGACTGACCCACCCTGGTGTGCAGCAGGTAGTAAAGAGTAGAAATCATGATGTGGGCAGGGACTGCTGAAGTCACTTAGGATATTCAAGGAAGGGCCAGGCACCTCCTATTTCACTCTGACGCTATAGTAAGTATTTCATTCACGATAATGACAATGACCAAAAGCAAAACTTATATTACAAAGAAAGGATCTATTCTCTCTCTAATTTCATCTGCAAATTTCATTTGTAGCCAGCAAATGAAACAGTTGGGCATTTCCGCTTAGAGAAGTATCTTCTCCACTGTTGACGCTGGACTCTCTGTCCTCTGCTGACATCAATCTGAGTTGGTTCCACTTGTGCATTGCTGGTGTGCTGAGCATGTCACACAGATGCACATGGTCTGTGGGACATGGCAGTAGACCTTGTTCACGTCACATAGCCCTAAATGGAAGCTGCTTTTCCCAAGGAGCATGGAGTACTTAAAGCAGGCCATAAAATTGTCACAGTTTATAAATCACTGAGATTAGTATGGAAGCTCATTTAATCTCTATGAAAACAGCAGCATCTGTAATTGGCATGCTCATATTCTGTATGGGGCAACTGCAGTCATTTGTTTGACCAGCTGGTAGGTCGCATCTTGATCCTGGCAACAACTCACTGTGTAAAGACCACCAATTTTACAGGAGAGCTGTAACCACAGAACCAGTGTTTTCAGCGGGATCTACGTTAGAACTGAGCCAGATGTGAAGCTGCAGGTACCTCATTTATCAACTATTATACAACGAGATATAACCAAATTATTCATGTTAAAAGTTCTGTATCGTTTTTCTCTTATCATATTTAAAAGTTTGCTGGTATTTTTTTTTTGTGACTTCCCTCTTTATCAGCTTCCCACTCATGTTGGTTGGATCAGAATTTATAGCAAACGGGGGACCCTCTGCTATGGAATTTTACCTATGTTTCAAAATCCAAGTCAGACATTTAGACTGTTGGAAAAGATACGGTTCTCTGAGGGATGATACAGAAATCCTAGGCTCAAGTTGTCCAAAGGGAGGAATCGCAGAGGCTGAGCACAAGGATCCAGTGCGTGTGTATTTCTCCTTATGGGATGGCTGAGTGGAGAAAACTACACCTCGAAATTTCACATTGAATATCACAATTTTTAGACTTAGATTACAAAAGTAGAGAGTTTTCCACCATAAGTCATTTGTGGAACAATTTTGTAAAAGTGACATATGCCTAAAAACAATAATGAATCATAAGTCATCTATCTAAAGAAAGTGAATGTTTTTATGAAAAACACACCATTAATAATTAAAACACATCATACAATGTAAATGTTGAGGTGATCATTTTGTAAGGTACTAAGATGGCAAGATATGAATCAATGGCTCATTGTTTCAGGCCTAATTGTCAATGAAGGTGCAGGTTTGGGGGATAGAAAATACGTTTTAATTCCTATAGTCCTAGTGCATCAATAATTTCTCCCTTCCTTTTCATAACGATTTTTTTTTTACTGATTGCTCACCTTGTTTTGGTAAAACCTTAGATAGTCTCTTAGTGCATAATTGTTTATATGCCTTCTTATTGATAAGTCAATTATATCACACTCTGTATAATTCTAAGTCAATGGGTTATGAAAACCCACACAATGCATTCACTTCTTAGTTCTGCTTGGCTTGCAGCGTTTCTCCTCTGATTGATCCATCCCCTCGCCCAGGGCCCATCATATCCATGCAGCTTCTGTGACAGGGTTCTAAAACTTAATACAGGTTTTGTGAAAATGTGTTCAGCTAACCTGGAACCAGTTTTTCCATTGAATGGTCATGACATTTCTTTCTTTCTTTTCTTTTCTTATTTTTTGCCCTAAACAATACCTAGATTATGGAAAAAGAAAAGGCTGAGGGATCCTTGGCTTTAGAAAAGATGAGGCAGCAGAGAATAGACTCTGCCAGAGTGGGAGCCTACACTGCCCTTGGCTCAAGGAGCTGCTTCCCGTGCCTGGGCAGGAGAGGTGACCTCCCAGGGCAGGAGCGCACAGCGGGCACTGCTAACAAGCAGGCACCTGGCTGGATCCTTGACCCAGGCTAGAGTTGCACGGGATTTATTTACATCACCCTCTGGCCAAGTCCCCCAGCCCCACACCTCACACCTTCTCCCGACTACCCTCTCCCTTCTCTGTTACAGTCCTGACGTCTTGAGGAGGAGAAGCCTCCTCGACTTCCCCGTAACACTCACCACCTCTCACTCCCAGAAGTGGCCCAGTGGCTGCGAGCACTCGGGCCCAGCCCCAGGCCTCTGACCTGCTGCAGATCGTCACTCAGCCCTTCCGACCCCTCTGCCAGGGATCAGAGCCCAGGTGGCCCAGGCCTCCAACCTGCCTCCAGTGGCTTTGTCTACTGAAGGCGCAGCACCAGGGCTCCCTCATCACCCCTCCCCGCCTCCCGCTTCCCCACCCCGGAGCTCCTCCTGGAACCCTCCCTCCAGCAGCCCAGCTGCGGTGAAACCCAGGCCAGCCTCACCCTCCTGGCCTCTGTGCACCATTCCCAGCTGGCTCCCCGCAGCCCTCCTTTCCTTCCCCCCACGGCCTCCTCTCTGCCCAACTCGCCGACGGATGATGATCCCATTGCCTGCTCCCAGCTCTGCGCCCTGCCCGTGTCTCCACTGAGCGCCATGCTTGAGGATCCCTAGCCTTTGCAGCCTGGCAGTTTCATCTGGAAGAAGGGAGCCCTTTCCTTAATATTTTGGTTATTCTTTTATCATTTGTTCTGTTTAGATATGCATGGCAGTAGAGTGTGTTTTGCCATATTATATGTACATGGAGTGTGACTTCTTCCCTATTGTGGTTGACCACGATGTGGAGTTTCACTGGTCATGTGCTCATACATGAACATAGGAAAGTGCTGTCTGACTCATTCTACAGTCTTTCCTGTTCCCAGCTCCCCTTCTCTAACTTCCTTCCCTTTCTCTAATTCAGTGAAATTCTATTCTTCATTCCCCACACTCCCTTATTGTGGGTTAGCGTCCACATATCAAAGAGAACATTTAGCCTTTGGTTTTGGGGGGTTGGCTTATTTCACTTAGCCTGATATTCTCCAGTTCCATCCATTTACTGGCAAATGCTATAAGTTCCATCTTCTTTATGGCTGAATAATATTCCATTGTATATATATACCACATTTTCTTTATCCATTCATCTGTTGAAGGGCATCTATGTTGGTTCCATAGTTTGGCTATTGTGAATGGAGCTGCTATAAACATCCATGTGGCTACATCACTATAGTATGCTGGTTTTAAGTCCTTTGGGTCTAAACCAAGGAGTGCAATAACTGGGTCAGATGGTGGTTTCATTCCAACTTTTCTAAGGAATCTCCACACTGCTTTCCAGAATGGTTGCACCAATTTTCAGTCCTACCAGCAATGTATGAATGTGACTTTTCCTTCACATCCTCACCAACACTTGTTGTTAGTATTCTTTTTATTTTTTTGGTACCAGGGATTGAACTCAGGGGCACTCGACCACTGAGCCACATCCCCAGCCCTATTTTGTGTTTTATGTAGAGACAGGGTCTCACTGAGTTGCTTAGCGCTTCGCCATAGCTGAGGCTGGCTTTGAACTTGTGATTCTCCTGTCTCAGCCTCCCAAAGTGCTGGGACTACAGGCTTGTGCCACTGCGCTCAGCTCATTGTTGGTATTCTTGATGATTACCATTCTGACTGGAGTGGAATGGAATGTCATTATAGTTTCAATTTGCGTTTGTCTCATTGTTAGAGATGTTGAACTTTTTTTCATATATTTTTTGACCATTCGTATTTCTTCTATGAAGTGCCTGTTAGCTCCTTCACCCATTTATTAACTGAGTCATTTGTTTATTTGGTGTTAAGTTTTCTGAGTTCTTTGTATATCCTGAAGATTAGTGCTCTGAGGTGCAGGTGGCAAAGATTTTCTCCCATTCTGTAGGCTCTCTGTTCCTGTTCTTGATTGTTTGCTTCACTGTGAAGAAACTTTTTAGTTTGATACCATCTCCTTTATTGATTCTTGATTTTACTTCTTTGGTTCTTCACATCTGCAGGTCCTACATCCATTGATTCAACCAACCACAAGTCAAAATGATTTTTTTTTAAATTGTATTTATACTGAATATGCACAGACTTTTGTGTCATTATTTCATAAATAATAGAGTATAGCAACTATTTACATAGCATTTACATGGGATTAAGTAATAAAGAGATGCGCAGTGTATGGGAGAATCACATAAATTTATATGCAAAGGTTCTGCCTTATTATATAAGAGCCTTGAGCACTCACAAGTTTTCCCCCCTCAGAGGAGATCCTGGATATTAAGGGACAACTGTTATGTTCAGTTGACAAGTTATTATATACATTTATGGGGAGACATTTGAAATTTACTCTCCCAGTGATTTTCAAGTATAGTCCTCCTGTTGTGCTGTGAATTTCAAAACCATTTGTTTTGGTCGGCTTTTCCACCACTGTGACTAAAAGTCCAGACAAGAACAATTTTAGAAAAGGAAAGTTTATTTGGGGCTCACAGTTTCAGAGGTCTTATCCATAGACAGCAGGCTCCATTCCTCTGGAACTAAGGTGAGGCAGATCAACATGGTGAAAGAGGGAAGCAGATCAGGATATGGCCACCAGGAAGCAGAGAGAGAGCTTGGCTCACAGAGACACAATACAGACCCCAGAGGCACACCCCTAGTGACTCAGCTCCTTGCCTACAGTTACCACCCAGTTAACCCCTAGCAGTGGGTTAATCCTCTGATTAGGTTGCAACTCTCATAACCTGATCATGGCACCTCTGAGTGTCTTTCACTGTCTCACACATGAGCCTTTGGAGTCATTCATATGTAAACCATGACATCATTTCACCTGTTTGTCTGAAACTCTGCACCCTTTGATTAACTACTCCCTTTTCTACTGGTAAACATTTGAACCCACACCTTGGCTATTGTAATAACGCTGCAATGAACACAGAATATCCCCTCAGAACACTGAGTTCAATTCCTTTGGTATTACTAGTGACATGGTAGCTCTTCCTTTAGTTTTTGAGAAACTCCATATGAATTTCTATAATTGCAAAGCTAATTTCCCCTCCCCAGCTGTGTATATCTCTACATTTATACAAATATTTGCTATTTTGCATATTTTTTAAAGAAAATGCATTCTAAAAGATGTGAGGTGATATATCACTGATTTTGATTTTCATTTCCTTAACGATTAGTGATGTTGATATTTTAAAAATACCTTTCCATTTGTATGTCTTCTTTTAAGAAATATCTGTTCAGTTCCTTGTGTGTTTTTTTAAAAAAATCGGGCTATATGTCTCCTTGCTATTGAGTTGTTTAAATTCTTTACATGTTTTTGATGTTATCAGGTCACTATCTGTATAGTTTGTGATGACTTTTCCCATGCTGTAGGCTTTCTCTTCTCTTGGTCAATGACTTCCTATGTCATGGGTATTTAGTTGGATGCCATCGCATTTATCTGCTTTTGATTTTGTTGCCTGTGCTTTTCGAGTCGCATCCAAATTTAGCATACCCAAAACTGAACTCCTGATCTACCCTGTATCAAAAACATGATTCTCCCATAACCCGTGACTTCTCCTATCTTCCCAGGGCGTCAGGTCAGAAACCTTAATGATTCTTGACTGATGCCTTGCTGACGACACGAGCAAGGTGAGCACACTGCCTTGAGTCACTCCTCAGATGGATCAGAAAACCGTCTTCTAGCTGGTTACCTGGCTTCCACACAGGCCTCTCCAGTTTATTCTCAAGACATTACTCACTTCAAAATATAAATTTGAATAAGCCAATGTCTCAGTATTTTCCACAATTGTACCTTCTTATTTTACTTCATTTGAATTGAAGCCACTGTCTTCACACTGACCATCAGTGCCCTGGTCCTCTGGCCCCGCGTTGCCTGTCTGGTCTCGTCACCTACTTGGCTCCCCTGCGCTCCCCGGGTAGCAGCCACCACTGCATCCTTGCTGTGTGTGCGGTGTGCGGGGTCAGACACAGCATCGCCTCAGAACAGCGCTCACGACAGTGGTGCTTGTGATTGCACCTGACAGACGCACGTCCTGAATACCCTGCCTGCTTGCTTCTGCTGTGTGGCGAGCAGAACACTGGCCTCACCAAGGACGTCCACTGCCCAATCCGTAGAACCTGTGAGTCTCTTCCATGGAGACATGAGCTTTCCACATGTGATTACATGAGGTCTTGAGATGCAGAGATATGCTGGATTTTCTAGATGAGCCTCTTCCAGTCACATGAGCACTCACAAGGGAAAGCAGGAGGAGGCGGTTAGAGTTACAGAAGGGTCTGGGGCCATAGACACGGAAGCTGAAGGGCAGTTTGAGGATGCCATGCTCTCAGGCCTGACAATGGAGGGCGTATTCTCCCCAGAGATTCTAGGAAGTGTCTCCCTTCTGAGACTTTGAGATTTTAAGCTAGTGAAACTGGAACTTCTGCTTTCTATAACTGTAAGATAATAAACATATGCTGCTTTCAGCCACAAAACTTGTGACCATTTGTTATACTAGTAACAGAAAACCAATGTGACCATTTGCGGAAGAGCCTGCTCTCAGGGAGAATTTTTCCAACCAGTCCTTCTACAATGACAAGTGCTTCCTAGCTTTGTCGTCTTATTCCCGGGGCTCTTTTCCTCTTTAGTGCTCATAACTATTCAAAATTACTATCATCTGACATTGCTTACTTGCTCTCTCACCCGGTAGCATCTGAATTCCACGAGAACAAAGACGCTCACTTTTTAGTTACCAGCTCCTAGAGCAGGACCAACCCCATCGCACTGCTCAGGGGTTTGATCGGATCAATGATGAGCTTGGGGAGAGGATGGCATTGTGAGCCCTGGTTCATCAGGTGCAGGGCCAAGCTCTGCCCTCCTCTCAGCCTCCCCTCTGCATGGCTCCTCTCTGTGCTCTGCAGTTTCTTGTCCACACCTTCATCATGATTCTCAGCATTTTTAAAAGTTATTCCTATTCCATCTCCACATTAAGTCTGCAAGAGCAGGGTGATGATCATCTTTGTACTACAGTTCTAAACACAAGGCCAGGCACATAGTAGGGTCTCAAATGATGCCAAATCAACACCTATAGCATTCATGAGAAAAGAGCAGGGTGGTTTACTGTGTCCTAAGAACCCCACAGCTCAGAAATCAAGTCTAAACTCCACCAACCCTTAGCTTTAGTATCTTAGCTCGTTAAACCTCTGGGCCTAAGTCAGATTAACTATAAAATGAACCCTACCCCACGGCTTTATTATGAGGTTGAAGTTCATTAATACATACACTGTATATCTGTGAATATAAGTAAATTTATAAGCATTATAAATTGATGAGATTATAATATTCCAGAATCAAGTAGGAAATGATTTAGTGGCTAATGATGGATATCACCCTGTTTTACTGAAACATTTATCACTTCTTTATCTACCTCATTCACTATCATGCCTTAATTTCCACCAGCACATTGAAAACAATCAAATCTGTGTCCTGTCCTTGAGTTTTCTCTGAAGTTCTGGAGTAGCTATATTTGTCCCTAAATGGAGCTATGAGATTCTGCAAGGCTGGAAGTAGTCCCGTCACAACTGTCCGTGTGACACACTACTGAACACACCTCGGTCGAGTGCCAGGGACTCCACCACGGGCAGCAGTGTCCTGGTAGTGAAGTGTTGTGTTCACTTGCACCTCCGAAGAATCTCACCAGTAGCACTGGACGGAGGTGGAAGTAGGAGGTCAGGGCCAACCCCAGGGCACTAAGGCCAATGAGGTGGCTTTCCTATTCATCCAGACGGGGAATGTGGAACCTCTAAGGACAGTAGTAATTGGATTCAGAGGAGTTAACTGGGTTTGGGATCACTAAAAAAGTCAAGTACATGTTTTTAATATTTAGTCCTGTCAGTGAGGCAAAGGAGAATAAAATGCACTCACAAGGTCCTACGTGGGTGGTTGGAAGGTGAGTGATATTAGCTCCGACAGCGAATGAAGAAGGGACTGGCTCTGGGGGGAAATCATTGATTTAATATATGAGGAGCTACTTTGGCAGGATGACTTGAGGCTTCTCAGGAGCATGTGAATGATCCACTGATATTTGGGCTGTGGATAAATGATGAGGCTTTTCACTTTTTTGAGGCACTGCTGGGCTAACTGTATTAGCAAGTCCTTAGTTCTGATGAGTGGAGCAGACATTTCCCTCTAAGTCATCACACAGAAACACCCAAGTGTTAGAGAACAAGACCAGCGAAGTGACCCTATCCTTTGGAGGGATTGGTTAAAGTATGTTTAGAGCCCAGCAGCAGATTTTCATCTTTCTAGTTCATGAAGAAACTTAAGCATCAACAGTCCCAAAGGGTCCAAGGACTTTCATAAGCACTACAATAAGCATCCTCCATGACGTATCACAAATAGAACCATCACGGCACATCATAGTGAAAAAGTGTGTCCTGGACTGATTTTTTGGCTGCTCTCTGGATTTTCATTAACACACATTGTAGACCCTTTTCCTGAAATCTCATGCCATTTTCCTGGGCTAACTGTGTGTTAGAGAGGAGATAGGACAGATCTGATGTGACAAGTGATGTTTGGCAATTCCTGTGTGTCTCTGGCACTGGCATCCTCTGATTCACACTCACAATGTTCTTATGCATGTAAGATCATTAGCAATTATTTTTTAGATGAGAAAACTGAATCAATGATGAAGTGACAATCAAGAGTACTGCACGAGAAGCCAGTCGACTGAAGCTCAGGTCAAGGACTCAGCAAGTTCCACAATCTCTTTGAACCCCCATTTACCCATTGATAAAGCAAAACTATCCTTATAAAAAATATTTTGAAAAGCTAAATATCAGGTGTTGTTGATTAGCAGCTAGGGCCTGTCCCAGGGCAAGTGCTGCACATGGCCCTTCATGCCACAGAACACGGCTGCCTTCACCCAGCTCAAGCCTGATTACCAAGGAAGTGCTGTGCCCTCCATATGCTTCCCATTGCTCCACGTGTCCTGATGTCTACAAGGCAGAATAGGGGAGGGTCACAAGATAATGACAGGGGCTGCCTAGGTGACAGGGGAACTCCATTTTCAACAGTCCAAAATATATGCTCAACTCATCTTCAAACAATCAGCACTTGATGGCCACACATGATCAGAAGAGCCTTGGGAAGAACTGGCATCGATCTGGAAGTCCTGGGACAAGTGAGTTTCTACTTAATAAGGAAAAATGCTGAGGAAAGAGACTTAGTGGTCTCAATGGGTTGCTTAGAAGAAATGTTATTCCAGAAGAGAGAGAGAGAGGATGACAAGGTAAAAAGGAAAATCAGTAAAACAAATCAACAGCTACCAGAAAATATGACCCAGGACAAAGGTGACAAAGAGCATCACACTGACCCAGGAGATTTGGGAAATGTCTTCCAGCAGATGAAAGGGAGGACTCTGAAGCTGTGCTTGACTAGCTCCCTGGCCCCGCCTCGATGTTCCTGTCCTCTGGATCGTAAATCTTAACACTAATCCAGGAACTTCTGGGAAGGCATTTGCCGATATGATTGAGGTCCCAAGTCTGTTGACCTTACGCTGTGGAGATTATCCAGCTGGAGCTGATCCAGTCACAAGAACTCTGTGTAGGGCAGTTGGAGAACTTAAGTGGCAGCCACTGCCAGCCTGCAAGATGGAAGCAGACAGCTATGCTGGGAGTGCTGATGGACAGCATTGCCTCCAAAGACTGAGAACCAGTTCCAGCAAGGAGTCCACAGGGCACAGGGACCTCCGTCTCCAAATTGAGGAGATGAATTATGCCAACAACCAGAGAGCATGCAAGAGGACTTAGAATCTCTGGTGAGAGCATCTTGATTTCAGCTGGAGAGACCTGAGCAGAGGACCCAGTTGGTCAGTATGAGAGACTACTCAGAAGCCTGTGCCTTCAGTCCCCCAAGACAAGGTTAGGTGTTTTGAAATCTGAAGATAGATGTTGTGGTTTAGAGGTGAGGTGTCCCCCAAAAGCTCACATATGAGACAATGCAAGAAGGTTCAGAGCAGAAATGACTGGGTTCTGAGAGTCTTGACCGGATCAGTGAATTAATCCCCTGATAGGGATTCATTGAGCAGTAACTGAAGTAGTAGAGTGTGGCTGGATGAGTTGGGGATTCGGCGTGGCTATGGAGTATGTATTTTGTCTTTCTCTCTGCTTTCTGACCACATAGGCCACTCCCTTCTGCCACACTGTTCAGTGTGCTGTTCCTGTCTCACCTTGAGCCCTGAGGAATGGAGCCAGCTATCTATGGATCAAGATCTCTGAAACAGTGAGCCCTCAGGCAAACCTTTTCTCCTCTACAGTTGTGCTGGTGGCGGTCCTTTAGTCACAGTAGCGAAAAGGTTGACTAATACAATAGAGCACGTGCTGTGCGGTGGTGGGGGAGATCTGAAGCTCCGCCACCTTCCCAGGTACCTCCATCCTGTGCCCTATTGCACCACTCCTCTAGATCACAGCCTAACGAAAGGCACCGTCTGCAGGCTCACAGTCTTTCAATTATTACCTGCCTCTGTGGGACTGATGGAGTTTTAGTATTCAAGATGGTGTGGTGCAGGCTAAAGGAGAGACATTGCTCAATGGAATAGAAATAGACACACGTGAGGTACTTGGCTCGTAATAATGGTGCCACTTTAATTCTATAAGGAAGGGATGTTTTTTTCAATAAAGGATGTATAGTCAGTTGGCTATTTTTATGAAAAAGGTAGCCTTGATCCATTGTTAACCCTGAAAGCACAACGATAAGGCAGATCGCGTGTAATCCAAGGCTGAAGACAAAATCCTAATATTTTGTCACTGGAGAAAATTTTGAGGAAAACAAGAAACAAATAAGGAAAATACAAATAAAGAAAATGATACATAATTCCCACATACCGTGAGAAGACTCATTCCCAGAATTCTACGTCATGTCTTTTTCCCTTGACCTTCAGACAAGTCTATGTTTACTATTGTGTCATTTCTTGTGTGATTCTACATTCAAGACTTCCAGGTTGCCCAGTTAAGTTTCCTTTTGTGGTTTTGAGCTGCTGCTGTGGTCCATAAGGCTCATTCCATCCCACACCTTGTAGAAAGGCTGACCCTGAGAGTCTGTCCTGTATGTCCCCCTCTGATGCCTTCCTAAGTGTGTGTAGGGAGGCCACAGGGGATGATGTGTGTCTCTCTTCCACAGACGCTCTTCTGCCATGGGCTGGTCCTGACTCCTTTAAGATGATTATTTTGCTTGGAATGACATGAAACTTCAGTTGTCTGAAGATGCCAGTGCTAATCCACTAAACGAAAGCAGAATATGAGAACACAGGAGCTGGGAGAGGCTTTGGGGATGAGCGTGGGGCTAGAGGATGTCTTAGTCATTTGGGAAGCTACAGCAGAAACACCAAAGTCTGGGTGGCGTTAATGAACATTTCTTACACTTGTGGAGGCTGCAAGTCCAGGATCAAGGTGTTGGTGGAACTGGTGTTTGTTGAGAACCCACTCCTTCATCATAAATGACCTTCTCTTTGTGTCCCCACATGTCAGAAGGGATGAGAGAGCTCTCTGGCCTCCTATGTATTAGGACACTAATCGCAAGTTTGAGGATTCTGTTGTTAGGACCCAATCACCTCCCAAAGGCCCCACCTCCTAATGCCATTGCTTCAGTAGTGAGAGTTTCAGAATGTGAATTCTGGGGAGATGTAAAGTTCATACCATCACAGGAGAGAAGGGGGCAGTGGAAGCATGTGGGCAAGGATGTGGGAGGTCTGGTGGGTGTAGCAGAGCCACATGAGTGGAGTCACCAAGGGGAGGAATGGAAGGAGAGACATTCACTCCACACTTCCCCAGACCTGGGTTCCCTGGGTGTTCCCAGGCCCGAGTGTCTGGGCAGGCACAGTGATTTGCAGTGATGTGGTGGAGCATGGTTATGAGCATAGACCTGGGGCCTGACTCCTTGATGTCTTGGTGTGCCTGCTGGTGTTGCGTTGGCTTGACTGGATTAAGGAAGGAATACCTCGAGGACTGGTAAAGCCCTGTTTCTGGGTGTGTTGCTCAGGGTGTCTGCAAAGGAGGTTGGCCTGTGAGTCAGTGGACTGAGTGGGAAAGGTCCCCTCTGGGTGTGAGCAGGAGCCATCCAATCCACCAGGGCCCAGGAAGAGCACAGAGAGCAGAGGAAAGGGGCTTCCTCTCTCTCCAAGAGCTGCTTCTCCTACCTTTTGACATTGGAACTCTAGGATCCTGGGCCTTCAGTTTCCAAAATGTACAGAAACACTTCCCAGATTCTCAGGCTATTGGCCCAGGACTAAGAGTTACACCACTGGTTTCCTGGTTCTGGTGTCTCCACACTGGCAGGCATGATGCTACCAGCACCCTGGGCTCCAGCCTGCTGTGGGGTTTCTCAGCTCCCGTGGAAGCATGAGCCACTTCTCCTAATACCCATCTCCCTTGTTTGCAGCTGTCTGTCTGTCTGTCTACCTACTACCTACCTACCAAACTGTTATCTTTGTAGTGAGCTCCTATGGATTTTGTATCTCTGGAGAACACTGAGAACTTCTAGAGAATTCCTGGCTTCCCTTCTTAATGGTAATGTGACCCTAGGCAGCTTCCTTGATTGCTCCATGCCTCAATTTTCTCACCTATAAAATAGGAACAGTAGCAGATTTGTCCTTTTAATTGTTGCAAGCAGTAGACAAATGAATGGATGCAACGCACTTAGAACATTGCCCATCATATGTAGCAAGAACTTTGTAAGCATTAGCGAAATATGTAAAAGAACTTCAATTTAGAAAGTTAATAAATGAATGTGAATAACTGTAAAGGCTTGAGGTATTTGCAGCTCAACATGGTCTGTTCAGCACAACTTGTCTCCACATAACGCATGAAGGCAGCGGCGAGTGGGCCTTTGTCAGAAGCAAGAATTTGCAGAAAGATAAATGACAAAACCGATGGTGAGTGTCCTTGAATCATGAGTGGGAGTGTGGGACCATCTCCTGCAGCAGGCTTGACAAAGGAGAAAAACATACTCTAAATTCCTTCCAGAAAACTAGAGGAAATATTCCAGAATCTTAAACAGTGTAACAAATTCTCATGGAAAAGAAAGCATTTCTTCTTCTATCCCTGTGGCGATTTGTAACATTACTTTTAAAAATTAATATTGATTGAAATAGATAGTTGAGGTAGCCTGGGAGATTCTCTTCTGATGGATCGATTTGTGGCTTGCAGGCTGGCTGTCCCCATGTGCTGTGACAGTCTTCCATTAGTGTTAATAAGAACCACAGAAACTTGACTTGCTCTCCACACCAGCACTTTAGTTCTCTCAGATTCCAGTTTCACAGCATTTTAGTTTGAAAAATCAAAATGCTTTAACATGTTCCTGTTAAGATGTCTTTATATTGTATTTGCAATTTTCGCTATTTTATATGGCCATTAAAAGTTTAAATTTAAAAAGAAAATTAAAAGTGTTAATATTTTAAAACTTGAAACTCCATAAGAATGAAAAAAAGAAAATCAATAATATTGAAGTCACAGACTTTTACATTGTTGGCTGCTGCCTGTCTACTCTGTTTTGTTGGTTTCTCCTTACTTGGCTTGTGGCTCTCTGCTCTACCAGACACAAGATTCCTATGCAGAATTAAATACTAGCTGCTAATCCTTACTATATCTGGAAATGAATCGAGTGTGGAATTCTAAGAAGATTCTCTGCCTTACCTATATGGAGAATCAGGACAGCTCTGGGTTTGGGCATCTACACATGAAATGCAAGAGAGAGTCAGAATTAAGCAGATTCCCAGCAGCAGCTTAGAAATAGCTAGTGAGAGAAATGTTCTCAAAGAGTCTTATGGGGCAGCACCCTAGGAATACTCATTACTCAGATCTTCTCTGTGTTTTCCTGTTGCCTTTTAACCCACTGACCTGTAAAAGCTGAAAGAAGAGAAAGAAAAAGTTCAGTTCAAAAGTTAAAACCTTATGAAGTTTCAAAATTTAGAAAATCTTCTCTTAGGGCCCAAAGTAAAAGCTTGCTCTTGTGTAGGAGCCACAGACTGCAGGCCCCAGGGCCAAGATTAGCTGGTACTGCGTTTGCAAATGGATCAGCCCTTGCTCAGCTTCTCTGCACACTTAAAAGCTTTCTAAATATCCAAGCAATTTGGAGTCCTTTTATTTTGGGGTTACTTAATGGGAATTGTCTACAGAATGCCATAAAGATCAGCATATTAGGACTGGTTTAGGTCTCTAGCCTAAAATGTAGACAATCATGCCTGAAATTCTGCTTATTTTTATTCATTTGGGTTAAAACACTTTTGAGTTAAAATGGTGATGTGGGTACCTGATCTCTCCTTTCTAAAAAATGTCTTTCTGAAAGGTGTTTGAAAATCACACAGATTCAAAAGTCAAAATCAAAGAATGTCATTCTCATGGGAAAACACACAGCAGCTACGATTAGCACTCCCATGTGGATGTCAATATGGACAATTGAGACTCTTATTATGGCCATTGTGGGGTCCAGGGCGGGTGAACTTGCTGTTAAACTCCCCATGCCCTGAAAACTGGGGAAGTCCAAACAAGCAATTCCCCTTTCCACAGGTCTCCCTGCTGAAAGCCCTTTAGGGGTCTCTAGTAGCAAGTTGGCAAAGCCTTCTCTTCAACTCCAGGTAAAAAGCAGTGGTTACTGGAACTAAGTGGAAGAAATAGGTTTTGTTGCCTTCTCATACCTGCTGGAGTAGATCCCAAAGTTACGCACACTGCTGGCGGCTGGCAGCCCCCCCAACTCCACTCAACATAGGTAGAATGGGGGGATGAGGAGGGACATGGAGATGGACTAGAGGGACAGCTACCAGGAAATGTGGTGCCCAGAAATGCATCCTGGTCTGCCGGAGCCTCCACAGAGCCCCTCTGCCTGGGCAGGGGTTGGTAAGAGAAGGACTAAAGATCACCAAGGCTCCAATGTCTAGCTTTTTCTTACTGCACACAGAGAAGACAATACTGTCCTTGACATAGATGAGGGCGTATTTTCCATTCATTTCAAGAATAGTAAGGGTACGTGATGGTTGCCGTTTTTGTCTGAGTTAGGGAAAGGCCCTGTGTGCATCTTAGACTCTCTTTCCCATGCCACAGTGCTTGATGGTACCCTGATGATGGAGTTTGCTGCACTCCATCATCACTCTGCAAGTGAAGAAGAGATCACATGACTACCTCCCACCTTCTTTCCTCCAGTGTGACCTATAGTACATGGACAAAACGTGAATATTCCAGGTAATGATCCTGAGATTTGGGCTGTTGGTTTCTATTGCATTAACATGAGCTCTTCTGATTAACATGTGTGGCAAGAATGAAGTCCTCCTGGACCAAGACCCACCATACAATCACTCATATATACACGTGACAAAATTCTGGGGACTTTAGGCTCTTTCCCTTGGGGCCCTGTTTAAGAATTTATACCAATGTATGGTTAACTGAAGTTATCATTTGTTAATGTGAAAGACCAAATTTATTCCATAAGAGGAGTTTATAACTGTTTCATAATACATAAAATCATGGGTATAGAAAGGTTGAATGCTGCTGTTTCAGTCCTCTTTTTTGTGTCTGTGACTAAAAGCCCTGACAGGAATAATTTTAAGAAGGAAAAGTTTATTTGGGGGCTCACTGCTTCAGAGTCTAAGTCCATAGATGGCTGACTCCATTTCTCAGGGGTTGGGGTGAGGCAGAACATCATGGCACACAAGCGTGGTGGAGGGAAGCAGCTCATGTGATGATTAGAAAGCAGAGAGACTCCACTTGGCAGATATGAACATATCCCCCACGGCTTGCCCCCAGTGACCCACCTCCTCCAGCCACACACTGCCTGCCTCAGTACCACTCAGTTAATCCCTACACGGGGATTAATTCACTGATGGGGTTAAGTCTTAACCCAATCCTTTTACTTCTAAACCTTCTTGCATTGTCTTACTTGGGGGACACATCCAAACCATAACAGTTGCCTACACATTTTATGGAAGTAGTAACAAACTGTTGATAACCAATGGTGGGGCTGTTTTCTCTGTTTTACTGCTAGCTTCTGGTAGACCTGGGTTGAAGCAGATGAGACTGGACAGGCAGGGAGGGAATCACAATAAATGATGTAGCATCCACTGGCTGCTAAATTGGTACCTGGGTGGCTTAGAAAAGCAAGATTGCAAAACATCCATAGAAAGCAACACAAACCAAACCAAGCTGGCCAGTAGTTACCCTGAGCAGAGCCTCCTACTGGCTGCTGAAAGAGAGCTCCTTTACTAACTATATTTCAAAGGGATCAAATGGTTCAGCTGCTTGTCAGAGGGCACAAACCAGTTTTCTATGGATGCACTGAGGGTATGTGCAGAAAAACACTAATGAATGGGCAAGCACATTGCATTTTTTTCAGACTTATAATCAAGTGTAATTGCAGCTTACATGAACATGGTGCCATAAAATGTACATGGTCCTCTAAAGGTCACTATTTAATTGGATGCTTATAGCAAGGACATGATGTAGGCAGGACAGGTAATAATGTTTTTCTCATTTCACTCAGATGTTGAGTTGAAAATCAGTTTAAGTCTTAAAATCTCTAGGTCCCTCTATTTGTTCAATATTTCACACCAACTTTTTCTAATTAAAGATATGCTTTAAATTACAAAAAAGAAATTGCTTGCCTAGAAATGACCAAAATAATTAGAAAGAAACTAAATCCTATTAGCTCTTATTTATTGCTATTTAGATGTGATATTCAAGATTAAAATATTAAATTGTTTTCCTTGAAGTAACTATTCTATGCTCTGGATTGCCTAGGAACAATTTAAGAGCATTTTATGAATGCCAATGCAACCTGGTATGAAATACTGATTAAAGCAGAGCATGGAAGATTATTTATGCATTACATATCTACATAACATATGATGAAGTACATTTTGCATTAATTTATTATGGTAAGAGTAGTCACTTACAATTAATCATATATTATAAACTGAGTTTCCTTAATCTATGGTATGGTACTATTTTATTTTATGTAGCATTATTCATGCAAATGGTATAAATAGTCTTAGAAAGTTAAACAACAGCCATAGACCATAATGATAAATAATAGGAGAGAAAAAAATTAATGAACAGAACAGAGTGAGAAAAGATACATTATCAAATGAGCAAGGAGAAGAGATTGCAAGTATAATTTAAAGTCTTGCAGAAATGGATTGGCCATTTCCAGGAAGCGCATTTGCATCTCGCTCCTAGAACATTCACCAGGCAGCACCGCCTACACCACATCCCACCTTATCGAGTCCTCGAGCCCACCTGGGGAGAAAAGAAAGTCTAGCAAACTGCTTGGGACTTGGAGGCCCTGAGCTCACAGCCACAAACAGGAAGTCCCTTTGCAGCGCTGCTGGAATTTTCTTGGGGTGGCTTCTTTCCACTGTGGTCCCGAGAGGCCCCTCCCACTCTGTTGAGAATATCTGTAAGCCAAGACCGCCGCTTTGGAGGAGAGCTCCGACCAGGGGGAAGGTGTGCTCAGGTGCATGGCAGGTGGGACCCAAGAAAGAAGTGGAACCGGCTTGCTTAAGCACAGGGAGCTTATCACTTGCTGGGCCAGAGTTTGATGGGAGGCCAGCCGGAAGCCTGGAGGAGCCAAGGAGCTTAACTGGCCAATTGAGAACAAGTGTGAGAC
This sequence comes from Xerus rutilus, assembly GCA_028644305.1. Taxonomy (NCBI): domain Eukaryota; kingdom Metazoa; phylum Chordata; class Mammalia; order Rodentia; family Sciuridae; genus Xerus; species Xerus rutilus. The sequence goes on along the minus strand of CM053406.1, from coordinate 4,784,220 downwards.
AGACAGAGAAGGTGCAGGGACGTGGCTTGGCTCAGGCCCACAGCAACATCCCTCCGGCTTCCTACGGCCTGTGCCATGGCTGCCTCCATAAAGGACTCCACGCACCAAGGGCTCAGCTGGGGGATGTGTGGGGGTTGAGGTCAGTGGGATAAGGAACAAGCAGACTGTATTACAAACCAAGAGAAGGGAGAGTAGATTTTAACTAAGCCCACAGTGACGGAACACAATTAAGTTTCACACAACTTATGTCAAGGCTAAAAAACGGGTGCCAAGGCAGCAGCCATGTAAAACCCATTAGTGACGATCATGTCCGTTAAAATATGGGCTGTATTTTTATAAAACCTAAAGAGTGAGTACTCATTCTCTTGAAAGCCATTGTTCACGATGTGTCCAGCCTAAGGATGGAAGGCTATGGATGTGGGGATTCCCAGAAGAGGGAATCAGAGCATGACCTGCATTCTTGGATACCTGTCGAGCAGGCCCGCAGGAGAGACAGGCACAGCAAGAGAAAGAGGACAGCCAGGTGCAGTGGCACACAATGCAATCCCAGTGGCTCAGGAGGCTAAGGCAGTAGGATCACAAGTTCAAAGCCAGCCTCAGCCACTTAGCCAGGCCCTTAACAATTTAGCAAGACCCTGTGTCAAAATAAAAAATAAAATGGGCTGGGGATGTTGCTTGGTGGTTGAGCATATTAGGTTCAATTCCCAGTACCAAAACAAAAAAAAAACAAAAACAAAACAAAACAAAAAAATGGTCGAGGGGCAAGTAATGAGAGAAGCCTTCCATCTAATATTCAGGCAAACCCAGGCAAGGGACTTCCACATAACCAGAGAGTGACCAGAGAGTTCTCCTTCTCAAAACAGGTGAAGTTTAGAGGGTAAAATTTAGAAAGGCTACTGTAAAAGCAAAATGATAATTTATTTTCACATGTAACATTTGAAGAAGAGTCTTAGGAATCTGCAGTCAGACCTAGCATAGATGTGAAAAAATGAGAAATTCATGTATTTTTCCGCAAATTTAAAGGAAAATCTACTAAATCAATTTCTTCTTCACTTTACACTTAAGATGGAAATCAAACAATGATGAGCTAATAGATATCATGGAAATGATCAGGATTAGTGAACTTGACGATTTTCCTTCACCTGAAATATAGTTATTATGAGGATAGGATTTGTCTCAGTATAGGGAAGGTATTCATGAAGTATCATAGTCTGCTTTAAAAAAAGATGCTATAAATTTTCCTCATGTATTAAAATGCCTCTGTGAAAAACCCTTATATGTATTTATACAGATACAGACATGTGCATCTGCATATTTACATATATATACACACATATATGTACATAATATATAACCTCCACACAGAGACAAAAGGTGTGGGGCAGGATGTTGTAGAGTGGGGAGTGTGGCTGGGGCCAGAGGTTACGGGTCATTGGGTATGATGTATGCCATTCCATGACATATGAATGCAAGTATGTCACATGATAATACAAAACAAATGCTTATGCCAGTTACAGATGAAAGAAAAACCAAGTAACCATCACCATCTAAGACCAACAAACAGAAATAAAAGGAAACAAAATTTTAGAGAGAAGGAAATAGGAGAACGTGTTGGAGATTCCCCACGTTTATGAAGGGTCAGGTAATATGTGCTTCTCCCATCTGGACAGATGTAGATGTAGAAATCACTGAGGTAATCTAAGCCCTGCCTGTGTGGACAAGCATGCTGGACCAGAGGCTCTCCAAGAACATTTGTCTGTTCCTTGGTCTTATTCTGGGCACCTTTCCATTTCTCAAAGGAAATGAAGGAAACCTGGACCTCCCCAAGGACAAGGAATGTGGCTCCAGGTGAATGGATGTGCTGGCCTGAAACCAGCTCTGAGGTAGGTGTCGTTGTGTCATTTATAAGATCATTAACTGTTATTAACTTCCTAATGCACATATTGTTGAATGATTTGCCCTCTTGACTTTCTAAGGTAGACTTGCACATTAAGTCTCCGTGTGTCTGTTATAACCTGACAGCACAGCCATTTCACTCAAGTAAAGATGCAACCAGGCCCTCCACATGGAGACTCACAGTGAACAAAATCTACCATAGAAAGTCAGGAGGGCAGATTATTTGTGTGTTTTTTGTATTGGAAAATTAATAAGTATTAATGCTGCTCATATACATTGATGGCAACCTTAGTGATTATCCACTTAAAAATATTACATCAGAAACATATGTGGTCACTCTCACTTAGTGTAGTAGTCAGAGCCCCTGAAAGACTCCAGCCAGGAGGTACAATCCTTGCCACCAAATCTAGGCTTCCAGTCACCTACTAAGTAACTTGCTCATAAGTACCAGTGCAGCTGAGAATGAGGTGCTAGTATTTTCTAACTACAACTCAAATCTAGATATAATCACATGTTTCTAACACTTCACATTGTTCAGCACCCCCTCCTTCTGCATGGGAAACACATTCCAAGATCCCTAGTGGTACCTGAAACCACAGAATACCAAACCCCTTTCTTCTCTCTCTCTTTCTCTATTCTCTATCTATAATTTATCTACTATGATCTTTTAACACATATACAAATGATTGTTTAGTTTATGAATTAAGCTGACAAGATTAAAAACAACAAAACTTAAGCAGAACGACTATAAAATATGCTGTAATAAAAGTTACTTGAAGGTGACCTCTCTCCCTCTGTCTCAAAGTATCTCATTATATTGTAGTCACCCCTCTCATGATGATGTCAGATGCTTCAGTGCCTATGTGAACAGATGAAGGGATATGAATGGTAGGCATTGTGACATTGTGGTAGACTTCTATTGACCTTCTCACTTGAATGCAAGCAAGCACTCTGCTAGCCCAGCGGTCAATATGATAGCTACTAGGTGAGTACTGGGCAAGTGGAGTATCCAGTGTTGATACTCTGGACAAATGGGTAATTTGCATCCTGGGCAGGAGGAATGTGTCAGCATGAGACTTGATTATGATACTTAGAGTGGTATACAGCATGAAACATATGAATCATCTTTATGGAAAATTCCATGGTAACTGAAATTGTGGAAAGTGAAATTGTGAATGAGGGGATGCTACTGCACCCTTTGGTTATCTAAATTCCTTTTCCTTCCTAAAGAAGTATGAAGATTCCTCAAAAAAAAAAAATAACCACTATATAATCCAGATGTGCCACCTCTTGGTATTTATCCAAAAGAATTAAAACCAGCATACGCTAGGGATACAGCCACATCAATGTTCATAGCAACATAATTCATAATAGCCAAATTATGGAACCAGTCGAGATGCCCATAAATAGATGAATGAATCAAGAATGTGATGTGGTGTATATACAATAATGGAGTTTTGTTCAGCTGTAAAGAAGAATGAGATTATGACATTTGATGGTAAATAGATGGAAATGGAGAACATCATGCTAAGTGAAATAAGACAGATTCAGAAAATCAAGGGTGGAATGTTTTCTCTCATATGGGGAAGCTAATCCAAAACATAGGAAGGAAGGAGGGGAGGATCAGATATCATGAAGATATAGAAAGATCAATGGAACAGAAGGGTATCGAGGGGGGATTGGGAGGACTGAACAGGGAAGGAAATGTGGAATGAAGTTTTTAAGATCACACTATGTGTATACATAAATATGCCCTAGGGAATTTCACCTTTATGCATAAGTAGAAAGAACCAACCAAAAATAAATAAATAGATGAGAAAAAGAAGACCCACCTGTAGAATAGAGGAAGGAGAATGGGGGAGGGAGAAGATGAGGGGAACGGAGGAACTGGAAACTAACCTGACTCCCACGCATGCATGATTTTGTTGGGATGAACTCAGCTGCTATGTGTAACTATAATTCTCTAATAAAAAAAGTACAAATAAAAATAAGCTTCTTCTCCTTCCTGCATTTTCCTTTTCTCTTGCCATTGCCTCAGGAGAGCCTGACCCCACTCAGCTTCAAGAAGCGTTTGAACCGGTTGTAGGATAATCATGTTCTTGGTAGCGATTGACTCAGGAGCTCTCTCTGACAGAATTCTGAACAGCAGTACCTGAGGAGCATTCTGCTGAGGAATTTTTGAAAGAGACTCTTCATGCCTTATAAGAAGAGATGCCCTTTGTGTTTCCTCTGCACACTATTGCACACAGATGTGAGGCAGCTCCTAAAGCAATTCTCTCGCCACCAGCCAGAAGTTGAGGCAAACCCTGAAGATGGCCCAGTGGAGAGGCAGCACTGCCTGGTTACCCACTCATCTGAGTCTGGTGAGACAGAAAGCCCTGGACACACCAAGCTGTATGCAGCTGGTTTGTGACTTACCAGTAGACAGCAGCTGAAAACAGCAGGCTAGGGTGCATTTGCAATCTGGTCACCTGAGGCTCGGGACAGTTGCATGAGGCAGGTGGAGTCTCCTCTCTTCTCCTCTCCACCCGCTTCACTCTCACTGCTGCTGGGGGACTGCAAAAATCAGTGTTATACCCAAGGAGAAATAAGACGTGCTGGACTAAAACTTCAAAGGGCTCCTTGCTTCTATGAGGAGCTGGAACAGAGCCCAGGCTGTTCTAGCCTACAATTCAGGATTGATAAAGTATTGCAGAGGTTACAAAACATGATCTGTTTATGTGTAAGTGGATTTAAAAGATTGCCTGTTTTTTAAAAGATTGCCCCTAATAGATCCCGACTTTCATTACGCCAGCTAAACTAACCATGCTAATCTTTAATACTTGTAAACTGTCAGGATGGACCACTTCACTGAAGTCTGGGCATATGGGAATGTATATATCTTCTTCAGCTTAACATATTTAGCCTTAGAAATGTTCACCATAAAGTAAGAGCTCAATATTATTTGTGGAATAGATGAGCATATAATCACAACTGTCTGTGGTTAAAGTCACATCGGAGCCTAGTCTCTGCTCTCCCAACTAAGGTCTTCACACAGCAGATCACAAGCAGTCACGTGGAACTGTATGATGTCTAGCAGCTAAATGTAAATGCAGGTTTTATATACACAGCACTGACTTAGGCAGAAGAACAAGCCCTTGGTTTTGGAAACTGCCTCTCACAAATGCCCTGCTGCCTAACAACACTGGCAGAAACACACCAGCATGCCTTTCCATAATTTATCATTATTAAATAATTTAGTTGATGCAGGTTTTAAAATAGAATACTAACACATGTGATTAAAACCAAGTTTACAACCACATTTTCTAAAACTACACCAAGATTACTACCGGGCTTTCGAAATGCCAGCCAACTAAAATCTAAATAAATTACCTATCTTCGTCTACACATACAATTCATGGCTTGTGTTTTTACTTTCCCTATGATTTTTTTGACACTGCTAAGGTAACTGAGCCAAGAAACTCATTGTCCTTGAGCTGGGTATTTGTAAGATATATTCTGTTCTTAGCTGCTCAGCTTGTATTTGCATTTTTCTACAGTGCTCGTTTTATTTAATAAGCTCCCTAATTAGTTGACAGTGGGAAAGCACATTATACCATGGCAAGCCATCAGCTTCTACAAGACAGGCATGGGACATCACCAACGTTCCATGACAAGGGAGAAGGAATGCCTAGCATGTGCTTGGAGTACTCAGGGCTCTGCTACCCACTTCTACACAAACCTGGCCATGGCATGGTGGTTGAAAGGCATGTCTCACTGGGATTCGGAGCATGGGTCTGGTGAGCATCCAGGTCAGGAGCTGAATTTTTCCTCCCAACAAATGGTGTTAGAGGAGTCTCTGCATTTCTCTGGGCTTCCTCTGAATCACTTGTACAATGGGAGTAATGGTCATAACTGAACACAGTGATTGTGAACCTCAGTGAGGGCAAAGCCAATTAGCACCAGGAGATGAGAGAGCGGAAGAAGTTTATAAGTTGCAGTAAGCAAAGAGAACACTTGGGAACATTCTTTAAAAAGTCTGTTCCCAAACAAAGGAGGAGATGGAATTTTACTCTGGGAACTTCAGCATATTCCCACTGGAATGTGCTCCCATTCCACGTTGATGTGGCCACATTCCTGAGTATGCTCAGTTTGACATCATTCTGCTTCACACATCCATGTTCAACAGTGGTGGGCAGGAATACCTCCCCGGGCGAGAACCGGCCATTGCCACGAGATTACAATGAGCACCTTCACCCTTGGCCCCCCAGAAGAGTGAGTCACACTGACTCAGTGATTTTGGCTTATTCTTCTGTTTTCCTCTAGAAGGCCTTATGTGAAGCAAGCAGTGGTTTAAAGGAACAGCAGCTTCTCCCCTTCTGCAAGTGTAGGTGCTTGCCCCTGAAAGCTCCTGCCCCATGCTAGCAGACTCCCCCAGAGCATCTCGCTGCTCATTCTTGAAGGGTTTAGGGACGGAGGTCATTCTTCTGAACTTGTTTCCAGCTGAGTGGGGATATCATCGTCCTTGGTGGTGAAGCTGTCTTGAGAGTAAATGATGGCTGGTCTTGGGATCACAGGGACAATCTGTAACTCCACAGCTTGTCCACCTTCCGCAGCAGTGCCACTGTATCTTTTGGAATCACATTTAATTGTGACATAAATCACAAATAAGATCAGCAAAATGGACTTCCCTAATTCTTGTAACCCTCAAAATATAGATACAATGTCCTGGGGAATCCAGGAAAACAGTCCTGAGAAACAGCCATGTATTGCTATGCTTCTGTAGATACTTGCTGAAGCTAGGATGTCTGTTTTAGAAGCTTTGTAGAGTGAGTTTCAACTTTAGCACAGTGTTAGCATCCGTGAGAGTACAAGCCACTCCTTGCTCAGCTAGACATCATCTACAACAATCTGGCTAGTGAGTACTACCTAAGCTAAGGATTCTACTATTTGCTGAGCCAAGCTGGCCTGTGAAGTTTCATTAGGTCTGCTTTCCAGTATGATAAACAGGATTCTGGTCACCTGTTGGTGGACTCCAATTGCCACCAGGGCAAGAAGGCTCTGCTAAATGTACATCAAAATCTGTCTTTCTGGCACCCAGGCAAATAGTCAGAAGGTTCTCTCCTAGCTCTTGAGAGCGATTTTAGCAAGCTAGCTCACTGCTTGTTTTCTTGGGGCCTGTGGACACAGAGAGGCACAGCCAGCTATCCTAATAGGCAAATTCTCCAGCTTTCTGGACATGTATGTGCCATGGGGCACTTTCAAAGCTCCCAAGAACAATCACATATCCTGATGGAGCATATAGAATCCCTAGTAGATTGCTCAAATTGAATCTCGGCAAGGCTTCTGGAGTCGATCCAACCAGTGGTCTGCGAGTGGTAGGGTTTGCAATTTTTCTGGTGTTTTGAAGAGTGTGGAATCATTGAACAGAACTTCAGTGGTTCATGATAAGGAAATGTAGACTCTGAGTATCCCAACTATTGAGTCTTCTGTAGATGAGCTGAAGGGGAAGGTGGTGCTAGCTCCCGACAGACTCGTTAAAGGTGGGCCCAGGCGGCAGGAGCCTCATCATGCTGGCCCCTCTTACACAGAATCTAGCTGGACTGTTGATGGACAGTTGATAGGAAATAATGGTCCAAAGAGTGCTGCGTGTGGTCATATTGACAGGCACAGGGCAGTTCACAGTCTCAGAGCATGTGGCAAAACTCTAGCTCCTTCATGGAGGAGTTAAGAAAAAACAAGGGGTGGGGTACACAGGGTCCTGGGTGGTTGCGCTTACTCAATACACTTCTTCAGAGGGCCTTTTATCTTCTCTCAGTGAAGTTAGGAATCATGTAAAAGTGAGTTTGGGGCAAGACCTAGGTGTCCACATGGTGGTGATCAATGAGGCTTTGGAGGACATATCTAACAGTGAATTAAATTTCCTGTCTTAGCCAGAGTTTGAGACATCCTGATCAAAGAGTCATCTTCCATGTGTATACAAGGGAGAAAGCAATGATGCAAACAGAAATAAGACTGACTAGTTCTCAGGGGATCATGAAAATATGACTTTGAACAGACAGTTAGTACTGGCTACTCATCTTAAAGCATTATCTTCCAAAACAGTTGGGCTGACAAACAGTTGAACTAGAAGAGCTAGGGCAGAGGTCTACTTGGTACTGGAAGGTGATTCCAGTCTTCTTTCACAGACAGACGTGCAGAAGTATCAGGCCAGCAGGAGGAGAGCAGAGCAGGAAGCGCTTACTGCCAGTTCCAGTGTCAGCCCGAGCCCTGTGCTCAGGGGCAGGTGTTTCTGGGTCTCCAGGGTCTTCTGGTTCCTGAGTCCCTTGTCATGAATTCAGGGAGCTACACCTTGCAATGTAAGACAGGAGTGATGACTGAGACTTCCATGCTACAGGACATCTCCCATGTACCCCAAGTATCTAGAGAGGTCCATGACCACATTGAACAGACTGAGGGAGTCCAACTCTCAGGATGACCTCCTTTTAGTGCCTCTCCTGATTTTTCTGCTCTGCAGGGGAAGACCTCTATCCACCCAGGAAAAAATATCCAGAGAAACCAAGAAATGCTTACATCCTCCTGCATGACCGAGCAATCGATCCGCTTGCCAGTCCTGTTTGGGCAGCATGCCCTGGCCTGTACCTGTACCCCCACCAATGGGCCCTCAGCCTTGTGTAAATGTCACTTTGTTGGCAGTGCACATACTATTCTGTTAGTGCAGCCATGGTGACCTCTAATCCAGGGTCTTCCTCTTTCCACGAAGCCAGGTGTGCAGTCTTTCCCACAAGGCATTGCCATGCACTGGGCAGCCTTAATGATTGCTCGGGACACCTCTCCTTGCTTGACAGGAGGCATCCGGGGCCCACCTCCTTGCTTCCTGCCACATGTCTGCTCTGTGGTCTTGCCGTGTCCTCGGGTCTGCCCACCTCTTCCACTGCCCGCACGGGGCACACCATTCCCCGCACTGTCCCTCTATCTGGGCTCCTGCTTGGCTTGCTCTTTCACTCTCAGCTGGGGCCCAGGCTGTCTCTGGCCAAGGTCACTTTGCCAACTGCTCTCTAGCAACTGGAACATCACCTGGCATCCATCAAGGCCACTAAGCATGGCTGAATGAGTGAACACAGGCACCTGTGTGCTTCCTCTGATCCTACAACCATGGTTCTGTGTTCCAAGAAGACAGAACACGTGGACAGGTGCGGCCATGGGTCATGGTACTGTCCGAGGCCCGTGGCTCCTTGGTCAGCTTGCCTGTTTAGACCTTCATTCTCCTTCCGCCTTTTCCCTCAACTTCTTCTTTCCAAAGCAAACTTCTCCATACCCCAGATACAAACCTAGTGGCCTGGGTGCCCATTTTTCCTGTTTCTCTCCTGTCCCAAGAGAGACAACAGCAAGGACAATCCTCTCACCGAAGCTCCATCCTGAACATAATAACCACAGTGACCCTTCAAAACTGAACACCTTTCTCACCTCCCCCTCTCCGTCTCACACAGAGTAAAGCCAAAGACCTTGCCATGGTCTGCCCGCCGACTGCCCTCATCGCGCTGTGGTCCACACCCCTCTGGCCACAGCAGGGTGAGGTCTAAGCCAGCATCTCATCACCTGCATCGCTGTGGGAATGTGAGACCAAGCCTCACATTCCCCTCCCTCCCTGTTCACGGAGACTCTCAGCTCCACATCTGCTCTCCCTCCGTCCACTCTGCCCCTCTGACAGACTCCCACCACCCTTTGATAATATTTTCTCCTTTCCACTCCAACCCTCTCCTCCCACCCTTGGCCGGGCCTTCATCTCGCCAACAGCCTTTCTTTCTGCTCTTTCTGCCCATCTGCCAAGCAGTTTCCCACAGAACCCGGGATCCAGTCCTGCACCTCCTGCCCTCCTTCCTGTCTCCTCCTCCTTGACTTCCAGGTCCTCACAGAAGGCCCCCTAGAGCAAGCCCTGCCTATCACACTGCCTCCCCCCAGAGGCCACCCAGAGCTCCCTTTCTTCCTGCGCTGTGGCCACACTATGTTCATAAGACAGGAGGCCTCATCCTCCATCCTGCCTCACTGAAGATTAATGGTTGCTCCTAGTTTGGCCATTTCCTGAGCACAAGGAATGAGGGGTTTAAAACCATGAACCTACGGCACAGGTCAGAAGCTCAGGAAAATATTTAGTTTCTCCTCTTCCTGGCACACCTTTTAAGTTACCTTTTCCCCAGTACACAGTGCCCTTTTCCGGGAGTCAACATGGAAGATGTGGGTCCCGGGTTGAGATATAGCCTGTATCCAAGGTAATCCAGACGAGCTCCTTGGAGGACATCAGGATCCTATTTAAAAGAGCCAACAGGGAAGCCCAGGGCCCCATCAACCTCCAGACTCTGTAAGAAGCTGGTAACAGTCGGGCTTGTCTCCTGCTTTATTTACCCTTCTGGTGATGGTCTGTTCATCCCATCCCCCTGTGTCCTGCCTGATCGCAGGATACACACTGGTTTGGCCCAACTTCACTGGCGGCTGATGGGTCCCACATTGCAGGCCAGGGACAATCACCCATGGCAGCTTAGTTCTCCCTCCTGAATTTCATCTTCTCATATGCTTTCTCCTATAGAGCCTCACGTCTGTTGTTGGAAACCTTCAAGAAAGTCTCCACAATTAAGGGGGGAAGTAGGTCCCGGGACTGTCAGGCTACCATCCTTCACAAGGGCTCTGTGACTCACTCAGAACCTTTGTGACTTGCTTCACCTTTGATTTTGGCCTATATTTCTTTGTTGTTCCTTTATGTCATAAACAAATTGCTTTCTTTTATTGTCATCTTTGCATACAGAATTTCACATGTTAATCAAAATTTTAACTCTTAGTAACCCATCTTTTTAATGAAGACTCAGGAGAAAATTAATTTTAAACTATTTTACCACATATCAACAATTTCTGAGAACACATTCATTAATAGATCTGAACATATTTTCTTTCTATGAAATTCAAAAAGCCCAGGGTTTGAATTTATCTTTAGCAATTGATGTGTCAGTGTTTTAGCTTTCTTAGAAATGATTCAGATGTTTTCTCTTCATCACATGACACAGCTTTGCCTTTAAGTTACATGAAGAGTATACTACACACACTTATCCCACTTAAATTTGCCTAATATGTTTTTTAATAGTTATTCCTACATTACTGCTGAAAACAGATACCATAAAAATAGTCATCATTTCAAGTTATTTCTTTGTCAAAAAAAAAAAAAAACCTAAAATTTGCTGTATTTGGAACACAAAAAGAAATGAATATTGTGTAATTTAAATCATGAGATAAGGGTATACAGTAATATAAAATTACCAGGTTTTTTATTTTTTTATTTGTTCTAATCAGTTATATATGACAACAGAATGTTCATTGATTCACTGTACACAAAGTTTTCTGGTGGAATTTTTTGGTTACTCTAAGTATAGTATCATGTCCTCTGTAAATAATGATAGCTTGAGTTCTTCTTTTCTTATTTGTATCCCTTTAATTTCTTTTGTCGGTCTAATCGCTCTGGCTAGAGTTTCATGGACTGTTGAATAGCAGCGGTGAAAGAGGGCATCCCTGTCTTGTTCCAGTATTTAGAGGGAATGCTTCCAATTTTTCTCCATTTAGGATGATATTGGCCTTGGGTTTTGCATAGATTACTTTTCCAATGTTAAGATATGTTCCTACAATCCCAAGTTTTTCTAGTGTTTTGAACATTAAAGCATGCTGTATTTTGTCAAATGCTTTCTCTACATGAATTTATAATCATATTTTTCTTGTCTTTAAGTCTACTGATGTGATGAATTATGTTTATTGATTTCCGTATGTTGAACCAACATTGCATCCCTGGAATAAACTCCACTTGATCATGGTACCCTATTTTTTAATATGTTTTTGTATGCAATTTGCCAAAATTTTATTGAGAATTTTTCATCAATGTTCATCAGGAATATTGGTCTGAAATTTTCTTTCCTTGATGTATCTCTGCCTAGTTTTGGTATCAGGATGATACGAGCCTCATAGGATGAGTTTGGAAGAGTTCCCTCCTTTTCTCTTTCATGGAATAATTTGAGGAGTATTGGTATTAAGTCTTCTTTGTAGGTCTTGTAGAACTCAGTTGTGAATCTGTTTGGTCCTGGGCTTTTCTTGGTTGGTAGGCTTTTGATGGTGTCTTTTATTTCCTTGTTTGGAATTGATCTGTTTAAGTTGTATATGTCCTCTTGGTTCAGCTTGAGTAGATCATATTCCTCTAGCAATTTGTCAGTGTCTTTGATGTTTTCTAGTTTACCAGAGTATAAATTTTCAAAATAATTTCTGATTGTCTTTTGTATTTCAATAGTATCTGTCATAATATTTCCTTTTTCACTTCTAATTTTAGTAATTTGAATTTTCTCTCTCCTTCTTTTTGTTAGGGTGGCTAAAGGTTTATCATTTTTACTTATTTTTTCAAAGAACCAGCTTTTTGTTTTGTCAATTTTTTCAATTGTTTCAATTTTATTGATTTCAGCCCTGATTTTAATTATTTCCTGTCTTCTACTACTTTTAGAGTTGGTTTGTTCTTTTTCTAGTGCTTTGAAATGTAATGTCAGTTCATTTATTTGTTGACTTTTTCTTCTTTTAATGTATGAGCTTAATGCAATGAATTTTCTTACTAGCACTGCCTTCATAGTGTCCCAGAGATTTTCATATGTAGTATGAGAGTTCTCATTTACCTCTAAGAATTTTTTTATCTCCTCTCTAATATCTTCTGTTATCCATGCATCATTCAATAGTATATTGTTGGAGTAGCTTCTACTGTTCATTTTATCATTGATTTATAATTTCATTCCATTATGATCTGATAGAATGCAGGGTAGTATCTTTTTTTTTTGTATTTGCTAAGAATAGCTTTGTGGCATAACATATGGTCTATTTTAGGGAAGTATCCATGTACTGCAGAGAAAAAAGTGTATTCGCTGGTAGATGGATGGAATATTCTCTATATATCTGTTAAGTCTAAATTATTGATTATTTTATTGAGTTCTATAGTTTCTTTGTTTAGTTTTTGTTTGGATTATTTATCCAGTGGTGAGAGAGATGTGTTAACATCAGTATTATTGTGTTGTTGTTTATTTGATTCTTGAAGTTGAGAGGGGTTTGTTTGATATACATAGATGCCTCATTGTTTGGGGCATAGATATTTAAGATTGTTATATCTTGCTGATGCATGATTCCCTTGGGCAGTATGAAATGTCCTTCTTTGTCCCTTTTCACTAACTTTGGTTGGAAGTTCACTTATCTGCTATGAGAATGGAAACCCCTGCTTGTTTACACAGTCCATGTGAGTGATACATTTTTTCCCCTCCTTTCACCTTGTCCATGGATGTCTTTCCCGGTGTGATGAGTCTTTTGAAGGCAGCACATTGTTGGGTCTTTTTTTTTTTTCAAATTAAATCTATCAGTCTAAAAGTTACCAGTTTTTAAAAAGACAGTTGAATTAAAATTATGCCTGTGACCGAATAAAACAAAGACCCCTGATCATATGGTAAACTTCAGGACTGTAATTTGCAGCCAATGAAGACTGTGCACCAAACTTTTCAAGCAGACCAGTTGACATAGCAACTTGGATATGGAGAAAGCCAAAGCCTTTACATGTTGACTCTGTAATTTCAGTTTATAATCATCTTAATTATGTGATAAGAATTTGTTATAGTTAGGCATGCTGGTCAAACAAACATATTAAACTGGAACCAAAATGAATTCTCCAGAAAAGATCATTTATTGTCTGGTCTCTCAGATTATATTATGACCATGATGTGTTACAGAGAAAGACCATCTGTCTCTTAGTCATTGGTGAATAGCCATACAGTGATGAAGGAGGGGTTCTCCTTTGGTATGAATGCTTTGTCACACATACTAGCTGTCGAAGGTCTGAAAAAATGGTTAGTCAGATGTGAATGCCACAGTGTTTTATCTGTGTGTAATTTTCACTTTTGGTCCACTGTCACAAGATTTAGAGCCTTGAAATCATGAAATTAGAGAACTGGGGGTTCTAGAATTAAAACAAAGCAACACACTTCCCTCTGGAGCCCCAGGATTTATTTTGTTCACCTGAATGACAATCTGGAAAGTCATCTTTGACCAGGATGGCGCTGTCTTCCAATCTCCCAATCTTTAATTGTTAGCAGCAGAAAAGAGATGCCTCACGATCTCCCAGACCTCTAACTGACATCAGCCAGGGTGGAAATCTCTCCAGATCTCACTGATCTCCTCTGGTGCTTTCTGTGGCTAGATGTCTACAACTAACCTTCCCTTCAGGGCAGAGATTTCTTGCAATCTCCCAGACATCAGAATAGAGAAGTAATCTAGACCTGTACACTTTCCTAACCCAACACATTAACATAAGCTAGGCCCCTAATGGGTAGCATGAGGGTGGAGCACCACTCTCCAGTCTGGGGGAACTTCTAGACAGAGCAAATGGTTCAGAGTGGCATGAGACCTGTGCAGGACCAAGGGAGCCAAGTGTCAGGGTGGTGCTTCCGCATCTGCTCAGGCCCTGCCCTTACAGCATAGGGCGTTAGCCCAGGAAGAGCTACTGTCCCCACTGCTTTTCCACCTGTAAGCCAAGTAGGAAAGGTCCAGAAGACTTTCAGGGTAAAACAATCCTACGTGGATCACCAAATTCATAACTCAACACAATGGTTTTGCACTTTGGTGAGGGCAAAGCTAATAAGCACAACCAGGAGATAAAAGACTGAAATAAATTTATTAATTGCAGCAAGAGAAGAGAATGCTGAGGATAAATTCTGAAGTAGTATCTTCCCAAGTGATAGAGAAGGAATCTGAGTAAGGGAGGTTAAGCACATTCCCACTGGAGATCACTCCTGTGTTGAGGTGAACGCATCCCTGAGCATGCTCAGCTTGTCCAGGCTGTTACACATTGACGTTCAAAAGTGGACAGGAACACCTCCGAGGGGAGCACTGCCCCTGACAATGAGATTACAATGAGCACCTTCGCTCTCCACTCCTGAGACGAGGGAATCCGAGTGACCCAGTGATTTGGGCAGGTTCCTCCTGGTTTTCTCTGCAGGGCCTTTTGTTGAGAGACTGTTAGCAGCGGTTTGAAGGGACAGAAGCTTTCTCCCTTCTGCAAGCGTAGGGGCTTACCGGTGAAAGTTCCTGCCTCATGGCTAGCACTGTTTTCATCAACTGGAAAGTACTCTGTTGAGCAGGGCAGATACTTTGGGGACCCAGAACCAGATCAAGAGCTGGAACTAGCATTTACCACCCACACAGATGGGAGCAAGTGGCTTGATCCATGTGAGATTCACTTTTCCAGACCTGGGAATGTTCTGAGGCTAACTTAAATAATGTCTACTTATTTTCAATAGATGAAGGCTTTTATTATTTAGCTCTCAGTGTTTTTATATGGATTTCTTGCCTATTTATCATTATATTATTTACCTTTCCTACACTGAGTGCTTCAAAACATTAGGATTTTACCACCTGAAACTAATGGATTTCTCATTGCCTCCAAGTAATCTATGGATTAGATTTTTGTAGAAGAAAGAAAAAAAAAGTGCAATGATATTACTTTTTACAAACCTGGCCAGTGTCCAAGGACTTTGCCTTCTTTTAGAAATGAACTTTCTCTGGTACCAAGATTAGCTGAGAACCAGCATCACACTGACTTTCACAGTCAGCAAATCACTCTCTGACCTTTCATTTCCTCTTCTGGAAAGGGTGGATAAGTGGCTGGGAACATTCTTATTTCACTAACCACTGCATAGAGGTCTCCGCCTAAGACAGTGTCAAACATTGCCCACCACTCAGGAAGAAAATAAACAGAGTATTGGTCCATCATCTACTTCACACACAGACACGTTGTAACAGGGATTTTTTTTTTAATATGTAAGTTGGGACTATTAAAAATTGGTCTCAGGTACTTGAGAATTGGATTAGTTATAACCCTGATTCACAGTACGTTTCCAATATCAACCTATGTGTTCAATTTAAAATTCATTTAAAAAACGAGACCAACAAAACCACCATGCAAAACAGCTACTCATATAGTTGCTATTAATTATTAAATAAATTTTCAAAATATGCAGGAGAGTCACCCAAGGAAGAAGAACACTTTCCAGCAGAATCCTGGAGGTGTGGAGCCGATCAAGAGATTTTAAAAGCTTCCTGTGTCTGACATTAAGGCCTTAGCTAAATGAAATGTGTGAAATTGATCATAAAACATATGTTTTCTTTGTGAAGAAGATGGGTGGCAAATGCAAAATAAAATTTCTCAGATAATTGAAAGTAATGTTTCTGAAAACCTGTGCTTTACAAACACCTGTATTAGAATGATCTACAGTAGTTATTTACCAACAGAAACATACAACAGTACATATTTACCAACATGCTGCAGATTCAATAACACATTTTATGATGATCCACAAGTGGAGTTATTCGAGCTGTTTTTATGAAAAGGGGCACAAGCATAAACAAGTGAACTAGAAATTACCACAAAGAATTATTACATAAATATGGGCCCAGAATTCTCAATCCACAGTCCACGTGCTAGTGTCATGGTGAGTAAAGTTCAGGGCCCACAGTGAGTGGAGCTCAGGACCCTCAATGAATGGAGCTCAGGGCCCACAGTGAGTGGATATCAGGGCTCACAGTGAGTGGAGCTCAGGGCCCACGGTGAGTGGAGCTCAGGGCCCATGGTGAGTGGAGCTCAGGGCCCATGGTGAGTGGAGCTCAGGGCCATGGTGAGTGGATATCAGGACTCATGGTGAGCAGAGCTCAGGTCCCACAGTGAGTGGAGCTCAGGGCCCACAGTGAGTTGAGTTCAGGGCCCACGGTGAGTGGATATCAGGACTCACAGTGAGTGGAGCTCAGGGCCCATGGTGAGTGGAGCTCAGGGTTCATGGTGAGTGGAGATCAGGGCCCATAGTGAGTGGAGCTCAGGGTTCATGGTAAGTGGAAATCAGGGCCCACAGTGAATGAAGATCAGGGCCCATGGTGAGTGGAGCTCAGGGTTCATGGTGAGTGGAGATCAGGGCCCATGGTGAGTGGAGCTCAGGGCCCATGGTAAGTGGAATTCAGGACTCATGTTGAAGAGTCAGGCTCTTGGGGAGTGGCATTCAGGCTCCTGGTAAGTGGAGTTCAGGATTCCAGGGCTCATGGTTATTCCACTTGACCTGAAGGATAAATAAAATGCAACTCAGACAATGACACTTGGAATTTTTCTAAACCACAGTATTTATTTTTCTGTGTCATGGGAAGAATGTATGTTCACTATGCAGAGCCAACTGGAGCCCTGAAGGAATTACTTTGCAGGATGGCTCTGAACCTCATCTGGAAATTCTTGGAAGTGTTGAGGAATATTGATGGGTCATCTCTTCCAGAGATTAAACTACTATAAAGCTACAAAAATTAACACCATTTATATAAATAAATGAATAGTCAATTTATTGAATAACACATAATATGAAGTCACTAAAAAATGCAGACATTCACATTGCAGTAAAGCTCATTTTGTGGGAGTGGAAGATTATCTTCCATAAATTAATTAGTTCAAGATAACTGGCCATTTGAGAAAAATGTAGTGAGACCTCTACCATTACTTAATCAAATAGAATTCTGATTCTAAGTTTAAGTTGACACTAAAACCTTGACCATTTAAGAAGAAAGAATCCATAATTATTTTTACAAATTTTAAAGTACAAAGGTGTAAGCAAAATCTAAAAGCTAATGCACAGAAGTAGAAGACTTGATTTTATAAATATTCAAGGTTAATGAATTGGAAGGGAATGTGGTAATTTAAGTTAAATAGTGACATACTGAGAATAGAACTTGCAGGCTATGTGAGAGAGCAAGAGGTGAGTATCTCAGTTTATAAAGACATTTATATATGTTTATATATATATATATATATATATATATATATATATCATGATGGAGTATAAATTACTCAGTAGAAACAACTACCTAAATGTAGAATCTATAGAGAACAACACATCTGTCAAAGATAAATAAATACATAATCACACTCAAAATAAATGCTAGCTACAACAGTGATAGCAATCAAGACTGGTAAAGTGTTGATGGTAGTGCTCAGCTTCCTGGAAGCTCTTTTGGTTATATTTTAAAACATTTTAACATCTACGTAGTTTTATTGTAGTGTTTTTGCCAAAAAAAAATGCTTATCAAGAGCCATACATAAATTTCCAAGATGCATTTAAAAGAAAACTTTGTTCATTTTATAAGAGGCAAAAAGAGGTGATTGGGAAAATTTTCCACTTGGAAAACTGATGAAACTATGTGGTGCACATCCTTGCAATTTTTGATGAGCCTATTTTGTGAGAATCCTATAATTGTGATTTCAAAAAAGATAAGGACTATGTAAGAAAAAAAAGTAAACATTTAAATTGTGTGTGCAGATATTAATAAAATATTGTCTATTCAGATGTGTGTATAAAACACATAAATTGTGATCAAGTCATATTTATCCAGTCTCCAGAAATGGAAGAATGATTTAGTAATAAAAGATACAACAAAATAATTTGCCAGATTTAAAGGAAAAGTAATTTAACTATTTCTGTTGATTCAGAAAAAGCATTGGCATAGTTATTGGTGACTTCCATATGTATTTATAATGATTTTCAATAATAGCATATTAGGAATAACAAAATTTCTTTATTAAAATTTTGTTTTAAGACCTGTAGCAAGTGTTGTACTAAATGGGAGCAAGGCAAGCATATGTGTGTTCACTTCTACAGATCAACGGACCATAGAGTTCCTGGCTACTGTGATAAGAAATAAGAAAAATCCAAGCAGTGTAATGATTTTGAAGAAATAGAAAAACAAACATCATTATTTGCAGATGACAGTCTTATTGCCCTGTTATTACAAATATAATCAACAGAAAAATGAATAATTAATGAGAACTGAATAAATTTATTAGGTAAATGAATAAATTATAAAATAGTGCAATTTGTTGATTGTGAAATAATAGAAAATAGAATGTTCACAATGCAGCATACAACAAAATGTGTAATAATTAATAAATATACACAAAGACATAAAAGATCTGTTATGGTTTAGGTATCAGGCATTCCCCCAAAAGCTCAAGTGTGAGAAAATGCAAGAAAGTTTACAAGTGAAATGCTTGTCTTATGAGAGACTTAACCCAATTAGTGCATTCTTCCCCTGATAGAGATTAACTGGGTAGTAACTGAAGGCAGGTAGGGAGTGGCTGGAGGAGGTGGTCATGAAGGTGTGACTTTAGGGTGTATATTTTGGATGTGGTGAGTGGGAGCTCTCTCCCTCTCTGCTTCCTGGTGCCATTTTCCCAGCTGCTTCCCTCTGCCACACCCTTCCACTATGTTCTGCCTCACTTTGAGCCCCTAGAAATGGAGTTGGCTCTCTGTGCACTGAGACCTCTGAAACTGTGAGCCCCAATATAGTTTTCCTCCTCTAAAATTGTTCTTGTTGTTAGGTTGGTTCAGGGTATCTGGTTAGGGGCAGCTGGGGCAGCTGCCCACATGCGCAGAGGAGCAGCCAGCCCGACGCTGATGTCAGCAGCAGAGGCGCCTCCTGTCAATCAGTGGGCTTTTCCTGACTCATCCCCAAAGGACTCTGACCTTGGCAGGATCCCCTGACCTCTTCTTGACTTAAGCTCTCCCCTTCCTGACCTGGCCTTTTAAAATTTTCTGTACCCCAGAACACGTGCGTCATTCTCCCCAACACACTCTGATGGACGAGAGAGTTCAGCCTGAGCATATTTCCAATAAAGCCTTGCCTAGCGGTTTTAATTCGCCTCCTTTTGGTCATCTGGCTTTACACTTGTCAGGTCTTTTGGTCACAGCAGTGAAAATGCTGATTAAAAACAGATCTGAGTAGGGTCCAAAAATATATAAATTAAATCAATTAGAAGACATATTATAAAAACAATTCCTCCAAATTAATTTTTTAATTAGATATTATCAGATAACTGATACTAGACAAAAATGCCAAAAAACATGCATTGGAGAAGACATAGCCATTTTTAAAATGACTGGTTCTGAGGAAACTAGAAATCCACATGTAGAAGAATGAAATTAGACCCCTATCCCTCACTTTGCACAACAGTCAACTCAAAGTGTATCAAAGACCTGGGAATTAGACCAGAAACTCTGTAACTGCTAGAAGAAAATGTAGGCCCTATAAGGCCGGATATCAATGACTACAAGGAGGCAAATTGAAACTGCTGGGCAAGGCTTCATTGATGTCTGCTCCCAAGGAGACTCCAGGTCCAGCAGAGCGGGTCCAGGAGAGTCGCACGTGGGCTCAGCGGAATAGAAGTTTTATGGGCTTAGGGCAGAAAGGGGAGGGCTTGGTGCAGGAAAAGGAGGGTTTTGGAGTTCTGTGTCCCCCTGGGGTTGGCCAGGGAATACGCTGAGATCCGTGTCCTTCCAAGATTAGTCAGGAGAGATGTGCAGATTCGTAGGTGGTTAGGAGATGCCATTACTGCTTGCATGTCAGCGTCTGACTGGTTGTTCTTTCCCGTGTGCTGCTTGATGCTCTGTTCCCTTTGGCCACCTTAACCCGACCTAACAGGCCCAACTCTTCAGCATGTTGGCACAGGAATTGACTTCCTTAACATTAAAGACTCCTAACATTAATAAGTGGGATGGCACCGAATTAAAAAGTTTCTGCATAGCAAAGGAAAGCATTAAGAGCATGAAGAGAAAGTGCTACAGAATAGAAGATCTTTGCTACCTGCTCTTCAGATAGAGCATTAATATCTAGAATATACAAACAATTCAAAAAGCACCAGATAACAAGACAAAAACAACAACAAAAACCGAATCAAGTGGACAAAAGACCTAAACAGACAATTCCCAAAAGAATAAATACAGGGGCTGGGATTATGGCGCAGTGGTAGCGTGCTTGCCTAGCATGCGTGAGGCACTGGGCTCGATCCTCAGCACCACATAAAAATAAAAATAAAGATATTCTGTCCACCTACAACTAAATAAATATTTTTTTAAAAAAAGAATAAATACAGATGGTCAACCAATGTATAAAAAAATGTTCAACATCTTTAGCAATCAGGTAAATGCAAATCAAAACCACATTGGTATTTCATCTTACTATAGTCTGAATGGCAATTATCAGGAATATAAGTAACAATAAATATTGGTGAGGATATGGGGAAAAAGGTACACTCATATGTTGCTGGTGGGACTGCAATCACTCTGGAAAGTAGCACGGTGAATCATCAAAACACTACAAATGGAACCACCATATGATCCAGTTATTCCACTCCTCAGTACATATCTAAAAGATTTAAAATCAGTATACAGCTCAATTCACAATAGCTAAGCCATGGGACCAAACCTAGGTGTCCTTCAACAGATGAGTGGATGAAGAAAATGTGGTATATATACACAATGGAGCATTACTCAGCTATAAAGAAGAATGAAATTTTGGCATTTGCCAGTAAATGATTGGAACTGGAGAACATTATGTTAAGTGAAATAAGTCAGACCCAGAAAGTCAAAGGTGAAATGTTTTCTCTCATATGTAGCAGCTAATCCAAAAAAGGGTGGAGGGTGGGTAGGGAGAAAAAGAGAGAAGGAATTACATCAAAACAGGAGAAAGGTCAAAGATCAATAGAGTAGAGTAAGGGGAGTAAAGGGGAGGAAGAAGGGATGAGGGAAGAAGAGTGGAAAGAATCTGACAAGACTTCCTATGTACACACGTGAATGTACCACAGTGAATTCCAACATCCAGCAAACCCCAAAACACTGATTCAAAACAAAGCCAAACTAATAAATTGCAGAAAGCTCTGCTGAGCAGAGGAAAGGGAACAGGAGGGAAGGAGAAGGTGGGGGAACTGCTGCAGGCTGGATTAGAATATATATTCCACCATTTTGTGCTTATGTTAAAATGCATCCCAATATTATCTACAATTAAAAAGAATCAATAAAATGTTTTTAAAAAGAGTAGATGTGTCTTTGCACACACAAGCAAGAAAATTCACTGCTACTATAATTAAAATTTCAGCTGGATTTTTTTTTCTTTGAGTGACTCAAGAATCTTATATTGAAACTTTTAGGGGAACCTAAAGGTGCAAAAGCACCTGAGAAATCTGGAAAAGTATTAAAATAGCAGCAACAACTCTCACGTGATTCCAGTTTCATGAAGGCAGAATTTTTGTCTGTTTTATTCACAGGTAAATCCTCATTATCTAAACTCATGCCTGGTGCATAGAAACACTTGTAAATGTTTGTTGAAGAGTGAATAGTGCAAACAGAACGCCACCAGGGAAGCCAAGAGGAGACTAATGCACCAGGGACTGGCACCCTGCCTGGCGATGTAGGCAGGGAAGCGGAGGGCGCTGGCCCAGGGGAACTACAGCCAGGAAGACAGAAGCCTGACCTGAGCAAAGGATAGTAAGCACAACGCAAAACTTCAAAAGGGAAGTGCAGAGGCAGGGGCTTTTCATAAAAAGAGGAATTAAGCTGCTTTGGTATTGGACTTGAAAACAGGATGGGGGATTGTACGTGAACTTAACTTTCCTCACAATTTAGCCCAGAAGTCCTGGATGCGACTTGGATCATTGCATTGAGCTTAGCAATTGTGTGTGAGGAAATAATATCCTCTGGGAAACTACTGTTTCCGAGAGATGCGGCATTTTAAAATTAAATACAATTTTAATGAATATTCATGGCTGCATTAAATTTGTAGTTTCCAGGATGTGGTACATAAATAAATAGTGACCTGGAGCAATGAATGAGCAGACATTTCTTGATAATACCCCCTACGCTTTCCACCAATTACTTGGTGTGACTTTTGACCAATTTTCCTATTTTTACATGGAAAATAATTAATAGAATAGTTTCAGATGTTACTACCATTTAAGTGACATTTTTTATATTAATATTTCAACACTACTGACCCAAACATTAAAAATTATATGCACTAAGTAGCTTAACATCTTGGTCTTGATTCAATTACACTGCAGAAAAAAGTCTCATTATGTCCATGGTATCTGCCCAAGTTTTTAAGTACTTTTAAAAGTATACATGCATTCTCCCTGGCCCAGGAATCCGGGCATCAAAAACAAGACTGAGTAGTTCCATGCCCCATTCCAGATAAGTAGAGCCAGTGAGCACATTGGCTGGACCTTGGGGCCTTGGGGCATTTCATTAATGATCAGTGGGTCTTTTGAACACTTGTCCTTGGAGGAACAGTTTATATACTTGTTCCTAACAAGTTCATCATAGGCCTTCTATGTTCTCATCACAAAAATTAATTACACAATGCTAGTTTTACCTGGAAAAGAAGATTTCATATTGGAGTGGAAGCCAAGTGTTTCAGCAAGAGTTGGCCCAGCCTGTTATTACCAGGCTATGTTTAGGGGCTATTGGTATTCTCAGGCAGTTTCTTTATCACCAGAGCTGGAATTTATGGCAGTTAAAGCATTATCTAAATGAGCAGACGAAAAAAATAAAGTGAAAGTCTCTTACATGACTAACTGTAAAATATCATAAAACAAATAAATTAATTCAATTGCACCCTTCCAATGACATTTTCAGAGCATTGCTTTTGGTTAATGTCTTTTTGAAAGAAGGATTGCTAGGCTCTGCAGAAAGGAGTGCATTTTGAAAACTATTCCTTGATAATTGTCACTGATATGTTTCCAATTTACAAAATGCTCTGCCTGGAAATGAAGGATGCCCTTTGCTGTTTGGTGGGTGGCAGAAATGTTTTATTTGGACCATATTTTCTGAAATGTTGAGTTTATCTGCACCACTTCTAACCGCAGGGAATGCAGAACGTGTGAAACAGGTAAGAAATGGAGCAAATATACATGGTAATTCCTGAGATGTTCAGATTTTCTGATCTCAAACAATAATCTCACCTTTCCTATCTGAGGGGGATGAACCAGGGGGGTTTCACTCCAGCTGCAGGATAAGAAAAATGTGCCGCCAGATCAGATGTACTTCCTGGGGTTGTGAACTCACACTTCAGAGATTTGGGCAGATAATCTTTTCACGTGCTGTCGCTGGGGAGTATTTAAAGAGAACGGTTCCGAGAAGAGAAATGTTTAGGCCAATAGTGTGTCACATAGGAGGGCTTGTGACCGCTGTCCTGGATGCACACTTCTGCGGGGCAAGCCTAAGGGGAAAGGAATCCAGGTTTAAGAAAGGTGCGGTCACGTGCTGTGTCCTGAGGGGCTCTTCAGGGTGAGGGAGGGCCACAACCCTGCACTTTCTGAGACAAAGGAGTGACAGCTATAGCAACCAAAGGCATGGATCTTATTTGAGTTCGCATAGCTTGGGCACAGGTCTGCATTTATTCCAACATTAGGATCCCATATTGGCAGGAGTCCTTTGACAATTTTCTTCTTCTAAAATCTTCTTGGAGAGCCTGCCCACTCAGAGTATTAGCAGAAAGGAAAGGTGTATCAAAATACTAAATCCTTAGTTCAATAAATATTTCTGGAGCAGCTATTGTGCAGCTGGCATTGTTCTGGATTTTGTGCGTATACTGTGAGCAAAGCAGTGAGCAGGCCCTCCTTTACTTGTCTTTGAGTGGAAACCAACAGGAAATCAGTATCAGGAACAAGTAAACAAAAAATAAATGCAGGTAGTAATAACGGTGACATGACTCTTAAGAAACAAATGGTAATGGTGTGAGGAGGGATGGGGATGGGACAACCGGGTATGCATCGCATCCTTCAGAGAAGGTGTCGCGCGGTGATAGAGCAATGAGACCCCAAGGGTGAGAAAGTGTGGCTGCGCTCAGATGGACGCTCAGCATGTCAGGAGCGCGACGGCGTTGAGGCAGAGGTGAGCTGGGCCGGCTGGTGAGACAGACAGCGTGATTGCCAGGTGGCCAACTGGGGAGGAATTAGGGGAAGTCCTGGGCTGCATCGGCTGGACAAGGCAGTGGGTAGCAAGCTAACTGTAGGAACTTTTCCAAGGACAGTAGGAACATTGGAGGGCTTGAAGTGGGAGAGGGAAATGATATGATGTAGATGACCAAAATCCCTCTGGCTTCAGTGTGGAAAATGGATTCTGTGTAGAAGGTAGAAGCGGGGAATACAGTGAGAAGGGGCGCTGGTTTCCTATCGATGCCTTGGCAAAGCACGCGAGCTCACTCCAACACAGACAGGTTATCTCAGCTCTGCCAGCAGGGAGTCTGAAGTCCATGCTGATGCTAAGGTGAGGGCAAGGCCACACTCCCGCTGGAGGCCTCAGGGGACAACCATCCCTCACTTTTCCAGGAAGGCTGCTGTCCTCTACTTGAGGTTCATGACTGTGTGCCACTTGACCTTTCTTTTCTCTTCTTCTATAATGGAGTTTCTTCTTCTCACTAGAATATCTTACCTACTTGTTGTGAGAACCTTTGTGAGGACACTGGGAACTTCTGGATGACCCAAGATGACCTCTCCATCACAAGATGCTAATCCAATCGCATTTCAAGTTCTCCTTTACTGTGGATTTTAGTGGGCTTGGCACCTCTGTGACCCAAAGACCTGACAAGAACAACTTAGAGGAGGAAATGCTTATTTTGGCTCATGATTTCAAAGGTTCAATCCACAGTTGGCAAAAGCAAGGCTTCGTGCAAGGATTTTCAAGACATGACTAGGTTCCTGGCTGCAGAGATCAAGGGAATTAGAAAGATTCTGGGTATGCTGCTTTCAGAGCCAGCAAGAGATACTGGTGGGTGAGATCACAGGGGAACAAAGAAAACAAGAAATAAAGTTCTTATCAATGGTTATCAAATGTGTCCCAGGCTCCAAGACCAAAAGGCAGAAATAATATTCATGATGATAGCATGAGCTTCTTTGCTCTTGTTTTCTCCTGAGTGTCCAGCGGAGGCTGGTCCAGCTAAGTGCTAGAAGAAGGCATCCTTGCCCCAGAGGCTGAAGGAGTTGTGCTGGTGTGTTTAATATTCTCCGTTTTAACTTCTGGTATGTTAAACAGCCAGAGAATAATGCATAACAGACTATTTATTTATTATTGATTTCAAATGGACCGCAGACAAGTTTTTTGTTGGTTTCATATTAGAAGACATCCTCCCGTTAATGCAGCCAATAGAACTTTTCCCATCTTCCTGGGGCAAGTACATCGTGGGTTCCAGCTAAATTATAGTCAGCACTGTGAGATGTGCCCACGTGCGCGGGCCCCCAGGGACAGAACACTGAGCACGGCGGTGGGAGCTTGGTGACCCTCGTGCGTGCAGGAAGTGTGTCCTGGAGACCCGCAGGCAAGTGCGTGGGGTCGCAGCCATCTGGCTCCAGAGACGGCTCTGCGCAGACGTGAGAGCCCTGCTGCGTGCTGGGGAGGCTGCGAGGCGGTGGAGGACCGTGGTGCGGCCGCAGTACCCACAGGAAGGACCTGCGCACCGACGTCCGGAAGCCCGACTTCGCTCCCAAACGGTGTGGAGCTGGACTGTACTGTCGCCTGCATGAGTGAGTGACGGGCTTTTGTCATGGGGATGAGGCCCAGTCTGTTCAAAAGGTTCGTAGCGACGTTTGTCCAAACTGAACAAAGATGCCAGTGGGTTTCTAAAATAAATATTGTCTCATTTTCTAGCTAGCAAGTGAGCATTTCTTACCAGAAAACAGCAAGTCCAGTTGATTCTGTCCCTGCCCTAACTTGAACCCAACAAGATTTACTGGTTAGCCATAGCTGTTCCCTTTCCAGGAACGTAAGAAATGAATCTGATCTTTAGTTCTCACATATAAAAACAGATGTAGAAACCCATAACGAATGAATGTTTTAATCAAGTTTCTGGTTCTCATGTTATTTTCAGAAACAAGTTGAACATTAATGTAACATGCCTCTGCAAGAAGGACCACGGTGGAAGCAGACGTCCTCTGTGCAGGCTTCATCTACTCGGTGCAGGACACTGAGGCTGAATGTCCCTGGAAGGGATGGCACCGGCATTGATCCTGTGCCACAGTCACTAAGGTTTCCTTGGCTGCTCTATGAAACGCCCTGCAGACACGCCCTCTTCTCTCCCAGGAGGCTCAGCCACTGCTTACCTGACTGCTCTTGCTAAAATGACAGACCTCAAGGATCACTTAGGCTCATGTGTACCTGGGGTTTAGTCCAGAAGGTACCACAAAATCACATCCCTCCTTGTATTACTTTGCTAATAGATGCAAATATGTCACCACTAATGAAGACTCCTAATGAAGACTATCTCTGCTTGAAACATCAAATTATTGTAGTACCACAAGAAAACAAATTATGATTTGCATGTCTTCGGATTGTTTCAAAGGCAGATTATGTAATTTATACATTTATGAACTTATTCAGCAAATACTTCCCAAGATTCTACTGTCCCTGAAAACCTGCAGCAGGACGGGAGGTGGGGTAGTCAGCAAGACTGGCAAGGTAGCTGCTCTTATGGGGTAAGGGTGATAGGAAACAGTAATTATACAAGGATTCACTTACATATGTGGTCAGCGCAGCTAACAAAAAGTAAAGGGTGTCATGAGGAGGCCAGCTGGTGGGTCCAGGTCCTGTGGACCTCCATCCAAGAAGATAAGCATGCCCTGGGTCTACATGAAGCCCCTGGAACCCTGAGGAAGCCACCAAGACTCATGTGGTGCCATAGACATCCTCCTGGCAGAGAACTGAGGAGTAGAATGAGATTTGAGGATGTTTGGGATGGGGGACTCTGTGCTGTCCTGTATGCTTATTGCTCTGGGGAGGATGAAGACCTTGCAGACAAGAGTGAGAGCTGGGCAAAGTACCTGATAAATAAAATGGAAAATGCTGAGTTTAGGCAATTTTACTTTGACCTGAAAGTGAGACATTTGAATATAGTAGGACATTTGTGTGTGTGTGTGTATATAAAGTTGAGCTACTTAGTATATATATATAATTAATATATACATATAAGTATGTATCTACTAATATAAACTAGTATATGCATATTAATTTATTATTTATTGTCTTCTTGTATTCAAAAGCTCAGAAAAAAATGTATCACTATTGGAAAACCATTTATTTTTTGTACAGAAAAACAATTTCTCATTATTTTTAACAACTTTTAAAGAAGTAACTATTATGCTATAACTTTAATGTCAATGTCTGACTCCATGAAAGTTGTATTTTTAACTTTCCAAAGTCCAGTTAAAATTGAACACGTAAGTGCAGAAAAACTGACAAATTGTTGCATAAAAATATTTTTGGACAAAAATAGTTAAGGACATGAATGGATACATTTGAATCTCATCTCAGTATATCACCACATCCATAGCACTAGCTGAAAATAAAACCGAAAACAAAACTGTCTTTTCTATACAATAAAGCCTATCTGCTAATTTAATTTCTTTGTATTTATAGATCTAATTTAATGTCAGTTTACATTAGGTTGAAATGTGGTCAAACATACAGAAAAGTGAATCCTACTGGCATCAAATATAAAAAGAAAAATAAATCTAAATGATAATCTTTTAAAAATGCCATTTGACATCCTAGTCAAGGCTGCATTTTATGAAGATACCATATATTCATGCCCATCTAGATCTCCATTTCTAGCCCAGATCCCTTGAAATAAAAGATAGTGCAACATTAGGAACAAGAAAGCATGTTTACCATGCCAGAAATTCCAAGTAATAGAAGACAAAAGAACAGGATGGAAGAGAAGTTGAGAGGCGACACCTCAAAAAGTGTCTAGGAAGACACCATGGTAAAGATTAAGTGAATGGTGGATCAATAAAATAGCTAAAAGGAGAAGGAGCCCGCTTGCGTAGGAAGCTACTTCAGTCCAAAAGGTACAATCTGGATGCCCCAGCTGTAAGGAGCTGTGTTGGTCATATTTGCAGCACTGTGCCCAACGGGCCTGACAAGAACAACTCCGAGTAGGAAAAATACAATTTGGGCACACAGTTTCAGAGGGTCAGTCTATGGTCAGTTGTTTCTGTTGCTCTGGGCCCAAGGTAAGGGAGAACATCATGGCGGAAGAATATGGTGGAGGACAGCTGCTCAGCCCACAGGGCCCAGGAGAAAGTGGGGGGACTTAGAGCACACCCCCAGTGATTGACTTCCCTCAGCCAAGCTTCCCCTCCCTGCCACCCAGTAGACGTTCAAATTATTAATCCATCAAATGGATTAATTCACTGATGAGGTTCCATCTCTCATGATCCAATCATTTCACCTCTAGACATTCGTTTCACCTAACACTTGAGCTCTTCTGGGGACATTGAAAATCCAAACCATAATAGTGGCAAACAGGTGGAGTTACTTCCTCCAAAGGCACAGCCCCCTCTGGCTTTCTCTACCACAGTGAGAAATTATCAAAAACTAATTACATTATGGGCAATAAAATCTTAGTAAATAAAATATCATTAATAGCAAAAAGCATATTTTTAACCATAATAACATAATGTTAAATTTTAGAAATTATTATAAAGAAAATATTATAGCATTATACACACTCATTAGAATATAAAAGATTAATGATAATGGAATTATAAATACAACTCATGAAGATAAAAACATGCCCAATATAGTAAATCTAAAGACTTAATAAAAATTAAAAAATTAGTTCAATGCAAAACAGAATTATAGAGCTGATTAATTAATATAAAGATTGTTCATTTTTAAAGCATCAGTTAAAAAATACACAACTTTGGTAAATGTGGGAGCAAAAGAAATATGGAAAAGATAGAAAGTCACAAAGGAATACATAGCACCAAGCACCAGTAAACTTGGAAATGTAGGACAACATAAATAATCAAAAATGGCCTAAGAAAGAGTGGGCATCTTTGGCCACATTAGGACCTACTACAGATAATTTCACACGTTTAGCTGAAATGTACAACTACTGTATTACAATAGTGGTATTCTTAACTTGAAATATTCATAGCAAGATAAAAAGACAAGTTCAGAAACAGATACCTATACATATATGGATTTACTCTATGATAAAGGAGGCATTTCAAATCAGTAGACAGAGGATGGACCTCTACCATGGAAAAAAGTGACTCTTCAGTTTATTGGGAATGTAATTGTTTTTATCATTTATTGAAGAGAAGCACTATGGGACTATATTGCAGAATGGATGTCGGGGTGTTGAGTTTGAGAGGTGCAAATCCTGAAGCAGAAAATTTTGATTGGCATGGTTCCATGAAGTTATAAACTCCCTCATCAGGAGACCTCCAACCAATGAAAGATCCAGGATAGACTGGAAGGAAGAGGTGGAGCTTATATAACTGAGCAATATTTGTACCTAAAATGATTGAAGGTACTGTATTTTAAAACTGCAAATAAATCAACAAGGATATCTTAAATTTATTTTTTAAATAAATGAAGCCTAGTAATCTTATTAAATTAAATATATTTCACCCTTTGTGTTTGTGAAATGCATGCTGTACATTATAACATTGTTTAAAGTTAACAAAAATAACAATTTTAATGAACCATGAAGAATTGATTATTTTAAAAAAATAAAGCACATCTACCCTATAAAACAGTACAGAAGCATCCCTTCAGTTATTTATGATTTTTCTGATGGTAAATATCTTTATTACAAAAATCTCTGTGTATATACCCTATTTTTGCTATAGATACATTTCTGCAAGTCAAATTTGAAGATCCATAATTATGCACAAATTTAAAATTATGATTAATATTTGGGAATTATATTTCTGAAATGTATTTGTTTATTGATATTTCCACACAGCTGTGCATTAGGTCATAGCTACATGTCATTCCTTAGTATCCATGTGTAATAATTTATTAGACAAGAGTAAAATCCCTGTTCAAGTGTTTGACCTCACCAAATTGTGAGGGTGCTGCTTTTTCCCTGACCTTAACTGCATTGCTGGCCAGTTTTACTGTTTCATAGGTCAATTTATGAAAAATGTATTTATAATAAAAAATATAGATCATTTGGAAAAATAGACAAAGAGAAGGAAAAAGAAAACAGAAAATCTTGGTGTTCACAAGTTCCCAATCTCATGCTTAGTTTCCATCCTTACATGTGTTTTAGACATGCATGTATACATGTGATGTTATGCATAAATTTTCCTTAAAAGGAAGGACTGTTCAATATGGATTCTGGTAGAACTTCCTTTGAACTTAAAATTCATTGTAAATACTTCCACAAGTTTTTAAACTCTCTTCTATATTTACAGCATAATATTTCATTGGCATTCTCCTTATATAACCATTTCATGTTTTATAGCTAACCATTTATCTTCTGCTTTGAAAAATTTGTTTGCTATGTAGCATTTTTTTTTTTTTTAGTACCATGGATTGAACCCAAGGAGGCTTAATGACTGAGCCTCATCCCCAGCCCTTTTTAATATTTTATTTATAGGTGGGATCTCGCTGAGTTTCTTAGGCCCTTGAATTGCTGAGGCTGATCTTGAACTCAAGATCCTCCTACCTTAGCCTGCAGAGCTGCTGGAATACAGTCATGTGCCGCCATGCCTAGCTAGCATCTTCTTGCTGGTACGTAAAACCAAAATATAGTTTTGGTTTTTTTTTGGTACCAGGGATTGAACTCAGGGGTACTCGACCACTGAGCCACATACCCAGCCCTATTTTGTGTTTTATGTAGAGACAGGGTCTCACTTAGTGCCTCGCCGTTGCTGAGGCTGGCTTTGAACTCGCAATTCTCCTGCCTCAGCCTCCCTAAGTGCTGGGATTACAGGCTTGCACCACCGCACCCAGTTCCAAAATATCTTTTCAAAAGAGAAATGAATAATTTAGTGCAACAAATCAGTTACTTTTTAGGGATCAACTAGAAGTATGAGTATCACAATTATGCATTGGTGAATGAAATATTATAGAATGTTAAATGGGAAACTAAGTTGCTCATGCACTATGATTTCATCAGTTTAAACTGTATGTGCCGCTATAATGACCAAAAACTAAAAAAGAACCACTTGACATCATATAAATATGAAATTTATTTTTGTATAATAATATTTCTGTTATTTCAGGTTTCTGCACATCTAGAAGTGTTGACAGTAATTTAACACTTTTATTATTAGATGGGATTATATAAACATTGTGATGGAATTTCTCTGAGTCCCAAACCAAAGTGGAAATACATAAGATACAGAACTGTCTTTTAGAAATAATTATCCAACAAACATAATATTTTATGCTTGAATAAATTGCTACAAATCATTGTCTAACATAGCTTTTATTTATTTATATTTCCTATTTTACATTGCCTTGGAATCACATTTTATTTAGCATTTAAAATTTTTTTCTTAGGCAAATTTAATATTTTAGCAGGGTTTCTGTATAATTGGTTTAGTCTGGGAAACTTGAGGTGATGGATACCTGAATGCCACAAATTATAATTAACTTCTCAAATTTGAATGTGGGCATGACATTTACATTTGGAATTTAGGAACCAAGAACCATTTGTGATTCATCAGGTAGAGTGCTAATCGACTCATGTCAAGGGACATTCCGCAAAAGCTGGGAATTCCTAAATCAGAAATCTCATCATTTACTTGAAAGCTACAATTACACTGCTCAAGCAAAGACAAAAAGATTGCATTTTATTATACAGGAACATCAGGCATTTACAGTGTCTTTATGCTTTGTATTCTCTAATAAGTTAAATCTTTTAGGTTAAGGAGCTAAGAATTTATTCTTCGGTAGTTTTGAAATCCTGTGAAAAAGTAATGTAACTTCATTTATGACAAGTTTAGAACAATCAAAGGGTAAGATGTCCATTAATCGAAAAACATTCCCATTGTATTATGCGCCGACTAACAACCTTTTCAAGATAGGGCTGAAGCCGGCTTGGGGACATGCACCTGTGTCAGTCGCCCTCCTGAAACTGCTACAACTTGAGACCAAGTCTGTTGGTGGGAAAGTAGAGTTAACCCCTCGTGATTGTCTGCAGGGTCCACATGAGCCTCCTCCAAGTTCCCCTCACCCAGTGGTCAGAGTTAGTGACTGAGAAGGAATGACCAGCCATGTGTGAAGCTCCTTCACCAACCACATCCCAAGTGAGGGAGAGGGGAGAGGACCACGGTGACATGTCATATTTGGCGTTCCCAGATGTCATGTGCTGTTGGCATGTCCTGGATTTCTCCTTAAGCAGCTGTTGACTGCAGGCCCTGGGAGCCAAGGGTTAGTTAGTGCTGGGGAACCTTGCCTAGGCCTCACTCAGAACACATTCCTGAAACTTATGCTATGTGCCTTATCCATTAAATCTCTGATACACTCAAAGAAGAAACACAATTAGTATTGAAATCCACAGTGTGCCGAGGGTGGAGCCAGCCAGAGAGAGCCCACGTGGCCACTGCACCTGCCACCTCTGCAGAGTCGGGTGCACCCTCTTCCCTGCATGCCACAGTTAATCTTCTCCTCGCTCACAGGGTGTCCTAATGTGGAAACTAGAAAGTCAGAATTCATTTTCTCACTTTGACGAGAGACGATATACTCCTTGAAGTCAGGTCTCTATAATTGAAAAATGAGAATGCCAAAGTGTCAGAATGCACATTATATTTTGTCTTTTTCAAGGGAAAATTTAAATTTGTTTTTCATAAAAGCTCAGTGGTTTTAAAAAACTCAGATGTCATCTAATCGCAAAACTTGTGTTCCAGGGTCCTTTGGCAGCAGCCCGGCAGATTATGCTTGGGCCCTGGGAGAGAGGCCATGCTATAGCCCCTCTTGGAGCAGCTCTGGGAAGGCAGTGGTGAAGTCCCTAGCACTCTGAGGACTCATCTGGGACGGGGAGGCTGACAGGCCATGAATTATGTCCTCAGTTTTATATAGGAAAATATCTTGCAGGTTAATTAATAAAATCTGTAGAATGTTCGTTTTACGTGTCCTAGAGACACAGAAGCAGCCCGGGGATGGCCCTGTTTCCATGGGGTTTGAACTCCATTAGGAGATAACAGGGGGCATTCACTTATTGGGAGGGACGTTACACACAAGCAACTGTCACCCACTGCAGCCAGCCTTACCAGTTTGCTGATAGCGCAGCCAGCATCATCTTAACTACCTTGCTGCCTCTCATTTCAGAGAATAACAGTCCTCGCGCTGACTCGTCCTGTAAGGGAAATGCATCCTGGGAATTCAGCAAACCCTTTCTAATGAAAGTGATGTATCTTGGTGAATCTTTTCTCCATTTCTTAATTTGAAGGCAGAAGCAGCGTTCACAGCAGAGGAAGACCCCTTGGGACCATGGGTCAGTGAAACAGAGTGAAGAAAAGAGCCAATGACCCAGACCCTGAAGCTGTCAGCAACACTGGAGAGAGGTCAAGGGGACAAGCCTCCTTTAGCCAATGACCACAAGGCCTGTGGCAGCCCGTGTTCTTCACCTGTAGCTGGCCAAGCCCTCGCCATGTACCTGTCGGCAATTTTACATGCTTCTGATTTGTTATAGGCACCATAAATTATCTTTGCATTAATAACATTGAGAAGTTTGCATGCTGTCTATACAAGCCGAGGAGTTCAAAGCATTTCCCTATTATGTGTCATTGTTTAATTGATTATGGGTTCAGTGTGATGACGTGTTGTATGTGGACACATCCACATGCCACCATCCATGTCAATATGTGTAGCTCATTCACTGATCGAGGAGTTTCTCTCAGGGTCTTTCGAACCCCTATGCCCTGGTCCCCACAAAGCAGCTTCTGTCTGACTTCTGGAACCGTCGTGAGCTTTGCCTGTTCCACACCTTGATGGCACTGCAGTTACAGCCTGCATTGTTTTGTGAACGGCTTCTTTTTCTCACCATTAGGTTTTAGAGATGCGTCCGTGTTGTTGTATATATCCAAAGCTGATTATGTTTGATTGCTGAGTAGTATTCCATGATATGAATATATTATAGTTTGTTTATGGAGTCTCCTACTGAGAGACATTTGAGTAGTTTCCATTTTGTGCTATTATGAATAAAATGATCTGAACGTTCTTAAATATGCATATTTAAACATGCATATTTCTCCTAGGTGTATGTCCCTAAAAGTGGATCACAGAGCGAGGAGTAATTTAACTTACTATAAACTGCGATAATTTCCAAGACTGTTTGAAACATTTTACATTCCCACCAGCAAGGTATGAAAATTACATTTACTCCAAAGGCCAACAATTTGTATCATCAGCAATTTTTTTAAAATTTTAGGCAATCTAGTGGAAATATAGTGGTATTTAATTGTGAGTGTCTGTTGTTTTGACTTCAGAATTTTGGCCATGTTATTTTGACCAACAAACTAATATGTCTCTGCAACTTTTACCCTAAACATTTAAAGAATTCAATTTAGAATTTCTGTAGTAGTTTCAGTGTCTACACAGAGGAAGCAATCATGCTCCCACACACAGAGAATGCAAGGAACTCCTTTCCCTGCTTCCTGTATCAGGTCGGGTTGCTTCTAGGCTTGCTCCTTTCTTGGGGTTCCTCTTTGGGCTCTTTCGGTGTTTTCTTTCATGACCATCACGGTTCAGTTAATATTTATCATTCCACAATGTAAATGTAAGAACTAGGCCAAACCTGCCACATCTTCACCCTTGCCTTCCTTACCAAGGGCTACTCATGACTTGAGTTCTTCTACTCTTCTCTAGTGGTCCATCCCCTTGACTTTTCATTGATCTGCTTCTCCCTTCCTCATCCTGTTATTAGCTGTAAATCTGCATCTATGTTGTGCAAGGTGCATTTACTCTTTCAACCAAAGTTAAATCTTGGGATTTTCCCATCCCTTAGCACTTAACATTGAAAAACCATAGAATAATTAGGATTCACATAATGAGAATGCAAAGCTTTTGTGATTTAGTGTTCTAGCTTCCGTTACTTTCTTTCTTTCTTTTTTCTTTTTTCTTTTTGGTACCAGGGATTGAACTCAGGGGCACTGGGCCACTGAGCCACATCTCCAGTCCTATTTTGTGTTTTACTTAGAGACAGGGTCTCACTGAGTTCATTGCTTAGCACCTCACTGTGGCTGAGGCTGACTTTGAACGTACAATCTTCCTGTCTCTGCCTCCTGAGCCGCTGGGATTATAGGCTGCACCACTGTGCCTCACTCCATTTCTTTTTCAATGGTTTAACTGGCTAACTGCATGGTCTCCTATGGGAATAATCAGAAAATGATTATAATCAAGAGGCCAATTGCTTAAATTCATATTGTATGTTAGGGTGCATCCTGTTCCAATAAATATTTTTTATTTCATCCTTTTTTATTATAATAGTTACCTTTTTTATAATTATTTTTCCAATAATTTTGTTTTGAAAATTGTTGAAATTTGGTTGTTACAATTATTTTTATGACCTAGCATGTAGTTGATTTTGTCAAATATTCTAGATCTACTTGAAAATAATTTGCATTCTGCAGTTGGGGATCTAGTATGTCCTTTAGGACAATTTTTAGTCATGTTATTCAAATTTGCAGCATGCTTACTAATTCCTATATGCTAATTCTACCAATTACTGACAGAAATAAGTTAAAATCTTCCATTATGAGTTGTGGAGTTTTCCTTTTAATGAAGTTGTTTTCTGGCTTTATGAATTTCCAATGATATTAAAAGCATTTAAATTAATCATGGTGTTTTCCTAGTGAGCTGCTTCATTATTTTGCAAGGTTGCTTTTCTCCACCCCTCATGCCTCCTGCATAAAGTCAGCTCTCACTGACTTCTACATAGCTGTGCAAACTTTCATTTGATTAGTATTTGCACAGTGTATCTTATATTTTTTAAAGTTTCCAACCCTTTATGTCTTCATATTTATGGTTCATTGCTCAGGGCAGCATAGAGTTGAGCTTTAGTTTCATAAAGGCAGTGTGAGGTTCCTCTCTGCTTTTGGATTCCCTCTTGGCTCTTCCACCAGGGAAGCTTCGTCCACCTCCACATTATTAAATGTAGGTCAGGTTAGGGCGCAGGTCTCAGTCAACAATGAAGTGAACTACTTACAGCCTCCTCCAGCTGAATGGACTAATACGTTATGTTGGAAACCTCCTGTGTATCTACTTCAATGAATGCAGCCATTTCTATTGTTGCCTTCCTCCCCATGGCCTAACACTTGTAGATTTTGCTCCCAATTCTTCTGGAGTATGCTGCTAGGAAATTAGCCACTGGTCAGCATCTCCTTTAAGATGCTTCTGTGGTAGAGCACTTGCCTAACATTTGCAAGGCCCTGGGTTCCATTCCCAGTACCACAGAATAAGCAAATAAATTTTTAAAAATGCATAAGTAAACGAGAGCTCTTTCAGGGCTGTGATGACTGCTTTCTGGTTCTCAGACCTTGACTGAAGCTGATACTTAGAAATCTAAGCTTATCATTTCCCATCTGTAAGCACTCAAGTGCACTCAGAAGAAGCCATCTCACATGCTTGCAATCATCACCACTGATATCACAGTCAAGTGCAGAGGCTCTCGCTCCAGCACCATGTGCCTGCGTGACTATGATGCCAGCGTAGGCCATGGAGTCCTACCTCTCCATTTACCACTGGCAAAGTGGCTGGTCCTGCATGCAGGCAAGGGCATGGCCAAACCATTTCTAAAATTCTGTCATTGTGGGTCAATCTCATGGGAGAGATCCTGATGCTTCTTCTACAGGAGTTAGGATCCAGTAATCAGAGACAAACCACTGGTGATTTGAACATGGTAAGCTTGATACAAAGAATTATGCATAGGAAATTGAAATAATGGGATTATCCAGTGAAAACACAAAAGTAGGTAGTAAACACCGTCCTTTCTGACAAAGGCTGAGATAGAGCACCCACAGAGATCTGCTCCACCAGGGCTGAGGGCAGACCTCCCTGGGAGGATGCAGTGGAAAGTAACTTGGTGCTGGAGAATATCCCTACGGGTTACTCGGGTAGGACTCTCTGAGGATCTGACTTCTGGAGGACTCAGGATCCATCCACAGGAGGTGTTATACCCAGAAAATTGCTAAAAATCTGATGAAGAGGCACCTGAGAAGATGTCCGAGGGAAGATTCTCAGTGCCAGAAAAAGTAAGTCACAAAAGGCGCAAAGCCTTGGCATTCCACTATGAAGCTGTTTGAGGCTCTGTGCTGGGGAAGCTGGTCTGAGGTGGCAACTTGCTGGTGGCATGCTGGGAGAAACTGCCCAAGGGAAGATGTCACATGCCACTGACTTCCTATTACTCAAGAAAAATGCACACAGTACTGCAGGGACCTGAAGAAAGGAGCACCTGGGACCACCAAGAGTAGCCCTCCCCCCCAGTGTCCCTCCCGCACCCTGTAAGACAAAGCATAACATCTGCTGGCTGCAAAAGAAAAACATTAAGGAACCTCCCTTTTTATCCCAAAGCAGACAAAAAATAATGGTTTTGGAGATGAGAATCAAAAGTTGATAATAACAGTAATAGAGGACAAAAAAGACTGAAAGACAAAGTTGGTAATATTTATCAGAAAGTAAGGATGATAGAAAGGGTAAGACAGAAGTGACCAACTGAATGAGCAGAGTAAAAACAAAATAAAGATAAAGGAACTCCACAGATGGACAGACACAGCCTTCATGTCCATGTGCCTGGACACCATGTAGTACAGCCTTGGAGATTCACTATACACTGCCCAAAGATAAAGGCAGGAGTGGTCTGTTATGTTAGTCCACACTTCATTAATACAACAAATATCTGAGGTAGACAACTTTCGAAGAGAAAGATTTGTTTCGGCTGATGGTTTCAGAGGTTTCTGTCCATGGTCAGCTGGTCCCATTGCTCTGGGGCTATGGTAGGCAGGACAGCATGGTGGTGGAGGAAGTCACTCCTCTCTTCGTCAAACTACCACTCAAATCTGAAGGCGATATAATGACATTTCCAAATGCTTTTATTAGAGCATTGTAGTTGTGCATAATAGTGAAGTTCATTTTGACATATTCATAAATGCACATCACACAATTGGCTCCCTTTAAACCGCCCCTACTTCTTTTCTCTCCTCTCTCCCTCTCCCTGACCTTCCACCCCTCCATTGATCTTCCTTCTATTTGTTTATTGTTTTTAAATTGGTGCAGTGTAGTTAAAAGTAAAAGTAGAATTCATTGTGAAATTCTAATGAAATTTTGCTTTCAATAAATTAACCTGAAAAGAGCCTCAGGAGGATAAGTATCTGCCGGCAAAATAAATCAGGAAAAATGAAGCCTAGATGGTAGAAAAAATAATAGAATTAAGCATTAAGATGAAACAAGAATTGAGTTAAGATTAATATATCCAATTCTTGCACACAAAAAATTACAGACCATATTATCTAAGATAAGGTGAAGAAGGAACCTGGAAAAGTGAACATATTTTAAGCTGTACCTATCAATTAACCTAGATATGGTTAAGGATTTAAAAATCTTAAAATCTTAAATGAATGCTGAAATTGTCCGGGGAACTCCCAAATTAGATGATATGGTGGGAAATACTGAGCTAAGAAATAGACTAGAGAATACCAAGAAACTACTCACAAACAAACAACAACAACAACAAAATAAACAGAGAACTCCAAGAAAAATTAGCTGTGGGAAGGAAAACGAAGTGGAGATCATGATGAATACAACATATCCAAAAATCTGGTAAAATTAATGACAAATATATAAGTAATAATAATAAATGTGAATGGATTGGAATGGACAACTACAGACAGATTTTCAGGAAATCTGCCTAAACGAAGCCCACAGGTGTCCAGAAGCTGTTAGAATCTGAAACAGGAACAGAAAAACCTAGTGGGCAAACATCAACAGAAAAAACAGTAACAGCAAACCATGATTCAAGATGAAAACTTTTTAAAAATTAAGGTAATTGACTTCACTAAAAGGAACAATTCTTTAAGATGGATTAATAGTGATGAAATTTCTCCACCTAAATATAGCTTTGATAGATGTCAAATCTGACAGAATTCGAAGAGAACATGGACGCCTTAGCTGTAACACAAACTTATAAAGCAGGTCTCTCAGAAATGAGTGGACCATGAAGAGAAAGGCACAAATAGACATTTTTCTACTATAGTCTTGATATTTGTGTGTGTGTGTGTGTGTGTGTGTGTGTGTGTGTGTGTCTATGTGCACATGCGTGTGTGTAGCCTAGCTATTATTTAAAAGCTGCCCTGGTGTCTTTCATAGTCCACCAAGGCTAAGAAGCACAGACAGGACTTTTGTTAACAGCTGTGGCAGAGCACAAACAAGCTCAAGCTCTGGAAACGACAGAGCTGTCTTCACCAGGAATCTTAAAGTTTAGGTTGTGGTCATTGGTACACCACGACTTCAAAAATTAAGTACTTACCTTCTTTCTTCGGTATCTCCTTTTGCAGAACTGGGGTGCCTGGCAGACGTGTCCTACAATGTCATCAGGGAATCAGATGCAGGTTTACATGTTGAGTGCTTGAAGATTATAAAGCCATAGAGGTTTACTGCAAAGCTATTAAGTGATCCGATTTTATTGCCTAATTTAAACAAGGCAATTGCTTTTGAAAGAGTTCTCCCCTAAATTGTTAATGTATTTTAACACAAAGAAAACAGGAACTCAGGATGAGTACTTTTTACTATTCAATTTGTAATTAAATTATAGATAAATTTAACGTGATATGTTAATGAAACAGCAAATAGCTGACATTGACAATCAATAGTCAGTGTAAAGATTTTCTTCTCCGTGGAAAAATGTTCAATCTGCATAACACAAAGAAAAACAACAGTACTGTGTCTTTCTTTAGAATTGTAGAGACGAGGGTTGCTGCATGGATCATGGAGATCACTTAACATTCCACATGCCCTGTTCAAGTCACAGGAGAGGAGACTCCCCAGGAGCCAGGATGGGAAAGGCAGCAGAACAGTCTCCACACACCTGCACTGCACCTGGGGGTGGCCAGCTGGGGGCTCTTCTCACATGGTCCTGTTCAGTCACCTGTCTCTCCAGAAACAGTGTCAGAGTTCAAGCCTCGATGACAATTGACTTGAACGTCCTAGGAATGCACATTCCTTGCAAACCCAACTGAGAAAAGCTGAAGATTCTGAAATGTCATATTTTTAGGTAAAATTAAAAAAGAAAAATTGGAAGTCAAACTTTGTCCCTGTGGTTTTCTCAACACCAATGCTTGATGTTCTTGCTTGGCCTCTTTGAGATCCTTGGAGATGCAGTAGTATTGAGCTCTGCAATATCGTGCCAGCTCAGCCTTAAATTGCTCCCGAGGATCAGTTCTGGACAAGATATTGACTCATCCACCTAATTTCAAAATGATAAAGTCTATATGACCAGAAGAACTCACAAGGCAGCACAAATACCCACAGCTATATTATATTTAAATTATGATTGAATATTGTTATAATATCAGAACATGATGTTGATTTGATAATTATTTGAAGCAAAGTCTGTTTTCTACATGCACCTGTGTGTGGGTACCATGGGATTCCCACATCAGTCACCTTGATATCTCTTCATATTTGGCACAAAGTCACCACTGTTTTGTGAGTTCTATCATATGTTCTGTAGAACAGAAAATTCATCTTTCACTGCTGTGATCTTAATACCACGTTTGTGCTTTGCAGTGGCCTCTTATTAATCTAATAACCACTACCTCTTATCCAACTTGTGCTTTTATACCTCTAATATAACTACACCTTTGGACCTTTGATCTTAAACACATAAAATGGTCATAAACATATTTTTGAAAAAGCAAAATTGTTTTTCTCTGCATGATGCAGGAAACAATCAGGGTATACTGGGAATATTTTTTGAAGTTATTTCTAAATTAGTGGTTATGATTTTCTATAGAATGTTATCTCCAGCAGGGAACGGAGAAGGCAAGCCACATTATAACGTGAGCAGACAGAGGAACGCAATGGCTTTGGAATGTATACCCTGATGTAGGACTGAACTCAGGTGACAACCTGTGCCAACGTCCTTAGAATGCAGTAGGCAACCTTAGCAATTATTTCTTTAGTGCATCCTATGGAGCAGGATTTGTGCAATGTATTTAATGAGTGCATCTTATTTGATTTTGTGAGCATAGAACCCATTTTATATTTGAAAATCCTGGAACTTAACAAGGTTAATTCATTTGCCCAAGGTCACAACAGTAGTAAATCATGGATTTGAGATTCAAGTATTTGTTTTTAATCAATGTGCTTTTATAGTGCTTCTCAAACAGGAGCAAATGAGTTATATAAACAGATAATATAGACTCTTTACACATTGGATTTTGATATTCATCAACCCAGACGCTAGGAAGTGGGTCAACAGTGCGTGAAATAGTGGGTGATGTGTTCAGTGTGGCACAGATAATAGAGTCAGTTTTCCAAGAGAACGGTATGCATGAGGACAAGGGAACCCATACCCGTCTCCATTGCTTTTAGTGAAAAGAATATCAATTGGTTTTGCGGAATCGTATTGTTATATCTCTGCTAAAATTATGCTTCCCACTGTTACGCTGGGATGTGTGGTACCACTTTCATGAAGTCAGTCTTCTTGGGAGAGCATGACAATCTATAACACAAGAGTTCTGCAGTGGACTCTCACCGGTGTGCAAGCTTCAGTGGGAAAGCACAGAAATCGTGGTTGTGCCTCTTCTTTTGCTCTTATAAAAACCCAACTCCCTCTCTTGCTGTTTAAATCGGGTGTTCAGCATCGGCAGTGTCCCACGTTATTAAAGACAGTGAAACAGTCCGTTATGGAAGAGGCCAGTAAGAGGCTCAGCAAAGTCAGGCGTTAAAAGACAGCTCGAAAGTAAGTACACACTGAAAGAGGAGAACGCTGGGCAGTTAGGAGCCTTGCCATGTGTGTGTGCACGTGTGCGTGTGTGCGTGTGTGTGTGAGTGTGTGTATACACATATCATCACCATGTTTCCTGAAGGAGCTTCTTAGCCATGAGGAAGTTAAAATGAATTATATAAGTGTTGTATTTTTTTGGAATGTTTCAAGATGACAGGTGACGTTTTACTAAACACCTCTCACTGTGGAAGGGTGGCTACAGGTGTCATGGAAAGCATGCTCATCATCAAGGACCCGATTAAGAAGTAAATGGGAAAGGAGAGGCTTTGCAAAAGAAATTGTGTTTCAAGCAAGTCCAGGATGTGTGGAGAAATTTTATAACTCTGCAAAAATCAGTTATTTGAAAATCACCTATAATGAATTTGCAGCTGTCTCCCTCAGGAAATTGCAGTGAAATGCAAATGGTTTTATTGCAAAGCAAAATTTTAATCAGAATGAAATTGGGTCTTTTTCTAAACAAGTGCTATTTATTTTAGAAGAAGAAATGGAAGAATATTCAGGATATAAAACTTTGAAAACTAGGCTAATATTGTGTTTTGGTGGAGCTAACAGAGATGCCATTTAAGTTAAATATCTGGGTGTATCATCCAAAAAACCAGAGCCTGTGCGTGGTCCTTGTACTTCCCATTGTCACCTCATATGGCCACTTGTGTGTGGCAGCTAATTTCACATGTCAACTTGGCTGACCACAGGGCACCAGGCTCAATGTTTCTGAGTGTGTCTGTGAGGGTGTTTCCAGATGAGATGAACAGTGTATTGGTGACTCAGTAAAGTGACCACTGTCCCCTATGTGGGCAGTGCCACCTGATCTGTTGAAGTCCTCAATAAATCAAAGCAGAAGAGGGAGGAAGAAGGCTGCTTTCATGCCTCACTAGTTGACCTGAGACAACTCATCCTCTCTACCCCTCAGACCAGCATTAATACTCTCAGCTACCCTGGTTTGCAGGACTTTGAAGTCAGGCTGAATAACAGGATTCTCTTTTCTTGGTCTCCAGCTTGAACCTCATCTCTACTTTCATAATCACCTGAGCTACATTCTCTTTTTGTTATGTGTGTGTCTGTGTGTGTGTGTTTATGAGACGCATTTCTGTTTCTGTGGAGAATCCTGACTATACAAAGTTTAATATCAAGAGTAGTTCTAGAGGAACACAATTTTGAGGATGGGCTTTCTGAATGTCTTCTTGGGTTTCCAGAATTGGTTCTCTAATCTGTTTAGATTTAAAGATGCTAGTAACTATTTCCTATATTAAAAAATCACTGATAGTCCATGGCATGAACAATTTAGAAAGATACTCAAGATTTATGCATTGGATACTCTCAATCCACTACCATAAGAGCAAAGAGTTAAGTGACTCTGTATATTATACTTTCAAACATTTTTGAAAAGTTGAGAAATATAATTATGTTCATCGATTGCACCTAATGTCACTGGACAACATAGTAAAAGAAAAGGATGTACTCAGAGATTTGACTCCTCAGTTCAAGTTTACATCAATGTCCTAGAGTTTCTATGTGAGTCCTCAAACATACTTTTTTCTCCTGTAGCTTCAGGGATGAACTTGATGAAAATCAAAGACAGAACCTCATCCTGAAAATGGCTAAATTACAATGTAATTTAAATTCCCTATCTCACTGCATGTCTGTCATTGAAAAAATGGCTTTGATCAGGAAATAATCATTTAGACCCTATACATCGGGATTGAAATGTGCTGGAATTTGCTGCTGCAGCTGGGCTCGTCCACCTGGGTGAAAGCGGCCTTGCTACCTCCAGCAAAAGTGGCTTCCTCAGCCCCACATTCGTCCCCTCAGCCTGCACTGGAGAAATCTGTGGCCTTCACCAGGGTAGCTGGACTTTGGGGAAGAGAAATAATCAGGGACTACTGAACACTGGCAGAATCAACATTGATTTTAGGACACCCTAAATGCCACTGTGACTGACAAGTCAAAGTGGGGGCTTTTAGAGGTCAGAGGTGGAGTTCAGTCATTGGTTTGTGACTTGAAAAGCACAGGGGTGGGATTACTGATTGGCCTGTGTGGCCTGCACAGGAGATGGATCTTAGAGAAAGACGATGGCTTACTGTCTCAACCAGGGGTAACTTCAATTGCTATGCCGGATGTTTTTTTTTTTTTAAATTTACTTATTCTACTTATGTAAAATGATAGCAGAATGCATTTCTCAGAAGATTAATAATCA
The DNA here is from genome assembly GCA_028644305.1 of Xerus rutilus. NCBI lineage: Eukaryota > Metazoa > Chordata > Mammalia > Rodentia > Sciuridae > Xerus > Xerus rutilus. The sequence continues at coordinate 4,739,504 of CM053406.1, read as the reverse complement.
ATCAACAAACACATAAAAAATGTTCAACATCTCTAGCAATTAGAAAAATGTCAATCAAAACTACTCTAAGATTTCATCTTACACAAGTCAGAATAGCAGTTATCAAGTATTAAAAGCAACAGTAAGTGATGGCAAGGATGTGGGGGAAAAGGCACGCTCATACATTGCCAATGGGACTGCAAACTGGTGCAACCAATCTGGAAAGCAGTATGGAGATTCCTTAGAAAACTTGGAATAGAACCACCAAATGTGTTTTCATTGCTTAAGCAAATTAACACATTTCCTGGCATCTGCTGTGCAAGTATTAACCTTCCCTATGGGCAAGGGTGCTTCTGTGAAAACCACCATCCATGGAGTTGTACGTCTTATCACTCTCGTAGCCACACTCATGGGTCCAGGCTTCAAGGGATGGAAACAGGGAGGCACCAGCACTACTACCCTTAGTGATCCAGGAGCAATGCTTTTTCCAGCTCTGTTGTGAGGAATCTTTCCTCCAGGAGACATAGGGACTCCATCATGCTGGAAGGGAAGACTGCCATCTGGTTACTCTTGGTTCCACACATGATTTTGAGTTAATAGGTTAAAAGGGGAGTTGTGGTATGACTGGGATTATTTTTCTGAAATAACATGGAGAACTTGGATGAATATGCCAAAACTAAGGTCAGGAATCATTTATCTGGAGTGCAGGAGCTTCCTCAGAGTGTCTCTTCCTAACAGCGTGTAGTTAAGGTGGACTGCAGAGTACAGTGCAGGCAGTCCTCCTAATGACCGGACGCTCACTCAAGGACATAAGCATCACCTGGCCAGGTAAAGAATGCTGACCAGAGGAGGGCTTGCTGAAGACAAAGAATGGGTAGTAGAAAAAGGGCAGTGTAAACACCAGCTGTGGTCACATCCCCGCCACACAGATGAGAACTACGATCCTCATAAACATGTTGACCTCACTTTGTTATGAAGACTTTTGTTGTATCTATAAATCTGCATTTCTTTCCTCTTTTACACCCTTATCATGTAACATAGACATATTAATTTTATATCATGACATTTGAGTATTATTAATTTTATATCACAGTATTATTTAATTTATAGGATATTTAGAAGGAAAGTAAACTTGACATCAAGATTTTATCTCCTTTTCTGGGGAAAGAGCATATTTTTGACTGTGTGCACAATAGTTGTGTCAAGTGGGGTTGAATTATTACCTGGGCATAGTCTTTCCTTGAAGATTAAGCATGATTTAAAGGAATGCATATCAGTATCAGGTAGATATGGAGTAGGTTTGTGATAACCTATTGGTCTTATGGGCTGGCCACTGGATGATCAGCTTAGCATCTTTTATGGATAGGTGAAGGTATTTCTGAGTGATAAACATCAAAATTGGTGGGCTTGGTGGAGTAGCTTCTGATCCCCAACATTGGGCATCATCAGATCCGCCAAGGGACTGAATGGAACTAAAAGGCAGAGTAAAGAGGAATTTGCCCCTGTCTCTCTGCCTCACTGATGGAGCAAGGCCATCATCTCATCGCCTCCATTGCTCAGAAACCTATACACTTGGCTCCTCTGGTCATTAGGCTATCAGACATGAGCTGAACTACACCACCAGCTTTCTGAGGTCTCCAGCTTACTGTTGCAGATGGTGACAGATCAAAAGTCTTCTCAGTCTCTATAACTGCGTGTGCCAATTTCTCATTTATATATGAGACTTCTGGTCACTGTGTACATGGCAATCAATAGCATTGTCTGTGGGGCTATGCAGAGCATTCTATTGATGATTTGCAAAAACTGTCGACATAAAGAAACATTCATTTTAAGCACTGTAGCAATGAAAAGAATGTGGACCATAACTGACCTCCATTTTTTCCTTGACTCCTAAACTTTTGAAGAAATTAAGAACAAAACACAATTTCCAAAAGCTGCATTGAAGTGGACAATGTCAAACAATTTTAAATTTTTTCTAGCAAGAAAATGTCTCTCAAGTAGCTGTTTCAATTTGGAGTTTCATTGTTGTTCTGAAAAGAGAGAAAAGATTGCAAATACTCCTCAGGTAATTATTATTTATAATCCTTCACTTTTACGTTTAAAAAACAAAGACAAAAGTCTTTTGCCTGAAAATTATATAGACGTCAGAGAGTTTTAGACATAAATAGTGAAAAAAAAAGATTGGATGTTTTGTAAAGGCTATAGGTTAGTTATTGTTTTGCCCATTTAAGTGAACCTATTACAGATTCTTGCTAACTAAACTCACTATGTGATAGATATTTAGGAACTGGTTAAATTAAGAAAGTTGACTTTATTTTAATCATATCTTCTTATTTTAATAACCATTTAGCCCAATTTCTTAGAAACAATTCTTGAATACATGACCTTTGGTAATGGTTAGGTAGGAAGTGAAAGTTGAGAGCTGAATTTATTTAATTCTAGATTTCTTATGAATTTTCTTAAAGCAAATGCTGAGACAAAGAAATGGTAAGTGATTAATCCAAGTTCATCCATTAGAATGGTACCAGGGATAGAAATGAAATTTAGATTAGTAGATTCCTAATCTGGTACTCTTAATAATCAGTTCCTGTGGATTTTTTTAAATCTAATTAAGAGGAAGAATATTCGAATGAATAACAAGGATAGCTACTTGTAGGAATTATCTCCCAGCCCTGTTGGAGCCACTGGCTCAGGAAGTCACTGAGATCCTACTCCAGTGATGTTCTGGGAGCTCTTGGAAGAGAGAACGTAACATCTCTACCCACGCCATTTGCGGTGAGGAAGTTAATACCATCTCACAAGCTGGTGCCCTCCTAACACTGCAGGGAGATGTGCAGAATGCGTGACTGTGCGGAGGGAGATGAGAGAACTGTACTGTGCACTCAGGCTCTCACCTCATACATCCACACCAGGTGGTGCCCCCTCCGCCATTTATGTACTTTTATTGGGGTAAAGTCACAGTTGCCTAGGACCGGCAGCTTGGCGAGGTTTGCAAAGATAAATGATAAGATATAACTATTAATTGAACATTAGATATTTCTCCCAATAACCTGAGATAACAATGATTTCTCCTCTTAAAATAATTGCCTTTTGAAATCATTATCTTTTGAGGTACCAACTGGTATCTTACTTTCAACTATAAGACAATCTCTCCCCTTTTTTAAAAATCTCTCAGCATATTTTATGTCATTCAGGTAATGCTTGAAAAAGATGAACACAAAAGTGTATCCTAATTCATCAATTTACCAAATTGGCTTCTTTAGGTCACACACCTCAATTCCAGCAGCATTTTTTAAAAATATATTGTTAGGAAAGTAATGAGTGGACGTTAACAGTATGAAAAAGAAAACATAAATGCTGCCTGCTCTCCATCAATCTCATTTCACAATGATAATTACAGGCAAGTACATTGTGCATACCTTTCTGGAATTCATGTCATTCTATTTATCCAGTGTTTTGTGTATAAGTGGGAAAGACGCTGTACTACAATCTGCTTTAGAGTTTTTTGGGAAAATAGTATGTGTGGTTTTTGTTTTCTGCTTAACTTCAAAACATTTTTGGACATGCATTAGAGAATGTTCACTCAGAAATATTACATTTTCTCCAAAAACCATTTTGACTTTTGTTTCTTCTACATTTAGCTCGTTGACTATTGATCCTTGGCCGCCAGTTAGCTTTAGATTGACATTCTTTATATAGTATCAGTGTAGAAAATCTTTTAGTTCAATTTGAATAGTTTTCATTCCCACAAAGATGTAAACACCTACAATTAAAGCTCCACATATATCCTTACTCCTATCTTGACAAACAATAATTATAGAGTCACATGATTACCAGTTTACCGTGAATTTCGCAAGATGGTCTGAAGGAACTTGCACATGATTTGAAATCTAGAGGACTCAAGATTTTCGTCTGTCATTATATTCTCTTTCTGAGTTCAGGCCTTGTTTATTTCATGTGCAAATTAAAGATATTGGAGTACATGATTCTAGAAGTTATATTATTCTATGATTGTGTTTCATACAACTAATCATTAATTTTCTCTTTATAAAGTAATTCTTTTGCAGAGGGGTTTCTGGAGTACTAGATTGCACATAATTGTTTTACTAAAGTGCTTTGATTATTGATCCAAGTTATATTACTTATTCAAATATATAAGCTTACTCAAAATACATATGTAATGGAGATTTGGATTCATTATCCTTAAATTCAACATGCTCTTATAATTCTAAAACAACATAGGTCATTGGCTTACTATAGTATGATCTGTATAAACTTAGCTCTTCCTTGACATAAGCTTAGCAAATCATATCAAAAGTGTGCTGAACATTGCCAAAACTAATGCTTTTAGTGCCCCTTTGTACCAGGACCATCTTTCTCATGAGCCTGATGACTTAATGGATTTGGAAAGATGCTGTATTTCACAAGCTGGTCTTAACTCAGCCAGCTTTATCTGATCTTTCATTTTTCTTTGGTATGCCCCAGCTTTTTTGAGTGGGGTAAGCAGTAAGATACAGAAAGATAACCAATTGTTCTACTACTTATAGAGAAATTTTCCAGATGTTCTTTCAAAATATTTAAGAATTTGGATGGATTAAAAAAGAAAATGATGTTTCTAGAATGAGGCAGGGAGAATTCCATCGTATTGCTAGGATGTGGCGTCCCATGCCTGGCACCACCCGCTAACAAGAGTCAGTGCATCTGTTAGGCACCGTGCCAGCTGCCCAGAGGACAGGATGCAGGACACACTGGCCCAGAAGTGGTGTGTAAGGAGCATGGACAATGAATGCCGTGCGAGGAAGGTGCTGGAGCTGGATGATCACAATAGTCCCAATTTTTTAACAAAATTAATGTAATCTCTCAAACTCAAATCAAGACAGTCTTACGTACAAGGCCCTTAGCAAGCATTGTGATATTGAATAAGACATTATCCAGCCACAAAAGAGACCACAGTCAAGTAGTCTAATAAAGCTTACATTCACAGAAGTATGAACCAGCATTTTGTAATTCTATATAAAAAGCAGTTGAGCTGGGCGCGGTGGCTCACGCTTGTAATCCCAGCACTTTGGGAGGCTGAGACAGGAGAATCGCGAGTTCAAAGCCAGCCTCAGCAATGGCGAGGCACTAAGCTACTCAGTGAGACCCTGTCTCTACATAAAACACAAAAATAGGGCTGGGGATGTGGCTCAGGGGTCGAGTGCCCGTGAGTTCAATCCCCGGTACCAAAAAAAAAAAAAAAAAAAGCAGTTGGAGAAATAATTCATAAAAGAGAGGCAGAGCCTCTGGGTGTCACACTCTGTCAGATGTCTGTAATTTAACACATTATATAAGAAGTGTGTGTGTGTGTGTGTGTGTTTCAAATAAATTCCTACTGAAGGAAAAAACTTAAATCTCTCCCTTGTTTAGGTCTTGTCTCTGGAATCTTTGTTTATATTTCTTTTGCAGAATTATAGCAGAATAAATGATATATTTGAACATCAGTAAAATGAATAAAGGTATAGGGGAATGGCGTTTTCCTGTACCTACCTACCACTGAACCATCAATCTTAATCGTATCTTGCCCTCAAATTTGAAAATGAGCTGGTCAGTAGGGGGGGCTGTTTATATCCAGTTGTTTTATCATTTTATTGAGTGGAGTGTGCTTTTATGTGTTCATTATCATTTTCTTCCTAAAGAACTTTTTTAAATATCTTTTTCTCTCTGTGAAAGATATTAAAAGGATATTAAACAACACTAAATATATATTACTCAGATTCAGAATTTTTATTTCTTCTATAAAATATATAAGTTAGAACCTTCAAAATCTACCTCATCACTACTTCAGTACATATCCTCATGGCTTCAAATATGTATTCTTTTTTAAAAAATCAAATAATATATCTATATCTATAGCTGGATCTACATCTAAACCCAAACCCACACCTGTCTCTATATCTGAATATGCATCATATCTAATAGACATATAATTACATATATATAATGTATACACACACTCAGACCATACATAGCTATATCTGTATTCAGATTACATAATATGAATACAAATGCTTAAAGGCATTGAAAGCTTTCGAGGTGATGAGAACTTGTAGATTCGTGATGTGAAACAGGGAGAATTCAACAGGAGTGAGCTTGATCTTTGGGGCAGCTTTCTCTCTCAGCTAAGCCACCCTTTCTATTGCCAGTTGCTAGGAGGATAGATGCTGTCCAGAGACTGCCCCAGTCTCCTGTGACTTTGAGAACAGACGTTGTAGATAGAGTTCAACAAGAAAAATGTTATGCTAAATTCCCCTACATTTCATTTAAGATTCCTAATACTCATCTCAAAAGAGAAAATGGAAGTCTGAAATTGACCAGCACCATAGCTGAAAACAAGAACCAATTCAGATTCTGGCGAGATGGAAACCATCTGTCCTCACCTGTTGCCTGCCAAAAGTGCACCTATGAACCTCTGGAGGAATCAGAAGTCAATACCTGAGTATGTCTGCATACACACTGTTTTCAGTTAAAAAGAAGACAAAGTTACCTCAACGTCACTACAGAGAAATAGATAATAGAAATAGACTAAGAAATGATGTTTTCTCGAATAGGTTTTAAAATAAGTAAGTTCAATGTCTTCAAAGAATTGAATGATATGATATAGAATCAGCATAACATAGAAAGATGTATAACATTTAAAATGGAAAATTTTGAGATCAAAAGTACAATAACTACTCTATCCTGCTCAAGATTTTGGAAAAATAAAATACAGGGCAACAAAAACTGGGATTAGAGTCAGAAAGGGTGAGAAAGCCCAAGTATCCAGTGCCCCAGTCACAGGACATGTGGAGACTGAAACTGGCCGAGAGAACAACCGTCTTTGCCCCACGGAGCTTGGCAACACGTGGCCAGCAGGAGCCCATGGGAAGAACACTCGGAGGGACCTGTGATTTATACTCGCAAACACCGGCAGAGCAACTGGCCAAAGGGAATCTTCCAGCAACCGCAGCTCCGTGTAGACACTTGGTGAGACAAACTGCAAATGGAAGAATCTGAAGTCCCTGATGAGCTGAAACATGACTTCAGTAGATGTCTTTCAGGAAAGACAAAACCAAAACCCAGGTAAATCATGGACTAGGTCCATGCACCCAAAGGCCTCAGAGCAAGCAGCACCTGACCAGTTTCCTCTGTTCTTCCATGCACAGTGTTGGGCATTCAATAAAAGATTATAAGTCAAAGTGAGCAGAAAAATTGTTAAATGATTAAACCATCAACAGCACAACATATGAACATGAGAGATCTTTTGGAAACTTCAGGCAGTGAAAATGAGTGTGGCTAATCTGTCAAAAAGCCTAGGAGGAAGAGAGGGTGAATATGCATGAAGAGATGAAGAAATAGTGTCAGAAAAATGGAATCATTGTTTTTAAAAAGGAAAAGAGAAAAAATGGAAAGGCAATAAATAAAATGCTAAATAAAGCACGATATGAGAGATGACAACTGTTTCTCTCAAGAGTAGTTACAAACAGCTAAGTAATGAAACCTTCAATCAAAATATAAGCAAAAATAAAGTCAATCAAAATGAAACCTTGAAAGATAAGATGGGTTTTTAAAAACAATGAAGACAAAGAAAATGAGCACTGGAAAAATCACATTTAAAGAATGCATAATTAGACCTTGCCCCCAAGAAAGAGAGAGAGAATGGGGCCTGTATAATAAATTAAGAGATGATAACAGGAATGTTTCCAGAATTTCAGAAAGAAAACAAATCAAAGACACTCAGAAATCTCTAAGCCAAAAGAATACTGGAAATAAAAATAGAAGAGCCAGGTACATTGATGCATACATATAATCCTAGTTACTCGAGAGGTTGAGGAAGGAGCGTTTCAAGTTTGGGGATAGCCTAGGCAACGTGAGAAGACCCCATCTAGAAACAAACAAAACAAACAAGAAAAGAAAAATGCAAACACAAGTGAACCTGGGGAATCAAACTCTTTTGAAAATATCATGAATTCAGAAAAAGGAAATAGGTCATACAGAAGGCCAATGCCTAAGGAAAGTCTACAGTACACTGTACATCTAGGACTTTGCAAATCTAAAAACAATGGAATTTATAGGTTTAAAGTACTAAAATGGAAAAAAAAATAGCATTCAGCAATTCTTTACTTAGTCAAAATATCTTTTATCTCTTTGCAGAGACATTTCTGTGATGCATAGAAGTGTAAACATACAATATGTTCAGAATGATGAGCTCTAAGGGAAATGAAAGTCAAGTTCACAATAAAATGTTACTAACCACTACCAGAAGGGATGACATAAAAAAAACATAATAGAAATGTCAAGCGATAGTAATGAGACAGGCAAGGAGCACTCGGTCTTATGAGGTTAACAGAGGTATCAGAAAATCAGGAGTTAAAAAGTAGAGCCTCTTCAAGGGTATGTAATTAAAATAGGGCTCTGGAGATGGGAGGTTGGCAAGTCAGCTCAGCCTTCTGAGACTGTTTAGCAGACATGGTTAGCAGAGATGCCAAGAAGCCAGAGCCAGGAAAGACATGCCCTGAAATGAGACTTACTGAGCCAGGACCAGAGTTTGCCCTGTTCTGAGGCACACGCTTGCATAGACTAGTCCCTTCATCAGCACAGTAAAAAAATCACACCTGAAGTGGAGACTTAGGCTAGTGTTGAGGCCTGTGTCTCATGAAGAGGAGCACAGGCCCAGGTGAGACCCCTCTACCTGTGCTGACATCAAGAAACCCGCCTCCCCTGTAGGTGGCATGAGAACTGTGTGCTTTGCCCTTCACTTGAGTCAACCTGGGATTCCTGTCGTCCATGTGCTGCCTTCTCAGGCCCCAGGGCCAGTGTTGTCTGGTCCCTGTCTCAGCATGCTTCTGTTCCTTCTGATAGACTGCACAAGAACCCCAGTGGTCAGGACGAAGAGACTCTAAATGGCTACAACTTGCCTGTATTGCTTACAGCAATGAGTGAATGGTGAAGCCATCTGGAAGACACATGATCAATGTATATTCAGGATTCTCACTCTTGGATATTTACTCAGGAGAAAAGAAAATACAAACCTACAGACAAATTTATATATACATAAAGGTATATAAAGCATATTTATAATAACAAATAGCTGAAAACAACATATATTTATTGACCTGTGAATAAACAAATGATAGTAAACTCATAGAGTATAATAAACTCCATGAAAAATGTAACACAGTTTTGAAACATGCCAAAGGAATAAAGTAAGGGTGGATCTCAAGAACATTTTCTAGGCACAGAAAGCAGCACTACAATTCTGCTGATTTGATATTCAGAACAAACGAAATTATAGGAATTGAAGTCAGATATGTAGTTGCCACAAGCTAGAAGCTAGAGTGGGAAGGAGATGAACTTCAAGGGGTATGACAGACTAAATAATGATCCTGCAAATACATGCACTTCCTAATTCCCCTCAAATAAAAGATACCTTTAGAACAAAAGGGTCTTAGACAATGTCATTAAGAATCTTGAGATGGGGTGGTATTGCTGGGTTAGCTGAGTGGGCCCACATGATCACAGGGTCTTTTTTAAGAGGAACCCAGGAGAAGCAGAATTAGAAGGATAAAACAATATAAAGAAGAAAGCAGAGACTAGAATGATATGGCCATGAGCCACAGAGTCAAGCAATGCCAGTGGCCTCTGGAAGCTAGAAGAAGCAAAGAATACCCTGTCCCAGGAGAAGGTGACGGATCTTCTGGTACTACATTTTAGTCCCTTAAGACTTACTATCTCCAGAACTGTAAGAGCACCAACTTGTGCCATTTTAAGTCACTACATTGACCAGTCATTTGTTTCAGCAGAATAGGAAACAAATATTAGCAACCAGAAAGGAAGTTTTAGGTATGTGAAAATCCTTTCTATGCTAATAATTGTGACGGGATAACATAACAGAAAACATTTGTGACTGCTCATCAATCTGAACATCAGTAAAAGAAGAATTTTTGTTTCATGAAATAACATCATATATGTGTAACTTAAGAAAAGTATGATAAAAGACATACTGTGTACATTATAATGATGTGATTGTTGGAATGTTTAATGTCCAGCTAAGCGAGCTTCTGAACAAGCATCACTACCAGGACTCGACGGACATTTTCCAATGATAGCACTGTCAATGCATGCAAGATATAAGGGTCCTAAGGTGTGCAAACCTAACTAAAAAGCTCCCAAGTACAGGAAGCAAAGTCAACAGACCTCAAAAACATAATAAACAAAATCTGCAATTATGTTTGGAAGCTTTCAACATTTGTTCATAGTTAATACAATATGTAGGCAGGAAAGAAAAAAAGGTAGGTATATACAGAACTTAGAGAAAGTTATCAACAGAGTTAATATGCATGTATAGAAGACTCCAAGTAACATATTATACTAGCCATTCTTTTCAAGGATGCATGGAATAATCACCAAGGAATTCCATATGTTGTACAATAGAACAGGTTCTAAAACCTGTAGGATTATTGGTACTATACCAAGTACATTCTCCGAGCACAAAAGAATTTAGTTATTTATTGATAACAAGTGTTTTTTAAAAATATCCAATACTTGAAAAATGCATTTAAAATTAGCAACCATTTTAAGTCATGAGTAAAAACAGAAATAAGGAAAAGTAGAACTTTCTGTAACTGAATGAAAATAAAATATATCATGCCAAAAATAAGATAGAGCTAAAGACGTGCTTCACATGCTTATATAAGAATGAAAAAATTATGAGCAATAATGTAATCTTCCATATTTAGAAGCAAGGAAAGAAGAGCAAACTGAATCTAAAGTAGAAATTTAAATTTAATAAAAATGACAGCAGAAAATATTTAAACAACAAATAAGACATAACTGGAGTAATGCATGAAACAAAATAGATTATTAGAAAATATAAATGGAGATGATAAGAGTCTAGCAAGACTTACCAAGAATACAAAGGAGAAAACACAATTAACTGACATCAGGAATAACAGATGATACTATCACTAGGAATCTTAATGGCCATTAATAAAATAAAAAGATAATATTATGAAAAGCCTTATGCCAGTAAATGGGAAGACCCAGATAACATGGACACAATCCTTGGAAAAGTTTACCAAACATGACCCAAGAAGTAAAAATGCTCCATATCCTCCTATCAATTTAAAGCATTAAAGTCACATTTAAAAAAAAAAAAAACTTTTCTATAAATAAAACTTCAGAATCTTTTAGCTTTGTTGTTGGTTTCTTTCAAATATTTAAAAAATTTAGAGCCAATTTTACAAAACTATTTTAGAAAATAGACGACTTCCACAACACTTTTTGAAGGTAACATTATTCTAAACCATAACTATGCAAAGAAAACACAGATCTACATTTTCATAAGCCTAAACATGAAAAATTGTTAAGAAGATATAAGCAAATTTGTTCTAGCTATATACAAAACGGCTAATGTATTATGACCAAGTTCATGTTAAGCGAGAAGTTGAATGTAGGATTCCTATTGAGAAATCAAGCAGAATAACTCACTATATGAACTCAATCAAAGAGAAATCATATAATCTTCTTAAGTTACACATAAAAATAATTTGAGTAATTCAAAATCCACTTATATTAAAACCTTTTAATACACTAGGAATAGAATGTAGCATTCTCGTGGTGAAGGATAGCGAGCAAAACACAAGGAAAAGGAAAACTCTCCCTAGAGTTAACTGAATACTATGCACCAGGAACAAGGGGAGAATAACTGTTCTCAGCGCTTCTGATCAGCACTGTTTCAGAAATCCTAGACAATGCAGTAAGGCAAGAAAAGGAATAGGAAGCATGCAGAGGATGAAATGTCCTTATTCACAGATGATATGCTCTTCTAAGTAGAAAACTTCAAACAATCAGGAAAAACACTGCTAGCACTAGTATGTAAACTTAGCAGAACTACAATAAGTAATGCTGTTTCTGCAAATTATCGCAAACTTGAAAACAAATTAGTTTAAAACCTACTTAAAATAGACACAAAACATAAAGCATTCAAAGAGAGTATTAAAATTTATAAGAGCTATTCACTGAAAACTAAGTTACACTGCTAAGAGATATTTAGAGGACTAAATCAATGTAGGTATACACTGTGTTTGTGATGTAGAACATCATACATTTTACGTTTTCAGTTTCTTTTATTTGGCGTACTTCTAATCAAAGCTCCTCAAGACTTTGTGGAAATTTCCAAACAGATTTTAAAAGTTGTATAAAAGGGAGATTAAAAACACCAAAAGCTATTCACATAATTTTCTGAAAAACAAGGACAAACTACCAAAGTTGGAGAATTTATATTACTGTTGTATCCAACCTGCACCTCTCCCCAAGAAGTGCAGCCCAGACAACTCTGCAGAAGCAGCAAAGTTTATTGAGGAAATAGGCACACAGGCCAATCAATTGGGGTCAGCTCTCCTTTCCTTCAGAGAGTGACCCCGAAGTGAGGGTTTCAGAGGTTATTATAGGGTGGGCTAGCTACATGACTCAGAACAACAGGATTTGGCAGGTATTCAACCTATAGTTATTTACAGTTCAACCGTGACAGTGCCTCCTATGTCCCCTTTCAGTTCCTGGAACTTTAGGTAACTGGCCAGGGGGTCTTGGCAGCCTGTGGTTTTGCACCCCCATCCGTGAGAAGCAAGCATAGCAAGGCATTAATCACAGAAGCACAAAAAGCAGGTTAGCAAATACATGCAGGCCTGAGCCAGAATGACTCCATTTTGTGTTAGGATTTTACACTACTTGAATTCCAGACTCCTTGTAAATTTTAGGAATCAAGATCTGGTGACAGAAGTATATGGAACATCAAAAAAGAACCGAGTCCTATGAAAAGCCACACACAAAGGGCCTATAGATTTTTGAAAATAGTGCCATGCAAATTGAATGCGGCAAGGGTAGTCTTTTTAACAAGGAAAGTTGGAAATCTCCATGAAGACAAACTGAAACTCAATCTCTTGGGTAAAAGCAGCTAACCCACAGACCCTTAAACATAAAGGAGAGTAAAATATTTGATGCAGAATTGTGAGGAGAGCAGGAAAAAATACAGATGAAATTAAAAGAAAACGAGGGCAGCTGATGTAAAACTCTGTACTCTATCCTGGATGCAGAAAAGCAGGTTACTTCAGTTAAAATCAAATGTTGACCCTTGAAGCCATAACCCCAAGTCCATATGCTATACAGCAAAACACCCGGGGCTTAGAAGACTGGATCTTGGTGAACTGCCTTGATCGCATGCCTCTCGTCCAATTTTATTTGCCTGTCTTTCCCTTGTTGAGCCTCTGATTCTTCCACACCAGTGCCAGCAGATGGACAGGGTGCCATCTCTTCGCTGTGTCGATGCTCAGCGGGAGCCAGGCATTAGCAGTCTTAACAAGTCTTGATTTCACCCTCATCATTCAAGTTTAGTTTTGAAAAAATGTTTTGGTCTGCTTTTAAGCCCTAGTCATAAAAACTGATGATTTGGGGTTTTGGAAACTCAGAACCTTTTTAACTTTATGCTACTATTTAAGATAATTGTTCCAGTCAGTGTATACTTATTAGATACATTTATTTAATGAATTATATTCTAACATCTGTAACAGCTCTCTCTACCAACATTTTGCTATTTGCTTCTTATATTCCAAGTGCAAACAAAATGGAAAAATGTCCAAAGATAAAGACAGAGGCCCCTGCTAGTGCGTGTACTAGTATATAGTGATTCCCCTCTCAGTAGAAATGATCCATTCATCCACTTTGTTCAGCTAGCTGTTTCAGCAACTCATGTATGCATGTTTTTATTTTTTATGCAAAGACATCATGAAACACAGTGCTGAATGACTTAGTGAAATTAAGGCACCTTATCAGCAATGGTGCGGGACTGTGAGTCACATAAATGATTCATGCTGAAAATACTGCATCTTAGAATAGTTATTGTGGTACTTCCACAGTGAAGCTTATATTATAAATAATAAAAGTGTTACTGTTTGCCTGGCTTCTAAAAAACACTGGGTAGTTTCCTGACTTGTTACAGAACTATGCAAAGGCACTAAAATTTTCTAATGATGTAGCTTAGAATGAATTGAAAATTGTCTATGTTGCATTACACGTATATAAGAAAAACACTAAAGATTTTACTTAGGTTTTAATTTTGTTATGAAATTTAAATAGCTGCTTTTAACACCTCCTAGGGAGATGTTAATTGCTGTGTGATAAGCCTTTTAACTAGTTCCTCCCTTGATTTGCCTCTTTTTTTCAAATAGAGTCTATGTTGAAAGTCTTCCTTCCTGGGATGTACTGGAAAGCATTGGCCAGAAGGCTTTCTGTAAAAATATATGGCTCAGTCACAGAGGATGCCAGGGAGAATTCAGAAGAAATCCTCATGGGCTCAGGTGGAAGCCCTCCTAAGGAGTCAATGCTGAAAGTTTCTCTGGGAAGGAAGAGAGCACTCCTCCTCCTTCTCTGGTCTCTCTTCTGTGGTCAGACCCTAAGCACTTGACTGGCAGGTGTTCTGCCCTGACACAAAGCACATGCAACAGAAGGTGGTATCTGTAGCTACTATTTGACTTTTCTCTTCACTTTTGAGTCAAATTTAATCATTCAGTAACACTTTGCAAGTAAAGTAAATAGAAGGGAGAGATCTTTCCAGTCTGGAGGGTTGACATGTTGTCTTTGCAAAGATTGGTTCTTGCCAACACATGAAAAACTGTGTGTGTTCCCAGAAAGTTTTAGATTTTATTCTTTGGAGCTGCGTTTATTTTTAAATGATCACATAATGTCCTTTTCTTCTAATAATTTGCACCATATAGTATTGTGCACGGAAATTGATTTTTGGTTTTCTTATCCATTAGCTATATAGTTTTTTAATCTGAATAACCTAGAATTGCACTATTTAATATGGTAGCCACTATCAACCTGTGCAGAGTTAACTGAGTTAAAAATGAGTACATTTAAGAATTCATTTCTGAAGTTCCATCAGTTGCATGTGACTAGTCGATATTGACAGTCATATGTTCATCATCATGGAAAGCTGGATGGCACAGCGCTCGAACATAAGTAAATCCAGAGTACGAGTCACTCTGAGCAAACCTCCTCCCTCAGCTGACGACCTGTGACAGGAAAGCAAGGTAGAGCTTCCCAATGGCGGGACACACATAGGATGGTCATTCCCATTCCCAAGGGAAGCTGCAGCAAGGAACGAGGGGTAACTGGTCCCAAGCACATCCAAAACCCAACAGGGCAAATGATATTCCACCTGAGAGCTGGAGGGTGATCTTTGACTGCAGCGGTTAGCTCCCAGAGCCCCAGCAGGCCTTGCCTGGTGGGCTGCGTCTGTCAGGGGTCTCCAGGGCAGCAGACCCAGCAGGCTAGGAGTACAGACATGGGAAGGAGATGGATGAAAAGAATGAGCTTGTGGAAAAAAAAAAAAAAAAGAATGAGCTTGTGGGATCATAGCAGTGGACCCCTCCACAGACAAGTCATCTGCAGGCTGGAGACCCTAGGCTATGGCGGCACAGTCTAAGTCAATAGGCCTCCGAACCAGGGAACCTGATGGTACATCTCAGTTCAAAGCCAAAAGTCTGAGGACCTGGACTGAAGCCCTGGGGTCCAAAGACCAGCAAGCCTGCAGTTCTAATGTCATGGCAGGAGACTAGAGTGCCCCAGCTCTCAAGGAGAGAGAGCAGTTTACCTTATTCTCTCCAGCCTTGTCCTCAGCCCACATCGAGGACACATCTTTCCCACCTAGTCCACTCAGACTGACTTGCTGACCTCCTCTGGAAACATCCTCATAGACGCCCCAAATGATGCATTCCCAGGTGCCTAGGCACTCCCTCATCTAGCCATTAACCACTACATGGGGCTGTCTGCAGAGGTCCAGCCTTTGCAGCTTCTCTCCCAAGCCCCTTTTGGGTATCCACAGGGGCAGTCATGCCCCACAGGGGTGCTCTGGGCCCCTCAAGGCCCTTGCAAGGGCTTCTGGGTTCAGCATGGGGAGCAAGTAGCAGTGTTGCGCCAGAGTTCTGGGAGAGAGACTTGAGTGAAGTTCCATGGGCCATGAATCTCTCCTGGGCACCTTTCTGTTCTCCAAGCCTCAGACCTTTGGGCCTGTGATGAGAGGCAGTACCTGCATTCTCCCAGATGCCTCTGGGTCCTTCCTCCCTCTTGCTAATGCAGATCTCCAGCTCCCTTGAGCTGTACTAATCTCCTTATCAAATCTGCTCTGCTGCATCCTGTTCTCTCTCAAACACACTTTTTCACATCAGACTGAGAATTTTCCAGATCTTCGAGTCCAGCTTCCCTCTTCACACCTTCTGTCTTTCCTCCACGTTTTACCATTAGAAGCCAATGGAAGCCACGGTGGACCCTCTGCCCTGCTCAGGTTTTCCACCAAACTCCTATGGCGTTGCTCCTGACTTCCTCCTTCCACAGAGGATGGTCTTTCCTCCAGTTCCCAAAAGTGTGCTCCTCATTTTCACCTGGGCTTTGATCAGGATGGCACTCCATCAGCACCCTGACCATGACCACGGCCACTTGGGCAATCTCTAAGACTGATCTTCCTCCTAGCTCTCTCCCAGTCCCGAGCCCTCTCCAGAATCCCCTTTCCACTCTGTCCTCCAAAGCTGGGCCCTTTTCTAGCATGCGTATGAGTCCTCTCCCCGCCTCTGCCCATTACCAGGTTCCAAAGCTGCCTCTGCATCTTTACGTACTTGTGACATCAGCACCCCATGTTTAGTACCAACTTCCGTCTTAGTCCATTCTTGCTGCTATAATGAAATACCTTATACTGTGTTGATTTAAACATAATGGAAATTTATCTCCAATAGTTCTGCAGTATGGAAAATTCGAAATCAATGCCAGCAGATTCAGCGCCTGGTGAGGGCTCATTCCTTACACATAGAACCTTGCTACTGAATCTTTATGCAACAGAAGGGGCAGAATAAACACTGCCAGAAAAGGGACAAGGAGGCTCCCTCAAGCCCTTTGTAAGAGCACCAATTCCATGTATGAGGACAGAGCCTTTATGACCCCATTAGCTCCAAATTCCTCACCTCTTAATACAACACATTGGTTATTAATTTCCATCATGAATTTTAGAAGGACACATTCAGACTGTACCAGGAAAATACTGAGAGATTAGGTGTGGAGCACAGGATTCTGGGAACTCAGTCTTTTCATTTATCTTTTCCTTTTATACATTTTTAAATGTTCTATATTTTTCAAATTCTGGACTTTTACATTTTTGTTTTACAACTACTGATGTAATTCTAATGGTCTTTATCTATATCTTGTAGTTAATAAAACACAAAAAAATAAAAAATATTATGCTTAAGAGACAGCTCTACAGCATGGGTTACAGTCTGATCTACCAAAATACCTTGGTGTATCATGAGCTGGCTGGACTGGGGTTAGGAACGGATGCCTTAGGAGGTGCCAGGAAGACCCAAGAAGGAAGAAATGGGAACTGGAACATGGTGGGAGCCTGGGCCTGGCATCCAGGAGCAGTGAGGAGGGACACAGGGCCTGCCTCTAAGACACTGAGCCCGCTCTTCAGTGCTGTGATTGTGCTGAGCTGCACCCAGTGAGACTCAACGCCAGCCCCTTCACCACTCAAAATGGTTCCTGAGCCACTGGGCAGGTGTTACCTGCCTGGGGACTTATGAAAATCAGTCAGTACAGGTAAGAGATGAAATGCACAGCAGAAAATTACATGGAAGTCAGAAATCAGAACACAGGTGGCTAAGAGAAATTCAAGTTCTCACTCGCTTCCCATTGCCAGCCTGTCCGCAATCATACAAGTATCAGGCTGGCTTTCCTCCCT
The DNA here is from genome assembly GCA_028644305.1 of Xerus rutilus. NCBI lineage: Eukaryota > Metazoa > Chordata > Mammalia > Rodentia > Sciuridae > Xerus > Xerus rutilus. The sequence goes on along the minus strand of CM053406.1, from coordinate 4,721,728 downwards.
CCCTTGGAGGACACCTATAGGTTGCTTAAGAAGAAGGGGCATGGGGTTTATCTCCTGGTTAGGTAGCGGCTAACCCTGCAAAATGGTGAACTTGAAGACAGTCAACAGGTCAACATGTGATAACTGATTGGCACAGCTATGTCCTGGACGCCAGCAATGCGTTTGGTCTTGCCTGAGGGACTGCAGTGATGGATTGCACAGTATAGGACCTACCTCATGAGCAAGCTGCTTACACAGCAGCAAGGCCGTAAGCACTGAATTCATAAAGTGATCAGGACACGCGGAGCGCTCTGCTCCTTCCTCCAGAGGGGGAACTTTCAGTTAGGTCAGCACAGCCATGATAGATGGAGCATCGACCGCGGCATTAGGTACAGTGGAGTACCTGTTATGGGGTGGGATTTAAGACATCTTATCTCCCTAAAATCTTCAAATATAATTTAAAAAAAAATAGATTGCCTACACTTTCCTTTTGAGTTGGGTGCTCTGCTTTGTCTGGTACTTTAATCACACTAGACAAGGAGTCTAAATTACTGCTAGGAATATCAGTCTGTTCTGTTAATTTTGTATTAGACAAGCTGATGTTGGGGGCTCTTCTACATGGTCCCCGTGAGCTGCAGATGCAAACAGAGCCCTTGTCTTACCAGTGTTCTTCCATCAGTATCAGCACAGGTGCGGGAAGGCCAGGGCTGAGGAGCTGCCATGGGTGCCCAGCACAGAGGACCATCACCCAGGAGCCTCTGGAAGGTATGGCACTTAGGAGCTGAGAGCAGCAGGAACTTCAGCCCATTTGATTGCAGCTGTGAACCTGCACAGGTTTCAGATGGAGGAGTCTCATCACAGGAATGAGGAGGCTAACTTTCAATGGAAAGGTGCTTTCAAGGGTGCTTGGCTGCTCTGTGTGCACGTCCTTGGTGCCTCTGTGTCCCTACTCCTGGATGGCAACAGGAAAAAAAAAAAGTCATCCATGCACAATCCTTTCCACAGTAATAGAAATGAAGTCTGTGAAAGGGTGACAGCATTAACCTTCTTGGTAAGAATGGAAGTCTAATTTTGTTACTCTTATTTTTATCAAAATTATGTAACTTTTTAACCTCTAGTAAACTTTCCAAATTTGAGTAAAATACTAGTCCTACACTAAATTTTCAAGATAGGAGAGTTAGTTAATTTAATGCACATGAGAGAGAGAGAAAGAGAGAGAAAGAGAGGGAGGGAAAGAGGGAGGGAAGGAGAACAGATAGTTCACATCACTCTAGAGCCCATTAAGTCAGGGAAAATATTTCTGTTTTGTTTTGTTTTCATTCATTACTTAATTACCTAAAAATACAGCTTTTGAGACTAGAAATGGGATTGTTTCAATGACATTTACCTTTGCAAAGAGATGAAAATAACTAAAAATAAGAAACTGATGAGTTATTTTCCCTGAACAGTGTGACAGAGCAAGTGAGGCATTTTGGAGAGATCAGTCTTCCCTATTCTAACTGACTGGCAGTAATTGTGACTTTTATGAATTTATATATTGTTGAAAAATTATTATTCACAAGTTAAGATGTTGATAACTTTTGTAGGGCATTTTGAAAGATCTTTCTGGCTTCCTGCACTGAGTGTCCATGTGTCTAGACCCAGTGTGACGTATGTCCTGAGTAATTTGAGTTCTAAACATGAATATATGAGAATGATAGATGTTCTTATGCAGGAGAGCAGATATGAATTTTTTGAAATTGTCTCACAGACAGTTGGACAAGCTCCCTGGGAAGGGAGAACACATGTGGAGCTAACCCAGGCCAGGCAGAAATTGCCTGGAGGTCTCCTCACAGATGCCCTGATGGAAGATTGGAAGCTGTTACTGGTGTGACTAATCCATGTTGATAGATCTGATTCCTTATGGTAGAGGAAGGCTCTCTGCAATGGGAAAGACTCATATTCTCCATCTCACATGCTTAGTAAGGGTCCAGGGCACACAAAACCATCCCTAAGTGAAAGTCTCTCATTGCTGAAGTCCATGGGACACACAAGAACATCTAGTGTGTGCAATCCAGTTCACTGGACACTGGGGAGATAGTTTTAGCCAAGAAGACAACCCCTCACTGATCGAATCACTTTTTGGTTCGTGATAGAGATAGACCAAAACAAGGAGACAAAACAAAACAAAATAGCCCAATAGCAGACGTCTTGAAGGTTTGACATGTGCAGTAAAGAAGCTCAGTGAAGCCGGGCGCAGTGGCGCATGCCTGTAATCCTGCACTTAGGGAGGCTGAGACAGGAGAATCGCGAGTTCAAAGCCAGCCTCAGCAACGGCGAGGCGCTAAGCAACTCAGTGAGACCCTGTCTCTACATAAAACACAAAATAGGGCTGGGGATATGGCTCAGTGGTTGAGTGCCCCTGAGTTCAACAAAAAAAAAAAAAGAAAAGAAAAGAAAAGAAAAGAAGAAGAGGCAGCTCAATGGATCTATGAAAGGGGCCACTGCAGAGGCCCAGGTGGCTTCTCTGGAATCCTCGCTCCTTGTGGCAGGCACTGAGGGAGGCAGTGAGCCTCAGGATTGGAGATCTGCAGTTTGAACCTGTGGATGGTCACGTGAAATCACAGGGGCCAACAGGATCACTGGGAGACTAAAAGTAAAAGGCAGAGCAGTGGGGTGGCGATGAAGCTTCCAGAAAGTTTATCATGGAAAGGGAATACAGAACAATAGGAATGAGTGGGAGAAGAGAGGGCACCCGAGAAGTAGGAGTCAGAACCAAAGGCTGCTCTCTCACAGCCACGGGTGTCTGCGTTCCAGAGGGAAGCCCTGCTCAGCCGGCTCTGCCAAGGGAGCCCACCAGAGTCCGTCAGAATGCCATTGGATTTGGTCTCCTGGACATTCTGATAACCCTGAAGAAGCGAGGTCAGTGTGTGTGTGTGTGTGTGTGCATGTGTGTGGTTGGGGAGTTGCCCAGGGTGGAAGCTGAGGAGAGAAAGCGAGTGTAGGAACCCCTGCAGGATGTTTAATTGTGAAAAGGAACAAACGTGGGTGGTGGTCACACATGGATTTGGGCAGAAGGATAAAAACATATTTAAGATGTGACATTCCAGAACAAATTTGCATCATATTTGCAAACCTACTGATATGTAGAAACTGGCAATTTCAGAAATACTGGAGCTAACTGAAGGTGTAAAGACCTCGGGGAGGTGGGGAGGATAGGGGCGGGGACAGACAAAGGTTTGGTCATTTTTCACCCTGTAGAAAGAAATTATCTAACAAATGGGGAAAGGAAAAGCTTGGTGCAGACGCAGGTGGGTGAGTAAATTTGTGGGTGGAAATTTGAGAGTTTCTATCCGGTGGCGGCAGCTTCTCTGCTGAGCATGGGGAGTGTGGAGTATGAGCCCTGAAGTTTAAAAATTTGGTCTAAGACAATCTTTGCAGCTCGTGGGAGCACGGACTAATCAAAGCATTTCTCAAGTTTGATGAACAGATCTGAGTTCCCACTTAAGATTAGGAAGCATGAATTACAGCCCCACCGATTTGCATAAATGTGTAGTTTTCTGAGCAACGCTGTGGATCTCTAGAAAGCGATTCTTGTTCTAATCAAGAACAGAGAATCTGTAAAATACCAAACTAAGGACTGGTAGAAATCTTGTCAAAACTGAAATTTCAAAGGTCACATTTTACAGAGAAAATAATAAGATAGACATATGAGGTCTTTGGCTGAGGGTGGTCCATCTGGAGGGGTGCACAAGGGCTGTGTTGGCAATCCTGCCTGGTGCACCCTTTGGGGTGGATGAGAGGGTCTTATAAAAGAAGAGACAGGGACCAGGGACGGAGTATCATTCATACTAAGTCATTTATGAAACAAATAGTAACACTCGGATAGAAACAGAAAAAGGAAAGAACGAATTGAGGCATTTTCCCCTCAAAACAATGAACAGATCAAAACAGGTTGATTTTCATTATGATCGAAGTGAGAACTGGAAAGGAGCCCTCTGTGTGGAGACTAGACCAACGCTTAGCTGAAAGTTTGATTTTTCCCCCCTGACAGGTCTCATATAAATTCATCTTTCTCCTTATAAATTGAGCTGAAATAGCCAAAGCTGGAATAGCAGTGGGGAGCAGTCTGATAGTTTCTTTCCACTTGATGAACAGAAGAGATTCAGAGAGATTTGATGTGTCATGTATATTCCAAGTGATTCTAGAACTGGAGTGTCCTCAGCTTGTTCTGCTTTAAATTCCACCTGAGTGAGGAGAGGAAGTCTGTGGCTTTGGAGATGAGCCCCAAAGGTGACTGGTTTGGAATGGCTGCAGTGCCTGGTCTGACCCACTGGTGACCTGTGGGCACAGGGGTGGTTTTTGCTGTGGACTGAGAAGGCCATCTTCAACATGGGCAGGAGTCCCATCTCCTGGGCTCAAGCCTTAAGGGACCTTTTCCCCGAAGTGCCTGCCTGTCTCCCTCTTCCAGAATGAACCTGAAGTTCAGAGTGGGGTGTCCCCTTCCACGCCTGCTCCTTGCAGGGTGTCCTGCCTATCTGCACTCACGATCCTCAGCACCACCCAGAGCCAGGTCTCCCCAACACACGACTCCCAGACACCAGCAATTGCAGCCGGTGATGCTGCACCAGCTCTGTCCTTGGTCCTTCACAGCTACTATTTCTTTTTCAGTCCCGTGGCCATGTTTTAATTCACATCTCCTTAATTGCCCAGTCTCCCCAGTCTATCCCACAGCCTCTACTAGTCTGATTTTCTCAAACTCTCCTTTCCTTCTGCTGCTCCCATCACTCACATCCCGTTATCCATCAGGTAGAGCCACATGTTTAGACTAGACTGTCAGATCTCCCCATTTCTGTTTCAGTGTTGATGTTTTTCTAGCTCCAAAAGCAAGCCTCTGATCTGGCCAGCAGGGTGGGGTTTTCGTGTTTGTACCCTATATTCATGCCTATGTTAGCAGATCTGCCTCTGCTGTTTTTTTCTGTTGACTCAGCTCTTACCCAACTCTCAAGGCTTCCTCAGTGCTTAACTCAGTTTACCCCAAAAGTTTGTAGGCCACCTACAAGCTCTCGTACCCAGAGCCTTTCTGAACACAATGACCAATCGGGCCTCGTCCACATCTGACATTTTATAGCATGCAATATGTTTATTCACGCAGCAGTGCCCCATCCTGTGTTCCTGTTAGCTTCCATTACATGCTCATCTTCTTTTAAACCAGATTTTGAACTTCCTAGTATTGTAGCAATTGCATCTTTTGACCTAGTACACAATACAATAGTGCACAACAAGACTGCATGGGAAAATGTAACACACCATTCGAGTTTAAAATACAAGTTCATATTTTGATAAAGCAAAGGAATTCACCCTGTTAAAATATGGCACTGAGATTGGAGGTGAAGTCTTGGCAGAAAAGATAACAGCAAAAAATATGGTCATTTGTAAAGAGAGATTTTAGAGGAAACTGCCCTAAGCCCTTGAGTGGGACCTCAGCACATAAGCCACTACCTGATGTCCACATCTCCTGCAGACTTCTGCTTTTTGAACTTATTCTCGTGTGTGTGATGAGAACATAAGGCCATTTTGCTTTTCCCTGATAGATCTGTGGGGAAAAATACTCATATGAAAATCGGACTGGGACTCTTTGGTATAAGTCGTGAGGACCACGGTCAGCAGAACTCCCCAAAGCAAGGCCATGAATTAAAAGCAGCACTTGCAACAAAGGAAACTTGCAAACTTGGCAAAAGGTTCAACATTTGCCACACAGAGTAAAAGAAGGGACGAAAGTTAGAAAATGGAAAGGATGAATCCAATCCTTCCCGACCTTCTGTTCCACGTTAATAATCAGAATGTTCCACAGAACTCAGCTTTCCTAAGTTAATGGAATGCCTCACTGTGATTGTGATGAAAATTACCAACTCCATGAGTCTTAATTGTGCTGCCCTGGAACTGAATAAATACTCTGCATAATATTATACTCGGGATATTGTGCACATAGCCTTAATTCAAAGAATGTTAAAATCTTACTAAACTAAATCTTATGCATAAAAGTGCAAAACAAACACAAAAACCTCAGGCAATGTGTTAATAAATGTTGGCAATATTCAAAGATTTTTAGAGTTTGCTATAATTAATATTTATATTTCTAAATAGCTAAAATTTGTGTTTCCTTTTATTTGTCTATGCACTGCAATTTAAAAATGGTATCACTATAATAATTCTGTCTCTGCTGGTGGATATTTCATGGGTCTGGTTCTCTCTAAATCTGTATCTTACTCGTGTTTTGGACTGTGTTCGTTTAGTTAACTTATGAATATGTACATGTGCATACATACATATGCCTGACTTTTCTGTATAAAAGATACAGCCAGGACAGTTAAAATATGACTGACCAAATAACTATAAACATAAAACATCCAAAATTGCACTCCTAGGAGTATGGGATTTTAAGTACCCAGGAGACAGGAATACGATGTAGAAATATCTAATTCTCACTGATAATGCGTTCAAGCCACATTAAGTGTCTGATTGTACAATTCCAATGACCATATAGTGTAGACCTCACCAGACATGGGCTGGCCAAGGGAAGGTGCTTGCATGGCACATGTAGGAACATCAGGCTCCACATGGAAATTTCCAAAGGGAGGTGACTTGCTGCAGGTGGAAGTGATTCATCCAGGTGACAGAAAGTCATAAGCAAAGCTCATGAGAAAGAGGACCTGAGAAGTCAAGTTCCTCCTGCTCTTCACGTCAGTGCCTCAAGAGCACACCTGCCCCATGAGGGGGCGGAATGCCAGCATCCGTGGGTATCACTGAGGACTTCACTTAGGTTGCTGAATTTCTGAGAGGAGAGTTACAGGTCAAGTTAGTGTTTTCTTGTTTCTCCTCAAGATATGTGTGGAGCAGGGAGTTAAAGCTCCGCAGGCTCCTCCGATGGCCGCACCAGCCCCTGCTTTGCCTCCACTCCACACGGGGGCTGGAGCTCCACCTAAGCAGTTCCTGGAAAGCATAAAAGAATGCTGTCGAGAATACTCTTGACATGTGCACTCACGAAGCACTCCCCACTGGGTCTGAGATGAGCTCATCCCCAGCATGGACGGTGGGAGAGAGGCACGCTGGGGCTGCAAGCCGTACACAGGGGGACCTTCTGCATGCCGAGCCCTCAGGACGATAAAAGACAGGAAAACCCTTGAGGATTCATTGCTCTTCAGTAGTTTTAAAACTTTCAAGATGGACAAAAGTTGATCTGTTTGAGCAGCTTCAATTAAGGGAGGATTGCCTGCCACTGCTGTGGAGGGAACCTGCTGACAAACCGCCCTTCCGCTGACTCCCTGCATGCACAATCGCTCATCAGGTTTGGCAGGCTTTACCCATTCCATAGTCTCGGCCGCAGACCACACGTGGGTCCCGCTGGTGCCCAGCTTGCCTCGACATGCCAGAACTTTTCTCATGCTCCTTGGCCTTTCAAATTTCTCCCAAATCCTTTCTCGCCAATTCTTTGACTTATACTTATTTGAAGAAATAGAAAAGATCCTGGTCTGCTCTGAATGTTCTGTGTCCCCAGTGCATAGGGTAAAATCCTACCCCTCAAGGTGATGATGTTCCCGTCATGGGTGAGATCAGTGCCCTTAAAAAGGTTTGAAAAAGACCACTTACCTCTTCTGCTGTTCGAAAGTAACTGCAAAGATAACTGCATGGAGCAGTGCGGGCCCTCACTGGACGTAGCATCTTGATCTTACAACTCAAAGCCTCCAGAGCTGTGAGAAATAATTATGTTGATTATAAGCCACTCCATTTATGTAGCCCAAAGGTCTCATCCAGGTCCCTGCATTTTTAAATTTAAAAAATCTCTTAACTGCATCTGTAGCCATTTTCAGTTCCCTTCCCCTCAGAGAGATGGAGGAGGTCTGGCTTCTTCACTGAACTCATCTTGCACAAGTACAGCAGGTCCCAGCCCTGCACCTGCCTCCTGACCCTCTTTTTCTGATGAACTCTGCCTGGAACGTCAATCCCTCTCCCCTCTAATTCTTCCTTTCAGGACACATCACAGGCTCCAGATTCCCATCTTAAAAACATCCCTCACTCCTTCTTTTGTCTCCTCATCGCTGGCAAGCCACCTGCCTCCCTCCTGCACCCGAACTGCACAAAACTGGTTCTCATTTTTCACCTCCTATTACTCCACAACTCACTTCAGACAGGTTTTTCTCCCTATCACTTTTTACCAAAATCAGATGCTACATCTCCAGAATGTCACTAAAAGTAACCCATTATCCCAACGTACCTGAGTTTATTTTTAACCATGGTAAAGTAGCTCTCTGCCTGCACAGCATCTCAGAAGGAGAAGACTGAAGTCTGGTACTGACCAGCACTGTCTCTTGGCAGTCAGGAGCAGTGGGTCCCTCCACGAGAGGACCCTGTGAGAACCGAGTAAGCATCGTGCTGTGATACGATCAACAAACAGAGAGGCAGCCCTTGGGATGAAGAGGTCCTGTGTGTGATTCATTCTCTGTTTTACTAAGGAATTGATAGACCATTGAATAAATTCATGATATAAACAGTAAAGTTGTTCGAAGCTTGGAAGAAGTTGCTTGGAATAATAAAGCTATGATATTAAAGTCATATTAATATTTGCAGCTAGTTATATACAAGGTTGAAATTTTCATATTGCCTTTAGTGAAATATCATTCGACCTTCATATTACCAAGTACAATGGACACTTTCTCTGTCTTATTCATCAGGTCCACGGCTCTAAACTCAGTGAACCACTGCCTCAGTGAAACGTCTCATCCTTGGCCTTTCATGGTGGTATGTCCTCCTCGTTCTTCTCCCCACTCACTGGCTGTTCCTTCTCATCATTCTCTGGATTCTTCTTCTATACTGAAACTTCAAATGTTGTTCTCAGTTCAATCATGGGATGACTTCCCTTTCCTAAAAGCATCTTTTCTCTGAGGGATACCATCCATCTCATCAGTTAAATAAAACCTGTGTGTTAATAGTACTTGAATTATTACCATGGTCGTATCTGGAAAACCCACTGGATTATTGACAATCATTCACTTCCATCCCAGAGATTCTTTGAGCTAAAGAAGTTCAAAGAACTCATGAAACTAATTCAGGAAACGTTTCAGGATTCTTTAGAGTGTGTCCCTCTGTCCCCTCTAACAGACCAGCACGTCCAGTCATCAAGGTGTTCTCTCTCACGGGTGGTCGCAACCACTTTTAACTGCGCTCTCTGCTTTACAGTCCCTGTTTTCTTCTGACCAGTCCTCTACTCTACTCGCTACCTTATTTCACAAAACATAAATCTGAACGTGAAGTCCCTCGTCTAAAACCTTCCTTGGCTGCCATTTTGAGATTCCTCTCTGTCTGGTTTTAACGTTCTGCAGATTCATTTGGGACCATTCTTCCTCTTGACACACCCAAGTCCAGAGTCCTGTTAGGAGCATTCTCTGAACTTGGCATATAAATTAATGCCTTCACAGTTTGCTGTCTTTGTCTTTCTTTCTTCGACACCCTTGGTCCTCGGTTTGATGAACTAGCACTCACTGTGCGCAGCTCAATGTGTGTCCTCTGGGACTCACCCCACTGCCCGTGGCTTTCTCTTTAGTTCTGCTTCCAAGCAATCTCTTCCTGTAGGGAAGTTTCCATTTCATTGTCCTGGAAATATTTATGTTCATATATCTATCTGCTATTGACTCTTAAGTTCACTAATTGGGTTTTCAATTTTCTTATAGGATATATCAATTTTCAATAAATATGGGATGGGTGAATTAAAAGTTAAAAATTGGATAGTAGTTAAGAAGCAAAATTTCACAGAGACACTTAGCAGAACCCCTCAAAGCTAGGCTGAGTATTTTTATAATTTATTATAGTCAATAGCAAGTTCCTGAATACTGCTGAGCAGAAACTTAATCAACATCGTGTTAATTATTTCAGCATATGACTGATGGACTGGAGGAGAGGGAATTGGAGCAGCAAGTGTATGTGTCTCTGAATCTTTACTTAACTACTATTCATTTTTTTCTAACTTTTAATTCATCCATTTCGCATTTTTTGAAAACCAATACAACCTATTCCTATGAAAAAATTATATTAAAAATTTAATTCTTTAAAATGTGCAAGGAGAAAACAGATTCCTTGGAGAAAAATAGTTTTTTGGAGACATTCATATCCATGCTTGAACTCGCCCAGGTAACTCACGATCTGGAATGTGCTATTACCTTGCTGAGCACAGGGGGATGAAGAATGGTCAAGTGCACGGGTTGCATCCAAGTGCATGTTAGTGTCTAGCATGCAGCTATCACAGGGCCAGACCAGCAGAACAAATAGAGAAAGCACAAAGCAGGCGTCTGCACATGGCTGACAGGGAAGGTGGGGAGCCTGGACATATAACCACACAATGGGCTGCTTACATCTCAGACTCAAAGCCTCAAGTGTACATGGTACCAAGAGCAGTTTCCCACACACATCACACAACAGGCCAAGTGAAAGTAGCAAGATTTCCTTTCTGCAGGTATCTTTCTGCCAAGGAATGTCCTCAATTCACAACTGATTGCCAGTCCTGGTACCTCTGGATGCCTCATAAGCATTCATTTGTGAAATCCAGATTTTCCTAACAGGATGCTGATCCATACTGTCCTCTTAAAATGTGTATCCCTACTTTTATTGGAGATTCATTACATGTTTCTGAATCCCCTTTGGCTTATAATTTAAGGCCGGAGCATGATGCTTCATGCAGGAGAGGCAGCTCGAATCAACCAGCCTCTCCACTTGGGGAAAGATCATGACTAAGTGCAGGTCCGCGTCTAGCATGGTGTAGATAGACTTAAGACCTCATTCTTTGGTTGGGTATGCTTAAATATAAGCACAGACAGTGTGAATGTCCTGTCAGGCCCTTGCATTCCCTGTTCAGAGAACTGAAGCCACAGGTACAAAGTAACTAAAAGTCAGAAAAGAAGACATCGACATAATTGCAATTCAATAAGGAAGAATACATCCACAGAACTCAGTGGATTCGCTGAAGAAGTATGTGTGGGTTTCAGCTAGAGATAGATAAGGAATTTGAAAGAGGGAATGGGAAGAAACTAAACAGTATTTAGCTATTGAGAGAAAAGACAATGTTAACACCTAAAGAAACATTTTCTTTCCCATGCCCACTGCCCACTGCCCGCTGCCCCTGACATGCCTGTATGTAAGTTGTTTTCTGGGCCACATTTTCCATAGCATCGGTGGAATGCACACAAGGGCTCAGGACAAGGGCTGCTGCATCCCTGCAATTCATCTGGGATCCTCATCTGCGCTCGATCAGAGTGAAAAAGCACAGAGAAGGAGACTGGGATGCATCCCCCTGCCTCTCAACTGCAGGAAGTTCATAACGCAAAGGAATCACCTTGAGTTATGGCAGAAACCCAGCAGGGAAGAGGCTGGCAAAGACACTCCAATGCGCTGACTCTCCTTCAGCCTTATTGGAATATTGATTTGTTTGTCATCTTGGTTTATTCTGGGAATATGGCTTAAGCCCATGATCACATGGGAGAGAGTAGGGAGTGTTATTTATCTTAAATAATGAAAAAGAAATGTGAGAATTTATGAATCCTATGGAGTGGGACTTATTCCAGTATAACAAGTACCAAGAAAGCTTGTCACACTGAACTTTATTTGAACCTCAAAGAATGTGGAATTAATTTACATTTTATTATAGGTTGGTAATTCCCTCTGCACAATATAAAGTAGTTCCAGAACCATCAAACTATGTGTCTCCTGGCTGCTGCAGGATCCTGTGGGCACCAGTCCTAACACCCAGGCAGGAAGGTCAGACCTGAATTGTTTCATCAGTAGGAACCTATTCCGTACCCGTGGAGAGAGTCATTCTGCAAATAGGACTATTTCAAAATCAAATTATTGAGTACTTCCCATCAGGATGCCTTGTGTACTCGAGACCAAATAACAAAAATAACAGAAAGTTTGAATACGTATTGATTTACCATCTAGCAAATCTTTAATTAGCAGAGTTTTTTAAAAAGGTGACAGTGAAATACTAACATTTTTTATAATTTTATGAATCTTGCAATTATAAACATTTCACATACCATTTATATTTCCTACCACCTGCAGTCTGTGATGTTATAAGAAAACTACATCCCGAGTCTTACTGAATAAGTTTCCTTTCAAGAATTTGGCTGTGTGCTAAAAACTTTCCTCAACCTTTTTAAACTTCCTCACTGTTTCCAGACTTTACCACCATAGATTCTCAAAATAGGTTATCATGCTGTTCTAAATTGTGGATGGTAATAACTGGTAAGACATTGTGTTGATTATTGCTATTATGATGTCTTATGTATAAAACTGTTTTCTCCAAAGATAGTCAAGAGCTATGTGCCAATGTGTCCATGACCCTCCCCTGTCCCCTTGAGAGGTGGGCCTCTGTCCTTTCTCCTTGAGCCTGGGCTCCTGACTTCTGGAGGTGAAAGTGCTGCTGTGTGAACCTGAGGCTGTGCCAGGAGAGGGGCTGCGACATCTTCTCTGGTGCCTGGATTTCTCTACATGGTGCACAGAAACAACCAGTGGTTGTCTCATTGCTCTGAGACCACTGAGCCACAAGGTCACCATGACATGTTCATGCAGAGCAGCCATACGGAAAAGCTCAGAGGCTCCCTGGAGATGCCTGGCCGGCCCACTACTGCTCCAACCTCCACTGCTCCAGCTACATCCACAGGAGAGACCTTTACTACTATGGATAGGAAGCAGTGTCAGCAAACACTCTGTTACTTTCCTGGAATGAAGACTCGGAAAGAGAAATCAGATCCAGAGCATCAACCCCAGAGAACAGGAATGGATCTCGATCAGCTTTGAGTTAATATAAGATAACCTGAACTCAAGCCACTGACCACTGCTGCACTCCCTCAGCTTGGGCACTCCCTCCTTACCTTCCTCTGTAGGAGAACAGGGGCACAGAACAGGCTGGGAAGTTAGGGCCTCCTCAACAACAGGGGGCAAGATCCCAGACAAAAGCACTTGCTTGAGAGCCTGGGTAATAGAAGTCCATGTAGGAAAAACTTAAAACTTTACTGTCCTTCTTATATAATGAACATACATTAATTATGAAATAAAATAGGAAATCAAATAAGACAATCTCATTTTGGTTCTTATACTCAGAAGCAGTCCCTTGATGAACATCTCGCTTGCTGACAGTATAATCAACGATATGCAGTTTAAGCAGAACTCTTTTTAAATAAGAGCAATTTCCATGGGCCATAAAATTTCTTTTTATTTATTAGATTGACAGGTGGAGAAGGTCTATAGATGCCCACTTGACAGTTCTGTCTAAACATCCCTTACTTTCTGAGTCTATGACCCAATATAGGGCTTCTACAGTTGTTTGACATATTTATCACAGCTATATGCATACTCAGCAATTGGGTAAATAATCAGAGATCTTTTGTAGTAGATTTTGAAACTGAGAAGTATAAGTGTTTTAACTTTGCCTTTTTTAAGACTGTTTTGGCCATTCAGGGCCACTCTATTTCCATATAGATCATTTGTCGATTTTGATGTTATTTTAATAGAGTTTAATGAATACATTAAATTATAGGTCAATTTGATTTGAGGGAGAATTGCCTTTTAACAATATTGTCTTTGAACCATGAACATGAAATGTATTTTTATTGATTTAGATCTTTCATTTCTTTCTACCATGTATAGTCATTAGTGCACAAATTTGGGGGATAAAATTTATCTAAGTATTTTATTCTTTTCATTTATTTTATTGCTATTGAAAACTGGATTGTTTTGCAAATTTTATGTTCTAAAAGGTCAGTGCTAGTGTGCACATGCATCACTGATTTTTGAGTACAGATCTCCCACGCTGTAACACTGTTGAAGTGTTGACTGGAACAGGCCCGGGGTTCCCAGCCCTGTGCGTTCTCATTCCTTCCAGTCTTCTGCAGGCTCCTGTTTGCCCAGCTGGCATTGTGACCTTAGGAAGCTGAGGTGGCCAACCCTTGCTGCTGGTTCTTGGCCTCAGAGCCTTGGGGAGAAGTTTTTCTGGAAAAACAAGCTCTGAACAAAGTAGGAACAACAGTTTTTCTAGGAGATGGTGAGTTAGATCAAATTATGCAGATGCACTGGGCATGGGGCTCCTTCGGGAGCGTCAACCTGTTCACCCCCTGCCATACCAGTGAGGCTGCTGGCGCTCAAGCAGAGAGACCAAGGAGCAGTGCCGGGCGCTGTTCTCACCTGAGTTCAGTAGGATTCTTTGAATGAACAAACAGAGCTCATCCCATTGCAGGCTGTAGCTAAGCCCAGATTTCTAAAAACATGAATTTACTCTGTTTCCCAGGTCTCTGCTGCTTTCAGTAAATAGTCAGTTCTCTGGGGCCCTCACTCCACTTTTCCAGACCTCTTGTGTCCTTTCCTGCCCTTACAGAAGTTATTCATCAATAATCAGAACATTGGGTGCATGGTATATTGAACACTAATTTTTTCACTTAAAGACTATCATAAAAAATTATAAAATGTATTTTCCATATAGATAAACATATGTACAAATGATGATTTGCTTGCTTCTTTTTTGAGCGTTGGCTCTATTAAGCTCTGATCATAGCCCTGTCTGTTAATAACCACTGATCTTGCTTACTTTTATAAGATTTGACAGGCAATTAAGCAAACATTCATAATGCAATATAAATAATTTTAAAAGATCATAGCAGTGCATAATAGGGACCACTAGGAGTTGATGGTGAGGGCAGAGACACCTTAAGAAGATATTTTGAGGAAAAAGAATAAAATTTCATTTAAGCAGAACTCCAATAAATGAGTAGGAATATTTTGGCAAAGTGAAGGAAGAATATCTTTCAGGAAAGATGGAAGGGAGTGCTTTCTTTGTGGCTTGGAAGTGGAAAGCAGGGGAAGGACTTGAGATCAGGCAAGAATGGCAGGGCAGGCCAGAGGACACTTGGAGGGATACAGATAGGTGGCCACTTAGAGAAGTGCTTGGCCACCTAGACTAGAAATGGAGCAAATCTGCCTATAGAACAATGAAAAGGAAGACGGTATTTGCTCATTTTTTTTCATTTGTACAATAAAATACTTGAGGCAGGCTACTTTCCATAGAAAAGAGGTTTATTTTAGCTCACAGTTCTGGAGGTGCAAGGTCAAGGAGCCACATCTGGGATGACCTTCTTGTGGGTGTAGTCCTGAGATGGAGCAGGGCATGGCAAAGTGAGAAACAGGGAGCGTGTGTGCCTGTCCATGTGTCTGTCTGTCCTCTCTCTTCTGCTAAAGCCACTGGGACTCAATCATGAGCCTTTACTTGAGGGCCTAATCTAACCCTAATCACTTCTAAATACCATGGTTGTATTAAGTTTTCATCTTCTTAATACAATTAGCATGTGATTGAGGGATTCAGCTCCTGCATGTGTTTGGAGGGCAGATTCCACTCAAGCCACAATAGACAATAGATGCAGATGCAAAATAACTGCAGTGGAGCGAAGCTACAGGGAGGAGGAAGAGGGGGAAACCTTTCAGAGAAGGCGGGAACAGGAACCCGCGGCAGTGGGGCAGGTTGGGGAGGAAGAAAAGCCACAGCTCAGTCCTAGGCTGCGTTTGCAAAACTGCTCTGAAGTTCATTTCAATTCCTGGGAAGAGGAGTTGTTACTGGTTTTTTTCTCAGACGTGGTGAGATAGCCTTTTTCAGATACTCAGAATTTTAACAAATGAGCTGTGGTCTCATGAAGGAGATCTGCACTGGTAATAAAGTTCTGAGTTTATCAGCATAAAATCAGTCACTGAGACTCACTCTGGAGGTGGTGGTGATGACGCAGAGTGAAGAGAGGACAGAGAACTCAGATCTGGATGCCCAGGTTGGCAGCAGACCCAGGGCAAGGATCCTCCAGCAGAAGCTGAAGCAGGCCTGGATGTGAAGCCTCTGAGGCTGAGGCGCCTGGGAGTCAAGGAGGCTGAGGAAAGAGAAACTGAGAGCATTGAAGGCCAGGGAGGACAGGACACAGATGGAAACTTGTCCTTTGGACTCAGCAGCAGTGTTCTTGGTGACCAGGTGCAAGCTCCTGGTGGAGGTGTGGGAATCAGACACAACTTCCAGGGTGAGCAGATTGTAAGGATGTAGAGAGAACAAAGGTAGGCGAATCTCCTAAGAGGCTTGGACACAGAAACATGAGGAGCAGGAAGGGGAAGAAGGAGCCTAAGCCCAGCTCAGGGCATCTTCTTTCTCTCTTCCTCGCTTTCTTTCCTTTTGCATAGACCCTGTAGGGCTTTCATTGTTTTATTCATGCTTGGATTCTTAAGCATAGTTAAATGTTGATAAGAAAGAGCTACTAAAGAGGGAGAACTTGGAAATGGAAAATGCTGGAAAGAAAGGAGTTGATTCAGGAAGGTGCTACCCACGAGTTAATCATCTCTGATTCCTTCCCCTTCGCTGGCAGGCAGTGGGTTGTCAAAAGTAAGGGAAAATAGATTAAAAAAAAAAAAAAACCAGAGCTCCTTAATGGTCAACTCAAGTCCACTTAATCAAATCTAGTTTTCAAATCACCCAATCTGCTTCAGAGCCCGGTGGTCATAGGTTCCCTGCTACAGGAGCCTCAGTGAGCACTGGGTGCCTGTGACCTCTTCCTCCAACCCTGTCATCTTTTTTGGTCAGAACACATCTAGGGGCAACCCAGGCTAACAGATTCCTCGTGTAATCTCTGAATGCATGTGTGGTTCTGGGATCAAACAGCCTCATGAATGGTAGGCACGTGCTCCACCATGGAGCTACACCCCACCTCCTCCTGATGCCAATTTTGAGCTCCACTGGAATCTAATTCTCACCCTGAGGACCTGACTGACCACCAGGGGTGAGGAGAAGCAGGTGGCTGGTCACTGTTTTTGTATTCACAGAGCCTCACTCATGTTCTTGTGCCAGTATTTTCACAAGTGACCATTCTCCCTTTCTGCAGCTCTGACTGCTGCTCTGCAGGCTCACCCATCCACCATGGCAGCTCGGTACTGCACAAAGCTCTCAGAGGCATCTGGTCCACATGGAGCCATCCAGTCCACATGCATCTCTGTCGGCCGTGCAGCCGCGGTGTCCCTGTGGAATGATGAGACCCAGCCAAGCAAGTGAATTCTGCCTTTCTCGTCTTACCTCCTTCGAGTCAATCGGTGACTCTTCCAGTCACTTATGTCTTTATCTTCCGGGCTCCACCACAAAATGACTAAAGAGCTTTCCCCACGAGAATCTTTAATGAGCATTTTCAGCACCATCACCAGCACCTCCAGATGAGAGCACGCTTGGCATAGGCCACCCTCAGGAGCCTGGAGTGTGTGGTTCCCTGCAGGCCGGGTCTCATCCACAGCTCTTTATGGTGTAGAAGACAAAGAAGAAGGAAAGGACGGGAAGGGGACAGCCAGAGAAATGGGAGACACAGGGACTGCTCAACTGCCCACTGAGAGAGCATTTTCAAATTTTTCTTAGGAAGAAAGCTGTGTCTTATGAAATGACTTTCTGCATTGCTTAAATGGAGTGTCAGAAAATGCTTGAAAAGGTGTGCAGCAGTGTCACAAGAAGCCATGAAGGAGCCACGAGAACACCAGGACCAGGGCAGTGCCTCTTCCTGCAGACCCGGGACCTTGAGAGAGGTGGGCCGCAGAGGCAGGCTCAATGACTCTCCTGGTGCTGCATGGAAATCACTGGGCACAGGAGATAATGATGATGGTGACGCACACGGTGGCCTCTCTCCTGCCGACGTGCCTCCTCATCAGTCTCACTATTGTTTCCCTCAACAACATGAGGGCAAGCTATAAGAGGCCCAGTTCCCTCTCTTTTTAATATCATTAATGCTCACTGAACCACATTTAATTAAGGGAATGCATATTGATAGGCAGAGCATAATCAGGTCGGGGACTGGCGCTGGAATTGATTGAGGACAGCTCTTTCACACTTATT
Organism: Xerus rutilus; assembly: GCA_028644305.1. Classification (NCBI taxonomy): domain Eukaryota; kingdom Metazoa; phylum Chordata; class Mammalia; order Rodentia; family Sciuridae; genus Xerus; species Xerus rutilus. The sequence goes on along the minus strand of CM053406.1, from coordinate 4,703,835 downwards.
TCAATTTATGAATGCTCAGAGCCAGACAGATAGTGAAAAGGATTTAATTTCCGTTTGTGTTGTTTGCACATTCTTTATAATGTAAGCATTAATTGAACATGCCCTGTGTCAGTGGCAGGCAGTCAAGCATAACCATTTTTTCATAAATGAAGGTCACAGGTCAATCTTGAGCAAGTTCCAAGCAATCTAGTTATAGAAATGTATTTACATTTGATCAGCTATTATATGAAAGACTAGAGATCTGGGAAATGAGCACCCAAGCCAGGCTGCCGCCTCCAGCAGCAAGCACCAGGCCCCGCTGGCTTCTCTCCGCCAGCCCTGAGTTTTGGCACTCTGAGTGCATTGAAGAGAGATCTTTCATTTTGCTAGTTGATGCCAATTCATCCTCAAGGTTGAGTGTGGACTGGGGAAATTGGGTAGGGAAGGCTAGCTAAGATTTAATTTGGAGAAGGAGAAAATGTTGCTATAATTCATATGTTTGTGATGATACCCACAGATGTTTATGAAGGACTCGCTGTTTGCTGAACACTGCATGGGCACGTTGTAAGTAAGCTGAATAATGTGTTTTCTAGATGAATGTGTAGCATCTTCTCGAATGCATGAAGGTGTTGGTGTCCTATGTAAACATGCTAAATTTTCCTCACTGTGTATTTTCCCAATTTGATGTTAATACTCTTATATTTTGAAACATTGACACTGAACTATTTTGCCCATTTCTAGGGTTTTAGCATGACTGCAACTTCAAATTAATTCATATATTGCTTGTAACACCATCCAAGCTCCTGTATCTTGATCTAATAATTCTGTAATAAAAATGAAGCACACTGTTACTCCTGTATGAAAATTTTTCACACCTCGAGCAAATTTCTCCATATGTTAAGCTCACAGTAATATGTAAAGGAAGTAGGGAAGCTCTCTGAAATTCATCATCTCCCCCAAGAGTAGACATTTTACTCATAAACAACCTCAGCTATTTATGCCTTTATCAGCAAATGTTACCTTACTCATTGCCTCAGAGACTTTAAAATGTTCACTCCATCTTTCATCTTCTTTATTTTGCCCCAAGAATTTTTAAGACTTTATGTCTAAGGGTCTGGCAAATTCACTTTACATTTTATCCTTAAGCAGTGTGTGGTCAATAAACTAGGCAATGCCCTAATAAGGTGTGCACCTGATCTCAAGTTTTCAGTCTTTATAAAGATATTGTTAAAAAGTTATAAGAAATGAAATTCATCACCAAGAGAGCTATTCCACACGTATCACAGCCACCATGCAGAAAACAGCAGTAAAATATTAAGAAAGAGTAGTGCCAAATATTCAGTCATCTTTTATGTGAATTAGAGAAGTTAATTAAATCAAATATGTGGATCAGAAACTGAAGAAAAATATGAAAAAAGAAAAACATAACCTATGTTTGTGTAGTTTATTTACATTCCAAATTGATTTTCTATGGTAACTTGTGAAAATTAAGCAAATAACTTCCTCCATAATGCAAAACCACAGCAAGGTAAAGCTTCTTCCAAAAAGGGTGCAAAGGGAAAATACTAAGATCAATGGGAAAAGTTTCATCAAATTATGTGTTTGTGGGAATGAAAATATTTTGCACCCCATTCTCTAGCCTAAGATATAAATAAGAAAGAGAATGTCTTTTCACTGCTTAGGGAAAAAACAGTCCCTGTTGGAGGGAGGAGTTCAGTGTACTCGTCAGTGGGAGAAACTGGGGACTGTGTGGCCTGTCACCTCAGAGAAACGTCACGTATGGTTGTATTTGATTACATGCATGACGTGAATTTTTCTGACCACCTTTTCTCATAAGGATTTCTTTAAAATTTAATCTTGGTTCAAGGTCTTAAAGTTTTGAAGGAGAAGACATTGCAGGAGAGACAACAGAAAATAAGAACATAGTTATTACTAGGAGATTAGGAAGAAAACTAAAATAAAATAAAAAAAAAAAAACCCTAGAGACAGGAAAAAATAAACCACCTAAATGTCCAGACTCAAAGGGAAACAAAATGTGTGCCAGGTCAGCCCCACCATGCCAGCCAGGGACCACCACTCTTAAGAGAAAAAAGTCTTAGATGGACGGATTTCAAGGGACAGATAGTGACAAATTCTAACCAGGGGAGGTCATTGAGGATGGGGAGCAAGCACAGCAATCCTTCCAGATGACAAAAGATACGGAGACAGCGTCCTCTAGGAGACCTGAAGTTGGGAAGGTCACTGGGTGAAGAAAGCCCACGGGACCTGCCATGAGAGGATCGGTCAGCAACTTGACAGAAATGCCCCAGACCACCTCTGGGCTAGAACTTCAGGGCATCTCACCATCACACAAAAAAAGGACATTCAGTGAGAAAGTGTGTGTGTGAATGTGAACAGCAGAGTAGTGAGCTCGACATCAAAGCTTTTCGAACATTTATTGTTCTTTTCTTGTTGGTGGTAAAATTCGCAGAAACACACACACACACAGAACAGACTGTTTTCTCCCTCCATGGAAGGTGATGCACAATGGAGTCTCATTGGGTGTTTTCTATTAATTTAGTAGCAATTGATCAATGTGCAGTATTTGCTTTCCCCAATTATGAGATTACTGGAATTTACCTGTCTTTGATTTTCTTTCCACCTCACCAATTAGGCTCCTAGAAAAAAACAAATGATTATTAGTCCAAGCCAAAATTCTGTTTTTGTAGCATATATGACCTTAATGTTCCTTCACTTTGGGTGAGTTTCGACAGTGATTTTTCTTGAATTAAAGGCCAACAGATCTTTATTGTGTCTCTTAACTTCATGGAGTTGTTCAGCAATATGTAAAAGAGCATGTAACTTGATTTCCAAAATACAGAAGCTTGCCAATTTGAAAAAATTGAAAATGGTATGCTTGATCATCCTAAACTAATACAAAAAGTAATGTAAGAATTTTTCTGTTAAATAGTGACTCACCAAATCTTCACAGCATGCACCTTAAATTTGCACAATTTTTATATGAATTATATACCTTGATAAAGTCAGAGAGGATAAAAAGTCTGACTCATATCTGCATCTTGTAATTAATAATGGAGGGGTTTGCAAACTATGGCCTGTGGACCAGATCCAGCCATGCCCGTCCACTCATGTACACGTGGCTGCACTTCCAATGGCAGGGTAATTATGGAATCGGCCACAAAACCTTCAAAGCCAAAAGTATTTCTGTCCAGCTCTTTACAGAAGAAAAATGCTCCCCTTTATACTAACTGCGAAGATTTCTTGCCAGATTAGATTGTAGATGTATGGGACTTCTGATTTTTCTTGACACCCAGTAATTCCATGTCTAAGCTGCAGTGAAGGTGGGTGGAGCGTGAGCTCTTTTATAAGTACAGCCTGTTACGTTCTATGACTCTCCCTAAACTTCTCTAGGAGGGAGGCATTTTAATCTCTATTTTACTCAGGGTAATTTTGGAAGATTCTCTTGTCACATAGTTAATAGCAGAGAAGGTACGTTTCCCATGCATCTGGTGAAATTTTCAGTGAATAAGTTTTAAGTTCATAGATGAAAGATTGGCTATGGGAAAGCCAAGTTCCTCTCATCTTGATATTTTTTTGTTCTGTTTGCTTTGTGTTATATTACTCTTTGAGACTTTATTGTGAATACTGAGAATTTATTTTGAATTTTGAAATATCCATTGAATATTTTTAGATGGACCAGGATCTCCTTTTTTAACCTCTATTCGATATACAGAGACTATCAATGTGCAATTTTGAGTCAGTCTTACATGTTCTCTTGTTTCCCAGCATGGATATAAATAAGGCTTATATAGTTATTATCTTTCCAATGTTTTCCCCATCAGCTCCTAATTCTGCATGTGTATATTCTTGCAGATGGGATATAATATTAACACCATTATAGTATTAGAAATGCTTTAAAGTGCATCAGCATTCCTAGATTTGTAACAATGCCTAGCTGTAAAATGACATACTACTAGGAAGGAATATTTATAAAGAACAAGCAGTTATAGAGAACGTACTATGTATGAGACCCCTTGCCAAGGACTCTGGATTATGAACATGTCCCCTAAGCAGTACCCAGTCTGATAGAGAAGATGAGTATAGATGGATATTTTCTGTAGCATGTGGGGATGCTCTGATAAAACTAGGCACAAGATCCAATGCGACCATAAAGATTGGATTTTTTGCCTATGAGGGGCTGTGTTGGTGGGGCTGGGGAAAGCTTATTGTAGGAGATAATAGCCATATTTATACTTAAAGAACAAGGAAGATTTAACCAGTGGCCCAAGAAATGGTGGTAATAGGGCTTCAGGTAGCATGACAGATGCAAGGGTTTAAAATCAGGTGTTGGAGGACATGCAGGTCATCCAGTGAGTCTCAGTGGATAAGAATGACATACAAGGCAGGGACCCAACATAGCATCACACAATGCAGCTGATAGAGATAATCCCAGAGTAAACAGGAAATAGAGTAGAAGAATCAGCATGAGGGAATGATGAAGAGACCTGTCTTACCTATATTGAGTTTAATGTGCTTTCAAGCATGCATGTATGTGTATTAGCACAAACTCACATATATACAGAACTCACAGGTACTCAGAGGAACAGCTGCTGAGAGTACTTGTATAGGATCTAGACAAAGGTAAGTGTTATGGTTTAGATATGAGGCATCCCCCAAAAGCTCATGCATGGGGCAATGTGAGAAGATTTAGAGGTAAAATGATTACATAAAATGATACCCAATTACTGTATTAGTCCTCTGATAAGTATTAACTGGGTAGTAAGTATACACAAGTAGGGTATGGCTAGAGGAAGTGGGTAGTTGACCTTTTGGTTTATATTTTGTGGTGAGGGTAACTCTCTGCTTCCTGGTATGATGTCCTGAGCCACTTTCCTCTACCATACTCTCTGCCATGATGTTCTGGGGCTCTGAGAACTAGAGTATGCCATTTGTGGACTGAGACTTCCAAAACCACAAGCCTACAAATAAACATTTCCTGTTTTAATTGTTTTTGCAGATCTTTTGGTCACAGAAGCAGAAAAGCTAACAAAAACAATAATTGGTACCAGAAGTGGGGTCATCATTGTAACCACATGACCATGCAGTTCAGAAGCTTTTGGAGCTTTTTGGAATTTGGGAGACAAATTTTGGAAAGTTTAATGATGCAAGATAGAAAACCTTTAGAGTGTGGTTTTCATAATGGGCAGTGATCATAATGGATAGTTATGGATCATAATGGATAGTTTTCATAGTGGATCATAATGGGCAGTTCTGATGGAAATTCAGAAGACTAGAAGGCTGATAAAACTGTAGACAGTAAAACTGTGCTCAGGAGGTTTCAGAAGAAAAGGCGGACTCTACAGGAAATTAATTGGACTAGAGGCCATTTGTGTTACATTCTAGTAAAGAGGATTTCTGCATTTGGACCATGTTCTGAGACTTTTTGTGAAACTGAATTTAAAGGTAATGGACTAATGAAAGAGGAAATTCCAAGGCATGAATATTGCTGGCAACCTTTAGCTAAGTTTATTGTGATAACCAGGAGCAGAAAGCAAGGCAGAAAAATCTGAAAACCTTGCACTTTGGCCAGAAAACTGCAAGTAAAACTGGAGCTAAGAAACTTGTTGTTGTTAAATAAATTTCAGTCACTAAAGAAATGCTTCATTCACCCAGAAACAATGGGAAACATGGCTTGAGCAGATCTCAGAAATGGGCAAGGCCACACCTATCTTAGGCTCAAGGGGGTAAAATTAAAATTCTTTTGAGAAGAGACCAGTGGGGGCACCTTGCTTGTGCAGGGTAGCCTAGGTAATTGTTTCACCATGCTCAGGCACCCAGGCACTTTGGCTGCTGTAGCCAGGGTTCCAGGAGACTTAGTTACTTCTTGAAATGGTGGCAGACCTAGATGGAAACCTTGTGCTGGCTGGGCAGAATCGCAGGATGCTGGAATTTCGGCATCATGGAGGCTTATGCTCAGATTTCAAAGGAGGGCCTGGGAGATAAGGCAAAGTGAAGCAGAATCAGAGTCTCTGAGCCCCTAAAAGGGTGTTGTGTGGAGATGTGGGGATGAAACAAAAACTGCAGTGGAGATCCCCAAGATTAAGAAATACCAATACCACCAGGTATGGTGGTGCATGCCTGTAATCCCAGGGGCTTGGGAGGCTGAGGCAGGAGGATCATGAGTTCAAAGCCAACCTCAGCAAAAGCAAGGCACTAAGCAACTCAGTGAGACCCTGCCTCTAAATAAAGTACAAAATAGGACTGGGGAAGTGACTCAGTGGTTGAGTGCCCCTTTGTTCAATCCCTGTTACCCCCCTCCCCAACAAAAAAAAGAAAAGAAATGCCAGTACCATGGAACCACTGCCAAAGGAAGTTACAGGAAGCAATCAGACGCAAGCCAGGAGAGGCCACGTGGGCTGCAATCAGCAAAGCCACAGGAGGTGGAGCTGCATAAACGCTTTGGAGAGAACATCAGGATGCCATGGGCTCCAGATGCTGAACATGGAACTACGGGACTTGTTTGCAGAGCTGGATTTTGGTCTTGCTTTGATCCCATCACTTCTTTCTATCTCCTTATTTCTTTCTTTTGGAATGGGAATGCTTACACTATGTCTTTATATATTAGATGTATGTAACTTTCTTTTGATTTTCATAGAGGTTCATGCTGAGAGTTTGCCTTAAGTCTTAGAGGAGACCTTGGTTTTGGAATTTGGGACAATGCTTTTAACTGTTAAGATTGTGCAGACTTTTGACAATTGACTACATATATTTTGCATTGTGACATAGGCATGACATTTTGGGGGCCAAGGGCAGAATGTTACGTTTTAGATATGAGGTGTTCCCCAAAATCTCATGTGAAGACAATGCAAGAGAGTTTCAAGATGAAATGATTGAGTTATGAGATCCTTAACCTAATCAGTGCATTAGTCCTCTGATAAGGACTCACTGAGTCATAACGTGCTCAGGTACAGAGTGACTGGAGGAGGTGGGGCATTGGAGGCATGCTCCTGAGATACATACTTTGTCCCTGAAAAGTGGATCTGGCTCTTTCCCTCTCCTCCTTCCTAGTGTCATATCCTGCTTTCCTTTGCCACATCCTTCCACCATGATGTCCTGCCTCACCTCAGTCCCTGAGGAATGGAGTTGGCCATCTATGAACTGAAACCTCTGCAAATGTGATCCCCCAAATAAACTTTTCCTCTTCTAATTGTTCCTGTCAAGCCTTTTGGTCACAGTGATGAGGAACTTGACTAAAACAAGTAAAAGTGTTTTTGAATGGCAAGAACAGATTTATTTGAAAATCTGAACATTTAATTTGAAATATTTTCTTCTCAAAGAAGACGATTGGCTTTCATTCTGGTGGAGAGATAACATTTTGAAATACTAACCCAGATATTCCTCTCAATGTGTGCCTGTCACCTGTCCCTGACCTAAGGCAGGAAGCAAGAGCAATATTTCCCACATGACAGTCCTTTCTTCTCTTCTTCTGTGACTTTGCACTGTGTGAACAACTTGTAACCATACTGAATTTTTCCTAAATCAATTTTTTTCATGAAAAATTATTTCAAAAGTAAACTTAACAAAGTATTGCACTCTACTGCAAATAGAAGCTAAACATAAAATACGTACAATTAAAAAGAAGTCTAGTAAATTATACTTAAATGCTATTCTCATTGAAAATTTGATTCTGCCCCATTACTCTATGTTGAAAAGAATGACAGCGTGTGCCCTGGGATTATATCACAAGTATTCTAATAGAACATTTTTTTGCTTTATAGAACCAGGAGGAGTAATAGAAATTTAAAAAGGGAGTGACTCCATAGCAATGTGATTTGATCCTGTTGCACTGAGTCTGAATTCCTCAGAAAGCCACGACGTCTATTTTACAATTTGTTCAAACAGACATATGGAATTCTGCATCCTTTTTCTCAGGAAAAGGAAGACTGCAAAGTGATGGAGATGACTACTAGTCTTTGAATTTCAGATTTAAGGCCATGGATAAAAGCTTCAGAAACAGGTGGGTAGTTCAGAGCAAGACTGCCCCAGCCTGCACTCCCTGAAACCCCTAGCCTGCTCACTCACAAGAGAAATGGCCCTGGGTTCCAGGAAAAGGAGGAGGAGCATCTGAGGGGGAATTTAGAACTGTGTAGATGTTGCATCCCTGAGAAAGGATTCCCCTGCCAGTGTGATCCTGGGGGAGGGATGGTATGGACGGAAAGCCCAGATCAGTTAAGGAATTCCAGGACAGAGAGAATTGATAGCCTTTTCCTCAGGTGATTCTGAATATTCAGCAAGACCCAGGAGCACACATGCCTTAGTTGTCAGGAGAGTCCAGCATTCCTGGCCACAATCCATGGTCCACATCTAGTCTAAAAGGTGTGCTTTAGTTTCACCAGTGGGGTTGTAGAAACAGTGACCAGGCCTCTTTAGGTGTCCACCCTGTACATCCTTCCATTCCCTTGACACCTGTCTCTACTTTCTGACATATGTTTTAATTATCCTGCTTCCATCTAATCTGGAGACAGCTGGGTCAATAAACCATGGACCAGTGGACAAACCTAAAAGAGTCTCAAGGGATTCCTAGGATCCTGGAGTGCTACGATACAAGAAAAATAATTCCCTCAGTTCCTAGAACTTAGATGAATACCCAGGCAAAGCGATGAATTGAGATTTTCCTTCTGCCACCAAGCAGAATACATATTTGAACTAAGGATGAAGTTTAGCTTAGGAAAGCAGGAGTACCTGCTCCACTTAGTTTAGTGTAAGCTGAGTCATCTGTGAATATGAAAGTGACTGGTAACTAATGGCAAAGCAGATGTCTACAACACATTTGTGAGTATGTGGCTGGTGGAGATAGGACTCAAAGGCCAGGTGGGCCCTGAACACAGTTTCATGAGAATAAGATGCCTGGTCACCATGGAGTTCTGCCCAGTCAGCTTTTCATCACCATGACAAATACCTGAGGTACATTAGCTTATAAGGAAGAAAGGTTGATTTGGGTCATGGTTTTAGAGGATTCCATCCATGGCTGGCTGACCCCATTGCTCTTAGTCCTCTGACCAGTCAGCACTCACCGCAGGAGTGAGACAGGAGAGGAAGTTGCTCACAGAATGGAAGCCAAGAGCACAAGAAGGCCCAGGAAGAGAAAGGCCTGGGTCACAGCAGCCCTTCCAAGGGCACGCCTCCAGTCACCTAACTTCCTCCCACTAGGCCACGCCTCCTACAAGTCCCACCATCTTGATAGTGCAACCAGGGGGAAACCAAGCCTCCAACATGTGGTCTTTGGGGGGACATTCCAGATCTAAACTACAGCTTGTGCTTTTATTGAATTGAACATAATCCTTTACATTTGCTGATGTGGACAGACTTCCAGAAGCTGAGGAGGTCTCTGAATGAGCAGATTGGGAAGAGGATGACTAAGCCAGTCCCCTGGAGGCAGCTTCTGACTATAGACATGAGCACAGGACTCTTCCCTGTCTCATCCACTGTGGTACTGCCAGTGCCTTACACATGCAGGGCACTTAGTAGATGCTCAATGTGTATTTGACTTGAACAGAAAGAACAGCAAAATTTGAGGAAAATATAGCACCTTAATGACCTAGCATACTGAAATGTGGTGTTGGTAACAAATGATTTGTGTGGGAACAAAGCAACTCAGCTAAACCCTAGAAGAAACACACAGTTTTCCTCAAGTATGACATCCTCACTCATACTGATCTTCATTCCCACCTGCCCTCCGCCCTCCTGCCTTATCTGAAGCCCCATAACCCTGATCACCGCAGTTCTTGATCACATTTGCCTTTTCACTTTCTTACTGGCATGTCTGCTGTTGCTCATGTCATCTCCACTTTGGGCCAGGAGAAGTCGCTGAGGCGAGAACAGACGTCTCCGCTGCTTTCACCTGAGGGTCCTTTTCCTGTAGGAAATGGGTAAGGAGTCTCTGCTGGTCGGAGTCACTCTGTGGTCCAAGATCATTCTTCACACGTCACTCATTTCAGATGCTTTGGAGAAGCACTCGCTGAAGAGCAGGGCGAGAGGAGCATGGGAAATCCTTAGGGAGGGGCAGGGAACAAGGAGCAAGAACACGGTCCTCCACACAGCAGAGATGATTGTCATGCCCTCGCTTGTCTCAAATGTAGGAAACAGCAACTAGCATGAAGCAGATGCTCAGTAACTGTTGCCAATTTTTTTTTCCAGATTAGAGAAGCTTCACTGGGTGTTGTAACACACACTCCAGGCTTCATCCAGCCAGGGTAAAAATATAACATCACTTTCCTCTTAAGATCCAAGCTACAATGAAACTAGTGTCTACCTTATAAATGAATTAGACGTCTACTTTGGTCCAAGGCCCTCCTTCTCTGAATTCCAAGGATGACCTATACTTGTTCGGGATCTTCTGGGGCACCAGCTTAAATCTGTCATTTAGGCAGGCACTTGTAGTGAGCTCCCATGGGTGACCCAGGCAAGCCACATGGCTTCTGTCACTCTCGTGACACTGGTGCTAGAATCCTAAGAGTCATGTTTAAGGCTGGTGATTTGTTCCAACAGGGAGTGGCCAGCTAGTGGCTTTTGCTGACAATACACCCTTGCTCTATGGTTGAACAATGCTGCAGATGCTGCTGACTCACCAGAGGGAAAGAATTTTCTTTTCAAGTTCATGTTTAGTCAAGAGCATCCCATAGTAAAATGGCACAGGAATTGTTTCCACAGTGTTCGGTATTATATGGGGTGCTTTCTTCACATCTGCACACAACAATTTCTCCATAAAGTTCCCAAAGCACAGAGGGGGCCAGAAAGAGCTGAGATCTACAAGCCTGAGCCACAGGAAGAACCAGTTCCCATTTCCAAAGGTGAAAGCTGTGTCATGGGTCCAGACTCCTCTGGAGCTGCTGGCGGTCTGTCCCAGTCATGTGGCCCAAGGTGGGGATGGCCAACTCTCAGCCATGTCCACCACTTTCAATCACATGGGCCTGGCCTCATGGCATAATCACTCTGCTCCCATAAAAGCCCATTGTTCACAGCTAAATGTGTAAAAGGGAATAGAAGCTCTGAATTGAAGGCCCACCTGCCACATGCACTGATAGTTTACAAGCCTCCAAGCCCTAAAAAATTTAAAGAACCCTTAAATTGTCACGGCCAAAAGGGTCTTCTCAATTCTGTCTTCCCAGAAAAAAAGTTAATCCTCCAAAGATGATAACAATCTATTAAAAATTTATATATACATTTATTTTTATATAGATTAATAAATGATCACAATTACAATAATTAAATTCTCATCAATGGATGAATGGTTGAAGAAAATGTGATATATATATATATATATATATATATATATAGAGAGAGAGAGAGAGAGAGAGAGAGAGTATTAGCCATCAAGAAGAACAAAATCATGTAATTTGAGATGATAATGTTAAGTGAAATAAGCCAGATTCAGAAAGACAGGTATCCTAAGTTTTCTCTCATTATGTGGAATATAGACAAAAACTAAAAAGGGAATTAGAGGGACAGTGGAAGGAACAATGAGAGTGGGGTGGATTAAAAAGGATCAAAACATGGTATACAGATACCAAATATGACACAGTGGATCTCGCTGTTCTGTACCATTGATGTACGCTAACACAAATTTGAAAAAAATAACAAGAGGGCAATCTGAATATCCCTGAGAATATGCCTCTCTCCTGCCTCTGTGCCCTGTCATTCTAGAGTCCATAAGTGTCTGCAGATCATGAGAAGCATGGTTTACGTGCTCCTACTCTTTTCCCATGAAAAGTCTTTCCTGAAGTAATGTTTCAATTGAAGATGAATCTTCTGTAAAGTAAATGTGATTTCAAAGAAGAAAACTAAAACAGGAAGGATGAAATCAGAAAGAATGGAGGGGCATTTTCAAAGTCCTTGAAGGTGTTCCAATGATCCCGGAACTCAGAAGGAATAAAAATGCTAGCTGGGGAATGAACTGGGTGTTTCTATAGTATAGCAGAGAGCCCATCTTTTGATCCACTTGTTTTTCAGTGAGTTGTGGGTAACAGTTGTGGAAACCTCAATTGAATTCTAAATGAGGAAGTCTGAGTTAATTAATTAAAACCTTTGAAAGTGTCTGAAAATCATTATTTTCTTACAATTGTCCCTTGACCAAAAAAAAAAAAAAAAACAGGAAAAAAATAAATATTAAAGCTGTGATAAAGTTTGTGCCATTTGAATTTTCTCATCATTTACATTTCTTTGGATGAGAAGATGAAGGAGTGATTCATTGTTTTTCTCTCTCTTTTTCAGTGAGAAATAAACTTTCCCTGATTTAAATATTCTATTTAATGTTTGCTTTTCAGTGTATTAGATTTGATTATTGTCAGATATTTCATGAGTACTTTACTTCAATTTAATTTCCCAAGATATACTCATTTGTGTACAGTTGTAGAAACTGGGGCTTTCATTTATTTCTCATAAGTATTTAAATATAGCACAGTGAGCATAGTGAACTAATCAAAGTATACACAGAAAAATTAGTTAGAGAGATAATGTAATAATTTTAAAAATACAATCTACAACACAGTTTAATGATCTTAGTTTCTTAGTTTGGAATTAAAAATCAAAAAGAAAAAAGGCATAAACAAAAATACTTTTAAATATTTCTCACTTTAAAACATCCTCAAGAGTTCAAAAAAAGTCTACCATTTAATTTGTTTTCTATGATTAATTTAATAGAAAATGTTAAACTTATACAAACAAAGTGCAGATGGACACTAAGAAAATAATGTTTGGGGCTGGGGTTGTAGCTCAGTGGTAGAGTATATGCCTCACATGCACAAGACCCTGGCTTTAGTCCCAGAATCTCAGCATAAAAAAAGAAAAAAGAAAGAAGGAAAGAAGAACATAAAATAAAAAAGAAAAGCAAAAAGAAAGAATTAAATAAGCAAAAAAAACAATTTAAAAGGGAAAGTAATTTGTATTTTTATACAACTTTGATGGTGTTTTAAAAAATAAAATATCCATTTTATATTTAAATTTATTTTTATTTTAACAAATGAGCACCACAGTTAAATAAATAGTATGAGTTTCATTAAAGAAGATTGGCTTCTTTCAACCTTCCCCCTAAACATCTAAACAAGAAAGGGATATTTTTTTTTAAACCTCTCAACTGGCAAAACAAAAAAAACCCACAGAGTTTTAAAAGGTGAAATGTAAGTTTTTAAGTCAAAATTGAAATATCAGAGCCAGAAAATAAAATCTTAAATTGGCCTTGAAAAAAAGGTGGTAAGTCAAGTAATTTTCATTGCAAATGGACAACCCTCTCCATACAAAAGAACAAGTTAATAGGCTAAAGGGCTTAGGGGTGAATTTGAGGGATAAAAGTTAGATTTATTAAAATGCATATTAGGAGTTCTCTAAAATGCTTCCAAAATTCCATGCAGCCAAGATACTACTGGCCCACACACTGAAGAGGGTAAGAGAAAGTCTCTAGCATGGTCAAAGATAAGAGTGCCATACTGAAACAGTTATTTAAGTAAATGATTGAATTTGTAACATCAGTATTCTCTGTTGCCTTCTTTCTTTTAGCTCCCAGAATTTGCTAGTCAGAACATCAATATTTATACAATAGTTTGGAAAAATTTCCTCAGGAAATATGGCCAGTGTGAGATGAAAGTGCTGGGCCATCAGCTTCTGTAGAACAGTGTGAGGAGCTGTAATGACCCATTCCCTAATGAAACTGGCAGAAAATCACACAGACACACACACACACACACACACACACACAAGCACACACACACATAGTTGAAGTCCTTATAAATTCTAAAGGGAAATATCTGTTTAATACTATCTATAATAATTTGGTAAGAAAAGAAAAAAATTTCTAGTATTTTAGCTAATTCTGCCAAGTTAAGGTGGTCAGCCGTAAGTTAACTCATAAAGAATTAACTGGGGGGGGGGGGCGGTTCCAAGATGGCGGCCTAGGGAGACGCTGTGGTCAGTCTCTCCAGAGCCAGAGATGGAAGTTGTGGAAATAGCATCTCCCAGCCAGCTTCTGGACATCATCCTACAGCTACCCCCGCAGGAATTTCACTTGCGCGTGTAAGCAGGGCCACCAGGCAGCAGTCATTGCCACAAGCAGCGTGACTTCAGCAGCAAGCGGCGGCGGAGCTCAGCTGTGGCGGATCAGAGCCCCAGCCCAGGGCTCGCCCCGGGCAGGCACTGCTTCTACACGGGGTAGCTGGCTCCAGTGCCCACCCAACCACGCAGGGCTCCTAGCAGTTGCTCCCGTGGACACACGGCCTCAGCTGCTAGCCACTGGGGAGCCCAAATTCAGGGTAAGAATCGCTCCAGAGACCCCAGTGGAGACAGCCCCACCCAAGGGCAGCTTGGGCCTACCGCACTTCCGCTCCAGAGCTCCTGTGCACTGGCAGGAGCCGCAGAGGGCCCAGATCCGCCTGCAGGAACCTCCACAGGTGTCCAGCAAGAGAGAGACCAGGATCTGCCACCTCGAGCCACTGAGGAGCCCAAACTTAGGGAACCTCCATGGTTGTCCAGCCAAAGGGAGACCAGAGACTGCTACTTCTAGCCACTGGGGAGCCCAAATTCAGGGCAAGAGTCACTCCAGAGACACCAGCGGAAGCAGCCCCACCCAAGGGCATCCTGGGCCCACCTCAGCTCTGCTCCAGAGTTCCTGGGGACCACCAAGAGCTGCAGAGGGCCCTGATCCACCCTCAGGAACCTCCACGGGTGTCCAGCTAAAGGGAGACCAGGGACTGCTACCTCTAGCCACAGAG
>CM053406.1:4663332-4688597 GCA_028644305.1 Xerus rutilus | reverse complement strand
TATAGTAACAAAAATGGTATGGTACTGGCATCAAAATAGACATGTAGACCAATGGTATAGAATAGAAGACACAGAGACGAACCCACTTACATACAGTTACCTTATACTAGATAAAGGAGCCAAACATGTACACTGGAGAAAAGACAGCCCCTTCAACAAATGGTGCTAGGAAAACTGGAAATCCATATGCACCAAAATGAAACTAAACTCCTATTTTTGCAAAAAATCATGAGAATCAAAAACAATGGAGCAAAATATTTATTGTGGCAGAAGAAATGAAAAGTCAACTGAGATTTCTATACCCAACAAAAATATCTTTCAAAAATAAAGGAAAACTAAAATTTTTCTCAGAGAGCAAAAATTGGATGTATTTCTAGCATATAGTTACTCTTAAAATGTTAGACATTTTTCAAAAGAATCATAATGCAGATTGAATCCTGGATCTATGCCAAGTGATAAAAGAAACAGTACTAAGTAGAGGTTAAGGGAAACTTTTTCTTATTTTTACATCTTTTCTTATACTTCCTGTTTTAATTCTAAAAAAGTACCGACATTGAGCATAGTTATTATGTGTTGTATGCCCAAATTTTAAGTAAAAATAAAAGTAAGACCATAATAACAAAATTATGGAAAGGAGATATATAATAAAGTATGTTACATTTATTATATATAAAGCCATATTATATGATTTGAAGGCATATATTAATTAGTTAAAAATATATATTAGAGACCCCCAAAAAGCCACTAAATATACTTAACAAAAGGGTATAAAATAATCAAAGACACAAAGTGATTATAAAATAGATCAATTAAATCAAAACGTCAGAAATAAACATAGATAATTGAAAATATTAAGATTAGAAATCTTCATACAAACATCAAAATAAAATATGAGAATAATTTAAATACTTCACTTAAAAGATATGAAATGTCTGGATAATAAAGTAATATCTATATGCTTAAAAGAAATGAACTTTAAATATAAATACATAGGTTAGAATTATAAATATCAGAAAGACATATCATATGAATACTAACCGAGTAAATTTGAGGTAGTTTTTAAGTAGATATCTGAACAAAAAATATTTCTGGGGAAAAGGTAGCATTACATAATGAACAATTGTCTACTATCTCTTATAATCCTGAATGTGTATATACTTACAAAGATTCATAATTAATGAAACAAAATCCTATAGGAGATATAGACAAACACTCAATTTAGTTGGAGACATCCAATCTAACCTCTTAGTAATTGATAGAACAAAGAAAAAATCAGTAAGAGTTATGACTAACTTCACGTAATGAGATTTGTAGAATTCTTTCTAGTCAAAAACATAAGAACATACACTCTTTGCAAATATGGAATATTGACAAAGACAAATTATATGCAGAGCCATAAAGCAAGCCATAACAAATTTGAAAGCATAGAAAATGTATGAAGGATATGCTTGGTTCATTATAGAATTGAACTAAAAATCAGTACTAGAATGATATCTGGGAAATATGTAAATTCTTGGTGATTAAAAAACAAACTTCCAAGTAAAATGTAAATAGAAAGTGTTAGATTCAATTTTTAAATATTTTATATAAACATAGAAAATACAATATCTTGAGATTTGTGATATGTAACTGAAAGTAGTCCTTAAAGAGACCTTTATAACATTACTTATATTAAAAGAAAATAAAGATCTGTAATAAATATTCTGTTTCCATTATTTAAAATTGTAACAGAAAGAGCAAACTAAACCCAAAGCAAGTGAAGAAAAAGAAGTAATAAAGATAACAAGAAATCAATAAATGGAAAACAAAAACAATAAAAAATAAATGAAAGTAAAAGTGAAGTCTTTGAAATTATCAATAAATTGCAGGAACTCTAACCAGATTAACCATGAGAAACAAGATGTTAGATGTAATTGATCATTAACAAGAATGAAAATGGAGAGATCACTACAGACACTACAGACATCAACAGATATAAACAGAATACTGAGAAGGAAAAGGCAAGCTATCAAAACTCACTCAGAAATGAATAGATTGCATTAATAGTCCTATATGTACTAAGGACTTATGAATCATATTTTAAAACCCGAGAACTGTAAAAATCTGAAATTTCAGATTTTATCAGTGCTAAATATTATCAAATACTTGAAGATAAAATAAATCCAAGTCTACACAATAACTTTAATTATATTAGGGGAAGAAACACTTCCAATGCATTAAGAAATTTATACAAGCTGGGCGCAGTTCTGCACACCTGTAATCCCAGCTCTTTGGGAGGATGAGATAGGAGAATCCCAAGTTCAAAGCCAACTTTAGCAACAGCAAGGTGAGGGTCTCAGTGAGACCCTGTCTCTACATAAAACACAAAATAGGACTGGGGGTGTGGCTTAGAGGTCAAGTGCCCCTGAGTTCAATCCCTGGTAACACAATCCTACACTTAAAACCAAAAATATGATAAGATCACCATTCACCAATATTACTTATAGATATATACAGACAAAAAATTTACCAAGCATTGGCAAATTGAATCCAGCAATAGGTAAGACAAAAATGAATCATCACTAAGCAGAATTTTCCCCAGAAATGCAAGGTTAGTGTTTGCATATAATCTGTGCAATCCTCCCCTCTGCTTTAATCAGCTCCAGTCTATTTATAATGCCCAACACAATGTAAATTTCATGTTGATTGTTGCTATTCTGTATTTTTAGAGAATAATGACAAGAAAAACATGCCTGTACATGTTCAGTATAGGTGATATTTTTTCCCAAATATTTATGATCAGATTGGTTGAATTCACAGATGTGGATGAGGACCAACTATACAACATGGAGAGATACGATACAATTGTCTCAATCAATATAAAAAATTATTTGAAAAAAATCTGTCCTCTATTAATACAAAACAAAAACCTTATCAAGGAATGGAAGGAAACATCATTAGTTTTGTTTGGAGCTGGCAGCATTCTTCCTGGTGAGTGTGGTCCTGAGACTGGGGGCAACACAAGGCTCTGCTCTCTCACCACCTCATTCAAGGTGTGGAAAACAGCCAGTGCACTAAGGCATTCAGTGTAGGACAGGAAAGGGGCTGGGTTGTGGCTCAGTGGTAGAGCGCTTGCCTAGCATGCATGAAGCACTGGGTTTGATTCTCAGTACCACATGTAAACAAATGAAAAAAATAAAGGTTCATCAACAAATAAAAATACTATTTTAAAAAAGAATAGGACAGGAAAACAAAACTGCTTAGATTACATGCTTATCTATGTAAAACTTAACAGAATAGCTTCCCAAGCGTCTCCAAAATAAATAAATAAATGAATAAGTAAATAAATAAATAAATAAATAAAGTTATTAAGGTACCAAAGAACGCACAGTGAATACACAAAATAAATTACTGTAGAATTGTAAGGAAGAGCAGGAATTTGAATTTTTAAGAAACTTATTTAAAATAACCTCAAAATAAAATCAATATTTAGGTTGAAGGAAAAACATAATCAGGATCTATATTCTTTAGATTACATAAAACTATAAAATGGAAGTTTTAAAACACACACACACACACACATGCACACACACACACTCACACTATGTCCATGTATTGAAGGACTAAATTTTCTCAGTGGTCAATGTTGGTTTGGATGTGAAGTGTTCCCCAGAAGCTCATGTGTGAGACAATGCAAGAAGGTTCAGAGGGGGGACAATTAGGGCAGGGGAGCCTTAATCCACTCATTACATTAATCCCCTGATCAGGGTTACCTGAGTGGGTAGGGTGTGGCTGGAGGAGGTAGGATTTGGGATATATTTGTATCTGGTAAGTGGAATCTCTCTCTCTGCCTGCTGCTCATCATGTGAGCTGCTTCCCTCTGCCACACTCTTCTGCCAGGATGGAGCCTGCTGTCCGTGGACTGAGACCTCTGACACCAGGAACCTCCAAATAAACTTTTCCTCCTCTATATTGTTCTGGTCAGATTTTTAGTCACAGCAACGAAAAAGCTGACTAAAATAGTCAATTGAGATACAGGTTGATCTGATTTCAATGCAATTCCAGGAAAACCTTACAGACTGATTTGAATGCATCAATAACCTGAATCTAGGAACTATGAGTAAAAAACTAGAAAATCCCAAACGATTTTGAGAAAGAACAATATTGGAAGGATTGTTTTATTAGATTTCAAAGCTATTTGACAAAGAAACCAAGAAAGAATGATTTGGGAAAAGGATAGCTTTTAGATCAATTGAACAGAATGGAGAGTCCAGAAAAGACACAGATATTTTTATTGATTTTTACAAATGTCTAAAGGTAATTCAATGAAAAAGTAGCAAAATTTTAACAAATAGTACTAGAAAATTAGAAGTCTACATGACAAAATATAAACAAAAACAAAATCTAAAACTTAAAATTAAAAAAAGATAATCCATGTGTCATCTTCATACAAAAAAATTAAGAAGAAATTATAGCTTAAATATAATACATAAACTACTAAACTTCTAGAAGAAATATCTAAAGAAAAATACTGACTGTGGGTAAAGGAAGATGTTTCATATATGAAGCCATGAGCACAAATCATAGTTTAAAAATCATTAATGTTTTCTTAATAAATCTCAAAATGATTCTTCTGTAAAGCATATCATTAAGAACATATGTACAAGGCAAAGCCTGGGAGATGTATTTGCAAATCACATCTCTGATATAGGATTTGTATCTGAAATATATAAAGAGTTCTCAAAATTCAACAATAGAAAAATGATTAAAGTGCCAGAAAGATATTGCACTAAGAAAGGTATATAAATCATAAGTAATTATATAAAAAGATGCTCCACATAATCAGTAAGATGATGCAACTGAAAACTAAACTAAGATACCACCAAACATTGATTACAAAGTTTGTCCTTCAAAAATAAGAGAATGGAAAAAAAGGAGGAAAAAAAACCCTACCAAACCAAAATGTTGGAGGGACTGAGGAACGACGAGGGTGTCTGAGGAGCCACTATGAGTTTTGCAAATATTTATAAACCCAAATGTCTTCCAATAAAAGGGAAAATATTTCCATCATACTACTTGAAGGAACAAGGTCAAAGCTGATGATAAAGCCAGGCAAAGCAGACAAACTTCTCAGGAAGGACGTCAGCACGGAGGTGGAGAAACGGAGCCATGGCGAGCAGGAGGCTGTCAGATGTGGGTGCTGTGCAGTGCAGAGCCGCAGGGGAGGCAGGTGTTGGATGTGAGGGTGGCGGTGTGGCTGTGAGCTGTCCCCCAAGAGCTCACGTGTGAGACAGAGCAAGGAGGTGCCCAGGAGAAGTGGCAGGGCTTTCAGAGCCTCAACCTCATGGGTGGAGAGATCACCTGATGGGACTCACTGAGTGGTGACTGAGGCGGGTGGGGTGTGGCTGGAGGAGCTGGCACTGGGGTGTGCCTTTGGGGTGTAGATTGGGATCTGGCCAGTGGAGTCTGTCTGCTTCCTGACGGTCGTGTGAGCAGCTTCCCTCTGCCACACTCTTCTACCTTGATGTCCCACCCCACTCATGCCCCAAGAAAGGGAGCCTGCTGTCTATGGACTGAGACTTCTGAAACCAGCTGTGGGCCCAGATAAACTTCTCCTCCCCTACAGTTGATCTTGTTGGGTTTTTTAGTCACAGCAGCAAAACGCTGACTAAAACATGGAGGGAGGAGCGAGGCAGGGTCATGGTTAGGCACTGAGCTGGGGTGGCGTCCAGATGGCCACAGCCAGGAGCAAAGGCTGCACATCATTTTCCAGAACGTTGGATGTGGCTCAGTGGTGGAGTACCTTGAGTTCACTCTCTGATACCAAAAAAAAATATGTCAGTTTCTATGCTTTTCTTTACTAAAGACCTTTGCCTCTGGCTGACTGTGCCAGTGCAGGCGATTGTTCCAGATTATGTATGTGTGTATGTGTGTTTGTGTGTGTGTTTGTGGGTTCACATGTCCATGTGTTCATGTGCATGTGTGTCATGCATAGTCACCTGTGCATGTGTGTGCATTCATGTGTCCGTGCAGTCACGTATGTTCATGTGTGTTCATGTATGCACGCACGGTCATGTGTATTCGTGTGTGTTCACGTGTTTGTGTGTGTTCTCATGGGTGGGTCTAAATCATAACTCAAATGCAGTATTGTTCTGAGAACTGGATGTTTAAAGCTTCTATGATGGTAACTTCATTGTAGTTTACATATATCAATTTCACAAAAATTTATTTTGTCATCTAAAACAATACAGAAATTTCCAGAAATAGAATGCTTCCACGCAGATATATAAAGTAGAAGAAATTAAATTGACTTCTAAAATAATTTTCTCTGCAAGTGTCCATTGTTTAAGAGACAGTAATGAAATCACTCTTGTTTTTCACATCCCTATTGCTCCAACATAAAAGTAAATACAAATTTGAAAAATAGTTAAGCAAATTATTGATTTCATAAAACTTGAAAGTTGTGTCTTAACTCTGACATCTATTTCCCCATTTTAAACAAGTTTATAAACACATTGCAAGAAAAGAGAATTTCCCATCATAGAGGTTAAAAAGTAAAAGCTGGGAAGAAAAGCTCAGCTCCTGACAATTCAAGTAATATATTATTTAAAAGCACGGGTGAATGCATTTATAAATTATGATTCCCTGGGTACACTCTTGGGACAAAACAGAAACATCGGTAACTGAAGAACTGAGTGTTTACAAATAACCTTTAGCTGACATCGATTTAGGCAGGAATACCCTGACAGACAGTGTGGCAATGACAGATGCTAGGACCCACTGCCATTCAAAGTTAGGACAAAACTCAAATTACCCACCAAGTTCCAGACACCAATTCTTTTATCAAAAAGCTGGCATACCCAACGTCAAATACTTTGAAAACGTGCTCTTATGCTAATCATTGTAAAGTCTGCCATATAACTCCACATGTTTTGCCTATCATGAGAGAACATCTACATTATGTTCCAATCCAGCAATATCAATTCACTTTCTTTCCTTTCTCAAGTTATTCATAAGCTTTCATTTTCATTAGTGTCCAACTATTAATGTGTACTATGTACAAAACATAATTTAACTAGAAATGTGAATGGTTTTTGTGTGGTCTTTCCACAAAAGTCATTTCTATTCTAGTTTTAAATGAAGTAACCAGCAATGAAAACTATTATTTAATCTCATGCCCACGACTGTTTTGAAATTAACCAAGAGACATAGATGGAGCATAAAATGTTATATCTCTTTATATTTTTTTGAATTTCGTTTTCATGAGAAGCAGTGGAATTTGTCTAAAATTATTTCTATAAACTACAAAATACCAAGATTTAGTTCAATAAAATATCATGGTAATATATTGATATGAACAGGTAGAGAAATTTGAAATTTAAATAAAAACAGAAATAGAACAGTAGATAGGTTAAGATAACAAATTTTAAATTGATAACCTGGTATAGAATGAGCAAAACCTAACAAAGCTGAAAAAAGTCGATAATACTCAATTCAAAGGGAATTGATTTAACTGGAAGGGCATCTGACAAAACAATTCACATGCCAGGTTACTATGAAGAGGCTAAAAATGTCAAAGCTTTCACTTTGTCAGTCGCTTCCTTGGAAGAGCTGACGCGTAGGCAGAACCTTGCTCAGCCCCTACCGCAGTGGTATTCCTGGTGCCACTGCAACTCGGACACAGAACCCTGCAGAGTATTCTCCCACCCTGATAATGAATCCCAGCCAGATTAATTACGACTTGTGAGGCCTATTACATAAGCAAAGCACAAAGCAGTCAGGTGAACTGCATACCAAGGCGTGACAAGCCCCTCAGAGGGCAAAAGACACATGAATCGTCTCTTCTTGATGGAGCATAAGAGGATGTGGTGGCAACTGTGTCAGCCAGAAGAGTCTTTTAACCTTAGTCCATTTTAAAGGCAGAATGTGTGCTTGAATTCAGAATTTTGTTTAGAACTGTGGGAGCCCCAGACACCGCGAGTCTGCTCATCTCTGCAGACAGCACAGCATGTTTATGAGGAGAACGAGACAGAATCATCTTCAGTTGCTCAGGCAGCCAGATGTGAACCAGCTGCCGCTGAGAGATAATCAGGAAGCTGCACTCACTAAGATTTCCTCTCTCCTATGTAGCAAGTGCCCCACTGCTGGAGACAGATAGCAAATGCTCCTGCCATCTGGTCTCAGGCAAAGGCCAGTAGCTTCTGAAGATCATGGAAAAGCTGCATGTCCCCACCCAGTTATTGCCCAAGACAGATCTACTTGCTGAGGGGAGTGCAGGAAGCTCACTGGTGTAACAATCCTGCATTGGCGCGTGAAAGCTGGGTGAACTCTGGAGAAGGACAGAAGGTCAGTGTGCTTCAGAACCCCCAGGGTGACTGGAGGAGAGACCACAGCCCTGCAGGGGAGGGGAGGACGAAAGCCTATTCCTGAGCTGGGGTGCAGAAGGCCTCCAGGACAGGGGAAGGCCACACACAGCAGAACTGTGGGAAAACAGTCACGAAGAAACCAACCTTGTGCATGGAGGGGGAGGCTAGTGAAGTGTCATGGGTGTGCTAGGAAAGAAAAGACCATGGCAGAGATGGAGATTCCTCTGTGGGCATGGCAGAAAAGAAGACTAGCGTAGAGGAAGAAGACATCCATGAGGTTGAGGACTGGTGGAAACACAGAAAGACAGAAGAATAAAATGGAGGAAAACAATCAGAGTTCTGTCAAAGAGTCTTATTATCATCCAACTGAAACTCAAAGGGAGAAGAGAATGGGGACAGACAAAAGAAATTTCTGAAGTTAGGAGGGCCAGGAGTGTCATGAAATTAAAGAAAGGAAACAGCACAGACCCAAAATTGCTACATAACCCTTAGCAGCATGGAAAGAACAACAAAACAAAACAAAACCCACTCAGATCTTATTATAGTCTGAAGACAATTAAAATTCAAAGAAAAGATAATTGTGAAGGCATCCAGAGATCTCAGACTAGAATGTACACCTGACGACAAAGAAGAGATTTATCGGCTTCCTCATGCCTAAAACCTAGAAATCCACACTCCTGCATACCTGTGAGCGTATTTTCAAAAAGTGGAGACAGAGACTTTTTATTTCAGAACATCAAAACTTCAGTGATAACATTACCAGTAGATCTAAACTAAAGAAAATTGTAATAAAGTTTATCAGAAAGAAGGAACTTAATATCAGAAGGATATAAAATTTGGAAGGCCAGGAGGAAATAACAAGTACCAGAAAGAATAAATATGCTGGTGAACATAAAGTACTGTTCATTTAATTTAAAACCTGTATAAGAAAATAATGAGTAGGCTGAGACAGCAGAATTGGGAGTTCAAAGCCAGCCTCAGCAATGGAGAGGTGCTAAGCAACTCAGTGAGACCGTGTCTCTACATAAAACAGGAAATACGGCTGGGGATGTGGCTCAGTGGTCGAGTGCCCCTGAGCACAATCCCTGGTACCAAAAAAAAAAAAAAAAAGAATCAAAGGAAATAATGAGATATAGGATTCAAATTTCTAACCATTAATCTGGATTTCAGTAGTACAGGAGTTCTAAATGTCCCATTTAAAATACAAGCTAGCAATATTATACATAAGAGCAATTTCAACTGTATTTTTCTATTAGAAATGCACTTTAAATGCCAATTTAAAGTGAAAAGATGGAAAGGGCAGATAGTGTGGTCTGAAGCCAAAGGAAGCCACGAGGCTCTGCTAGTGTCAGAAGAGGTGAAGGGCAGAGCAGGAAATAGGACTGGGCAGGGAGAGGGGATTCCAGGTGTGCAGGCACCGGTCCATCAAGAAGACGGGCCACCCTCAGTACAGGTGAGCAGGTAATAAAGATTGAAAATGCACACAGCAAATGCTCACAGATCCAAGATGAGAATGGAAAACACCCAGAACTTCAATAGAGAACCTCAGTTTTCCTCTCTCAGAAACAGGAAAGGAGGGAGGCGGGGGTGGACCGCCTACGCTGCCCACAGCTGGGGGAGGTAGGAAAGGACTGTGAACCATCCGAGGCCGGGAATGGATGGTTTTCATGAAATAAACAGAGCCCTGAAAACCAGAAATGATCAAACCTTACTCAAAAAGAAATATATATTATACCTTGCACAGCACTGATTCCTGAGTTAAAATACTTCTGGAAAGGATCCTGGCCAAGATGACTGACTGATTAAATCTACCAAATATTTAAGAAAGGAATAATGCCTCTCCTACATGCACCCTTCCCATAATTAAGAAGAGAAGGAATTTTACTCAATTTATGAGGTCTTCAATTATCCTGATAGCAAAACAAGACAAAGTGTTTGTAGGTAGATAAAAACATTGACTAGCATGCCTCATGAACATGAAACTCTAAATATTAGAAAATAAAATAACATAGCATTGTAAAAAAATACTATATCATGACCATGATGATTTATCCTAAGTTCATTTCTGTATCAACATTGATCAATATAACACACCATAAAAAAATTTAAAAAGATTTTAAAGAATATTTAATAGGAACAAAAAAAGCATTAGGCAAAATTCAATATACATTTGTGGAGTCTCAGAAAACTAGGAATACAGGCAACTTCGCAGCTGATGAGACTCCTACAAGGACCTATAGCTAATTTATACATAAGGGAAAATCACTGAACATGTGCATCTTTGGGTGTGAACCGGCCCAGAATGTCGGTTCTCATCACACTGTTCTACACTGTGCTAAATGGTTTAGCCAGCTCAATAAGGCAAGGAAAAGGAAGTGTGTGTGTGTGTGTGTGTGTGTGTTTGTAAACACGAGTTTTAAAAACAATATACACCATATTTATTTTCAGAAAACATAATGTAGAAAATCCAAAATCCAAACTAAAGCTGCTGAAACTCATGCGAGTTTATAAAGGTTGTATAATGCAAGTTTAATAAACAAAACTTATTTACATTTTTATATAGTAATAAAAGTTGAAATGTAAAGTGTACTATTTATTATAACATCAGAATTGGTAAATATTTGGCAACAAATTGAACAAAATATGTACAAGAGCTCAATTGAATACTATACAATATTGCTGAAATTAAAGAACAAAGTAAATCAAGAGTTGCCCTATATACACAAATGAGAAGACTCAAAAATGTTAGCATGTGAACTCTCCCTAAATTAATCCGTATAATTATTGTAAGGCCAATCATAAAAACAGTATACTTTTTAAATAGAGACAATTAATTGTGTGATTTTAAAATTCACATGGAAACAGTGAAGCACAGCGAAAATAATTATGCAAGTTAATAGTGAAGTTGTAGAACTCACACCACGTGACTTCAGTAATTACTACAAAGCAAGAGTATCGAAGAGAGTAATGACTGAGATGAGTGTGAAATAGAATAAAACAGGAATATCAGAAGAGATTCATCTATATACCGCCAACTAATTTTTATAAACATTGCAACCCAATTCAATGAAAAAAAAATCTTTTCAACAAATATTGCTAAAAATTAGTCATATGCCAAAGCAAAGGTACTCACACCATGCTAAAATGATCCTGAAATGGGTTAGATATGTGAAGGCATAAAACTAAACTAAAACTACCTGAAAGTAAGCACAGGAGAAATCTTTGTGACAAAATGGTATGCAGAGTTTTCTTTGACAAATCATTGACATGTTAACTGTCTTCAAAATTGAAAAATCTTACTCCTCTAAAAATAAACTTAAGAAAGTAAAGAGGAAAGCCAGAAATTGGAAGAAAATATTTTAAAAAGACATAAATCACATAGGAATTTGATCTATAAGATATAAAGAAGACTTAGAAATTAATATTAAAAACAATCATAAAATATTGACAAACATTTGAATGGCTATTATATCAAATAAGATATATGTGATTAAGCACATGAAAATATGTTCAACATCTGTAGTCCTGAGCAAAATTCTGTTAAATCAAAACAAGATACCATTATACACACTGGAAAAGATGAAATTAAGAAGCTAACAATACCCTAGGCTGACGAAGATATGCAGGAATTAGGAATGCAAAACACTATAGCCTTTTCCTGAAAAATAGTTTGGCAAGTTTTCAGCAAATTCCACATAGACTAATATATAATCTATCAGTTCTATTCTAAGTATAGGATTTCCCAAGGGAAGTGAAACATATTTCCCTAAACAAAGATCTGTACCCTAATGTTTATAGTAGCTTTCTGAATACTAGTCCAAACCTAGAAATAAGAAAAATGATCACCAACAGGTGATTAGATAGACAGATGGAGTAAATCTATACAAAGAAAACAATCCAGAGAGTTGAAGTCCAGAACCATGGGCACATGCAGTTATTTGAATGAGTCTCAAGGCCATGCCCCAGAAGCTGGGCATAGAAGATAACACGGTACACAACTGCATGTGTGTGATACTAGAAAAGGTGAAATTGCAGGAACAGGAAGCATCGGGGGATCCGGTGATCAAGAGTGGCATAAGAGGATTCACACCACATGGGCACAAGGTGACTCTCACAGTAATGGAAGGGTTTATTCCCCGATTTTCATCATTGTTCTAATTCTTGATTCAGTCAGGTTCCATGCCTGTATATATTTGTCAAACTGATTACATTGTAAACTTAAAATTGCTGGCTTTCATTGAATTTAAATTGTACTCAAATAAATAAACATGACTTAAAAGGATGAGACTACAAAAATGCATAAATATTTGAGTAAATGAGTAAATACTATGTGTATATTTGACTTTATTCAGTATTTGAGTAATACCAATTGCTTAATGTTCCAAGCATATTGTGAAGCTTGTTTTTTAATTATATTATTAGCTCCAGTTTGAGCTACTGTACCTATCTACTACTGAAATGAAAAGCAATCTTACATATAAAACATTTATTTTCAGCAATTTTTGTTCTGATTTTATAGGGTTTTTCAACATAATTCTTCATTTAAATTAAGAATAGACAACTACATGTAATCAAACATTTCAGAAAAAAATAAAATAATTTTAGAATCATATTCTGCCATCTAGCCCTAAAAAAGTAATATAGAAACACTGATGAGCCAGGATTTACAGTCATATCTATTGGATTTTGCATTTTTATAGCATTAATTCTGAGATAATTCTGATATTAGCCTGAACAGTTTTACCAAGTATTTTTACATTAAAGACTATCCTAAAAATCTTACTTAGTAAAAGCCATGAATTCCAAATAACTATAATTAATAGTATTGTGCAATGAGTATTCCTAGCAACACAGTACTTAGCCAGAAATGGACAATGGCAGTATTTAAAGTCCAGTCTCTCTCCTAATTTCAATCATTATTAATAAGTGACCTTGGTTGATAAAAGCATCTTCCTTGTATTCAGAAGAGCTGAGGTTGGATTCTGATGAAAGCACTTAAGAAATATTTCATTATGCCAGTTCCTTAGCTTCTCTTGGCTCAAGTTTACTCACTTGTTAACTGGAGATGACAAGCCCCAGATTTTCATGGCTGTGACCAAAATACCTGACAAAAACAACTTAGAGTAGGGAAAGTTTATTTTGGCTTACAGTTTAGTTCTGGGTCCAAGGTGAGGCTGAGCTATGGCAGAAGGGCGTTGAGAAGTGCTGCTCACCTCATGGTGACCAGGAAGCAGAGAAAGCAAAAGGAAGGGCGTGCCTCCAGTGAACCCCCTCCCCCAGCCACGAACCAGTTGCCTGCAGTTACCTCCCAGTCCATGCATTCAAACCAGGAAGCTCACAACTGATCAGCTTGCAACTCTCCTAATATAACTCTTCTTTATCTCTAAATATTCCTTCATTAACACAGGACCTATTGTGAGACACCTGATATACAAACCATAGCATGCCATCCCTGGCCCCCAAAAGCTGTATCCACCCTACAATGCAATATGCATTTAGTTCATCTAGAAGAATCTTCACAGGATTAAGAGTTCCAGGATTGTCCCAAACTCCAAATCCAAAGTTTCCTCTGAGACTCAAGGCAAACTCTTGGCCATGAGGCTCTGTAAGATCAAAAACTAGTTACATATATACAATATACAATTATGCAGAATAAATATTTCTATTTAAAAATAGTGAAATAGTAGAGAAAAAGAAGAGATGGGATCTAAAGACAGAAACCCATGTGAACAGTTTTAGTAAGTC
Organism: Xerus rutilus; assembly: GCA_028644305.1. Classification (NCBI taxonomy): domain Eukaryota; kingdom Metazoa; phylum Chordata; class Mammalia; order Rodentia; family Sciuridae; genus Xerus; species Xerus rutilus. Next base: position 4,674,507 of record CM053406.1, on the reverse strand, counting down.
CACATTCAACTTCTAGGACACATGATGATGAGACCATGCTCTCCAAAGGATTTAGGCAGTCTCACCCCTTTGGCCTTCCTGTAGCAGCACCAGTGGGCTCTCTTTTGGCCTGGCTTCTTCCACAGCCAGCAGCTTTTCTAGGCAGAGTCCAGATTATTGGCATCTTTTAATTCCTGGGGTCCCTATTCCAACTTCAGCGTCACCTTCACAGCTTCATTAGTGACCTTTACAGTGGCAGCCTGCACATATACTGCCCCCACTGCACTTTGCCTGGCCTCTGAAGCCTTCTGTTTATATCTCAGTACAAGTCTTCATGAACCTCTAACTCTAGCATCTCATATTTCTGTAAAACTACCACCAAGTGAAATATGCCAAGTAGTAACTGGAGCCTCAGGGATCACGGCAGAAATGGCCACTGTCTGGGCAACTGGGCATGTTGAAACAACTTCCTAGGCCTTCCAAGGATAACCCATGACCTCTTCTCAAATGAATTACCACTCTACACCCTCAAGCCTACAATTGATGTGGTCTTGCAAATACTTAAGATGCCCTCAAGCCATCTTTCCTATTTTCTCTGTGAAAAATACTTCCTGTCTCTTTAGTGGCTATAATCTCTTTAACAACCACACCATCTTGGCCCTAGTTTTGCATGCATCTTTTTGGCCAAATTGCAAGTTAGAAATCCTCTTCCTCTACTTTCTGTTCCTTATTCTCACACTCAACCTGGCTAAAAGCAGCCAATAATATCCATGCCATTAACTGAATGCTGCACTTCCTTGAAATTTCCTGCACAAGATTAATTAGTTCATCACTTTAAAATTCAGCCTCACACAAAGACTCAGGATTTGGACAAAATACACCTAAGTTCTTTGCCAGAATGTAACATAAATGACTGCTCGTCCACTTCCCAATAGATTCCCCATTCTCTTTTGAAACCTCATAAGCATAGTCTTTATTATATCTGCCTTTCTTTGGCATCCCTGTCTTCTGAGTTTATATCAGCAGCCTTCTTTGGCCTGCATCTCCAGCCTTTTCTAAAGTCCTTCTATAAATTAGTTCCAAAAGCTTTATATGGTCAGGTCAATCAATGATTCCACTTTTTGGTACTGATTTCTATATTAGTCAGCTTTTCATTGCTGTGACCAAAATATCTGACAGGAACAACTTATAGAAGGAAAAGTTTGTTTTCAATGGTGGTTTGAGAGATTCATTCCGTGGTTAGCCAACTCCATTGTTCCACAAGCAACATGAGGCAGACCATCATGGCAGAAGGGCATGACACAGGAGTACTGCTCTCCCGATGGTGGCCAGGAAGCAGAAAGAGTAGGCAAAACGGGCTGCAGGCAAGGAGAATCCTTTCAAGACATGCCCTTGTGACCACCTCCTCTAGTTGTGCCCTATCCGCCTACAGCTACCATCAAGTCAGTTCATTTAATTAGGAAGGAGGGAGTAAGTTACAACTCTCACAATCCAGTTATTTTACCTCTGAATATACCTGCTTTAACACAGGAGCTTTGGGCAGACAACTCATATCCAAACCATAATACATACTCTACAAAGTTTTTGTGAGAATTAGAGCTAAAATATTCCTAATGTGCCCACCATAATTACCGGCATATAGTAAACCACATGATTAATAGTATAGAATTAAGATATTCAGACACTTGCCCACTATGAGTATAGGATCAAATTGTTTAGTGCATTACATGGCTTCAAATCAGTATTTGAAAAATAGTTTATGATCACCTTTTGTTTTGAACAAGATAAGTGAGTACAGATAATCAACCTTTATATTTATATAGAATGAATGTGTAATTTGCAGCTAAAATTATATTTATAACAGATTTTAAAGCTGAAAACAATCCATATATGTTTTATCAAGCTAATATTGAAGTAATTGCCATTACTCCTCACCTATTTTTGTAAAATGACATCAGAGGAAGGAAGACTGATGTTTATTTACAGTTTAATAGCTATGTAGCTTACAGTTCTAAGGATTGCTTCTATTCTGATTGGTCTGTGTTTGCTTTTAAATGTTACTAATTTCATTCCTGGAAAAGTTTTGATAACCACAAACTTTCAAAAGTGATCTTCCAGTCACAGCAATGCAGCATACTATATATTCCAGAATTCTTGCCCTACAAACTACAAATGAATTTTATATTTATATATGCATTCACAAGAAAGAAAAGAAATTCCTAAAGGCTAAAAAGGAAGAGCACATTGGAAACTGGAATCCACAGTGACACTCTGGAAATAAAATCCTTAGGTGTATGTGAAAGGTGTATATGAAATAAAATCCTTAGGTGTATATGAAAGAAGAGCATGGTTAGGATACTCAATGGGAATGAGGTAAGATTCTGGCTCACAAAAAGGAATAAAGGAAAACCATTACAATAAGCAAAATCAGAACCTTCATTGAAAAAGTGGACAAAAATGTCTTCCTACTGAAGTATCTAATCAGCCACAGGCATTCTATCCAAGTATGAAGGAAAGATAAGAGTGTTTGTGAAACTATAGCCATTAACATGGACCCCTTGGGTCATGGGGGTGAAATTCATGCAGTTCACTCAAACCAAGGAAGTGGTCTCACAGACATCATCACAAGCATGTGGTGATGCAAAAGCAAATCAATTCTACAGAAATATTTCCTTAAAGAATCTGTGTAGTCATCTCTCAGTACACTATAAGCTTGGATACTACAGAGGATGCATTAAAGATTTAAAATAAATTAGAAGAACACACAAAACAATTCCCATGAATACTTCAGGTAGAATAATTGGTTATAAAACTCAATATGTTCAAAAATGATAATAACATGGTAGCATTAAAAATATAGATAAGCAATTAGTCTATAAAATTGACAAATGGGATAATGGAAAAAATAACTAATAAGAACATTAAAATGTATAATATGTAATCCCATTGAAATAGAAAATTAGTGGTTAGATTTCACTGAAAATATATGATAACTAGGAAATAGATCTGAAGAGAAGGCGGAAGAAACCCAGAGCAGTATTAGTGAAAGAGAATTCTATGCCAAATCCAATGGTGTAATGAAACCATCAAAGTCAAATATCTTAAGAATAAAAAAAAACATTGCAGGAGAGAGAGAGAGAGGGAGAGAGAAAGAAAAAGGGGGGGAAGGAAAGGTAGTTATAGAAAAACAACAATTAATCTAACAGCTGATTTCTCAACAGTATGGTAGAAATCAGAAGACAATGGAATAACAGGCTCAAGTGTCTGAAAGAAAATAATTGTAGACATAGATTTGTATATGAAGCTCAATAGTTATTTAAAACATATTAAAGACATTTTTGGATATAAACTGAGTTTATCACTAATAGATGAACATACAAGAAACTCTTAAGGGTTATGCTTCAGAAAGAAGTAAAATATTACTAGAAAGTAGGTCTGACACAGTGAGAAAGAAATTAGTCAATATATTTTACACAGAAAAGATCTGATACTGTAACAATCATAATCGTACCTGAGTTCTGAAATGGAAAGGTATACTGGCTTAGATCTTCTAAAACAACTTGCAGGAAGGATAGATGGGATTGAAGCTGTGATTTAAATCCTAATATGGCATGAGAGGAAAAAGGCACAAGATTAATATTAGACTTTCATTATGCATGGTGAAAATCTGAGATGTCCTGGGGAATAAGAGTTAGCATCACCAATATAATATATAATAAGTGTAGAAGAAAAGAGTCTGGAAAAGGAAACCAGAAGAATAAAAGAGAAGACTAAAAGCAAGATAAATATAAAGCATACAGTGAAATGAGAGAAATCGTTTAAAAAATTAGTAATGATCATAAATATGCAAGGAAAAAATGTTTTTTCAACAAATGGATTTAACATTGAATTTGGAAATTCTCCACATATGGGATTTTTAAAAAATTAGCTCATAGTTTAAGAAGTAACATTAATACAGACTTAAAACTGTCTATAGAAATAATAATGATAAAAATGATACAAAATTCAAGATTTATTAATTAAAATACAGTAAAACTTTCAAATCTTTACAATTATATGTGTGACTATGTGTGTAAATATAATATATGTAATATATATTCTTAAATATTTATATTATAAAATAAAATACATAAACTAAATATGCAACTGAAAAAATAAGAACAATTCAGTTTCTCAAAGGCTTTTGAATTAAGGGGAAAATGATAACAATAAAATATTTGAAAGTTTATTATAGACAAACATTAATGAATGTCTCATATTTGAGAAGTTGATTTTTTTAAAAAAAGAGAAGGCAAAAATAATATACAAAAAACGTAATATGACAAAATTTAGACAATGTGATATTTTCCTAAGATTAAGGTAATAACACCAAAAAATTATGATAATAAAGTTTAAATTTGAAGAGTACGGACATATTTCTGAAATAGATAACAAAACTGATATTTAAGGAAAACAAAGCCAACTCTTCCCAAAATCACTGAAGAAATTAAACTATTTTCCCAAAGTTTATTCACTGAAAATACAAACACTAAATTTATATAGTTTTATAGATGATTCTACAAAATTTTCATGGAAAATGAAATTCCAGTACATGAAAATTCTTCAAAAGATCAGAGCAAAAGAGAATACTTCCTGAATAAATTTAAAGACTCTAGAACAATTTTAGAGCTATAAATGGTCCAAGGCAGCTTAGATTAATCTTATAGGCAAATTTCATTTTACATAGATATAAATATCTAAAAGAATTTCATCTATAAATATCCAGTGAAGCATTAAAAATATATCATGATCATGTTGAATCTAGTCTATAAAAGCAAGATGCTTTACTAGTTTGAAATCTTCTGCCTTAATTTCCCACTTATAATATTAAAAATAGAAAAAGCCACATGACAACGTAAACAAATTTTGAATTGTTGCTTGATAAAACCAAATGATTAATTACAAATCCTCTTAGTAACTAGTAACTAAAAGAGATTCTTTTTTTAAACAAGAGAAAGGTTATTTACAAAAGGCTCATCATATATTACTTACTTTATGGTTAATTGATAGAAATATTGCCTTTAAGATCAGAAACAATATTAGTGCTTCTGCTAGGATTAACAATATGCTGAAGGTTCTAGCAACTGAAGAGAAACAAAAGAATAAAAAGAAAATTATTGAAATCAGGAGAGAGAAAATTTTGCCATTATCAGCAGGCTACATGACTGCCTATTATCCACATAGCAAATCCAAGCACTTTTTAACTCAAAATTTAAATTTAACGAAGGAATTCAGCAAGGTAACTGAGGATGAGCATTGGTCTCATATTAAATTGAATTAACTACTATACTCAGTGCATGTACTATTTAAAATAGTTGTAATTCAGAACAGACACTGTAGCAACAGTAAAAATATCAAATACACAGGACTGGAGGTATAGCTCAGAGGCATGGCATGTGCTTGGCGTGTGTGAGGCCCTGGTTAAAACCGTATCACCACAAGGAGAAAAAAAAGTACCCAGAAAGAAGTCTGGAAAAGATGCATTTTTGTTTAGGTAAAAAATTATTTAAGAACAAGAAAGAGAAGATCAACAAACAGGCATAGCATGTCAGGTATAAAATATCTTAGCATCTTAGAGAGGGCAGATTCAATGCAGTTCAGAGATAACTCCAAAAGGACTGCCAATTAAATTCAATAAGCCCATTCTGAAAAAATAATTTAAGAACAAAAATGGTCAACATTTTTGTGGGAGAAGACAACAATTAGAGTGCTGAAATGTTAACTCTCTGGGATTGATATAAAACAGCAGAAATCATAACAGGGTGATGTTGGTCCATATGTAAACAAATAGACAAGCAGACCAAGTTAGCAGACCAATTTAACAGATCAGACACGCAGAGAATGGTATTTGGGGCAGAGTGGTATGGCAGATCAGTGGGCAAGGGGAGACAGGTAACAAATTACATGGAGATGATCATCATCAATGTGAAAGGGAATAACAATGCACTGACCTATCTAATTGTATGTCCAAGTCAATTCTATGCATGTTAACAAAAAGCATAAAAATTGCTTTTAAACGAAAATACAGGACATCATGACATCAAAGTAGGAAAGACTTTCCTCAATAAGAAAGAAAAAAATTCCAAACTGAACAAAGAATGATGGTTTTGACTACATCAAAATGAGCAATATATGTTCACCAAGAGATCCCTTAAGAAAATGCAAAATAAAGGCACAAACTAGAAGATACCTTTGCTCATAAAACAGACAAAGCTTACCAATCAAGTAAAGAACTAAAAAGAAAGAATGTGTAAGGAAGCACTGACTGAAATAACAATGACTGGAAACTACATAAATGTCAATCAAGAAGAGAGTGGCACTCTAAGCTGTGTTCTATTCACAAATTGGGTTAGTATATTGCACTGAAAATCAATGAGCTAGTACCACCTACCTTTTTTTAAGGTAGATAAATATCACACGCCTTGTAGTACTGGAAAATCAAGACTTAAAAGAATACAGATGGTGAATAGGCATACAATTAAAACATTAAAATAATGCATTATATTCCCCAAGACTGTCTACATATATTAAGAGTAGAAAGAAATGTATGGGAATAAGGTCTACATTTAGGATACTGGTCAATCCAGAACAAAGAGACAGTTTCAATCCTCAAAAAGTGCATAGGTATTTCCAATGATATTAGTGATGCCTTATTACTTTAGTACAGATAATGACAATATCACATTTATTTTGTTTTTGTACATTACTGTATGTTTTAATTATTTGTCAACAAGTTAAAACACAAACCCAATTATTTCTTCATGGCTTCCTCCTATGTATGAGAGATTTTATCAAAGGAAAAGCAGACTGTCTTCTGGAAGGCTGGACATTCTTATGATGGGGAAATGGAGATCAAGAGGTGGGTGACTGTGGTAACTGCCTCACTGTCAGAGTCTTTCTCACCAGAATGACATTTAAACTTTCATATTTGACATTTTTACTTAATAATCTTAAAAATACCAGATAGAACTTCAGGCAATTTTAATTTTATTATGAAAAATTAGATAATATTTTACAGTGAACTACACAGGAAAGTTTAAAGAAACAAAAAGTTCAGAGATTATTCCCTCACGGTTCACAGCAGGAGTTCCTGGACTCCTTAGAACCCAGGCGGGTGGACTATAATTGCTGTCTTCAAATTGTTTTCAATACTTTAGAAAGCCAAGAGGAGAATGCAAATTTATCAGCATTAAGGTTACATAGACTAATTAAGATTTCTCATTTGTTTTGTCTCGTACTATGTCAATTCCATGAGAGTAACTCATGATGTTCACACTAATTTGCAACTTTAATTGGAAATTATATGTGTCTCTTTGACAATGAACAATTATTCTATAATGTAGTCTATTGGGTAATGAGCATACTTCATACTATGAAGTCCAGAATATTTATTAAATTTTGCTTGAGTTTAGAGCACCAGCAAGGCATCACTCATAAAATGTCATTCTTAATTCTTTAAATTTAAAATTAATTAGGAAAATATTAGTAGTTTCCTTAAGATCCACCTATGAGAATGTACTTCACAATTTTCCAACCTTTTCACAGGAAAATTATTCAAGACAAGGAAAGAAATAATCAGAAGAGCAGATCACAAAATGCATGTTCAAGTTACAAAACAGAAAACAAAGAGTGCATTGAAGAAGTATCTAAAGCAAGTAAGACAATTAAGACTACATAAATAGCCTTATGGAAAAAGCCATGCTGAGTCAGAGAAGAAATGAAAGATATCAGAAGTTTTCAGAAACTGTCAACTTTCAGCATAAGAGTGCTCTGCATTATTCAGAGCTGCCAAGAGTTGAAATGAGATTGAACAAAGGAACAAAGCTTAAGGACCCCAAGACAAAGACCCACAGGTGACAGAAAGGAGACCAGGAGCACAACTTCCAAAGCAAATGGATCACTTTGGCAGGCAGAGTACTGTGCTTGGTAACAGTGGCTCACGAAAGAATAAGCACACAGATCTGATCATGGAAGACCTCTGAAATTTCAAAGGTCCCAGTAGGCAAGCAGGCAAAATGCACAAAGATGCTCCATTTGCAAAAAACAGGAGTTCATCTCCACAGCAGTTGAGAAGAGAGCATGTGAGCCACGAAACCTCAAGGCTCCAGGGCCCAGTCTCCTACAGGAACTGACCCCTGATATCCAGGTTCTACTCACACTAAAATAAATAGCAAAGGTGTGAAGTTTAGCATCTATTCAAGGCTATTATATGCAAACATGCACAGAAGGAGCCAGGGAATTTTTCTATAGATGAGCAGTTTCTAAACTTTAATGCCAAAATCCATACTGTAAAAACTAAAACAAGAGATCAAGAGGATCAGTCAGAAACGGCCACAGGAGACATATAGACTACAGATAAAAACCTAAGCAGTGGAACAATAAACATAGGCAATTATTAAAAGAGCAGATGTACCAGGAAAAAGATCAAAAGTGTAAAACAAAAATATGTTATGTATACCATATTGTATGATATTTATTGATTATAGACTGTATGTATATTTTATTTGGTATATTATGTTTGCATAAGACTAAACTGACATAGACTCCTACACTAACAAAAAGAAAAAATAATGCATGCTCTATGCAATACTAACTTCTTCAGCCAATCAGAAACCTGAGCTCACAGGGAACTCACCTAAATCCATGGAAGAGTAAATACCTAGGGGCAGAAAGGACCTGGACACTCCCTGTGGAAGGCATCCTTACAAGCAGGTAGCAGGAGCCCAGCTAAAATCTTTATTCAGTTGCTTAAAGGTCGAGAGTGAGATGAAGTGATACCATCTATACCTAGAATACCATTGAGCAGCAGGTGCAGGGGAAGTTGATACCCAACTGCAGGCTCTTCTCCACCACCCCTGTGTGCCTGGGAGAGAAACGGAGAGCTGTGTGGGAACAGAATCCTTGCTGGTTCTGTCCCGGGGACAGTGGGGTGCTGCTGAAGGGTAGGATGCAACAGCACCCAGTCTCTTCTCCACCTTGCTGTGAAGGCAACAAGCACCATCAAGCAGAGCTGATGTTGACTCAGGGTAACTGACAGAAGAGAACAATTCAACTTCATACTTCCTGGAGAGGTGCAGAAAACTATGCTGCACCCAGACAGTAAGAGCTCTCCTGCCACTGAGAGAGAAACGGAGTCACTTAGAAAACTTTGCCCTTGAGACCCAGGGACACAGGGCTTCAGGCAGAGGCTGCACAAGGAGAACAGAGAACTCTCTTGCTACAGTTTCCCAGGATACCAAGCACCTAGCAAGGGGGAATTTCTACTGCTGAGGGAGGGAAAAGAATACCAAACTGTACCCTTTCTAAGGTCTGATGCAAAAGCAAGACCTGAATCTACCGTTGGGGAGGAACACTGAGGAGAAAGCCTCGGAAAAACAACCTAGCACAAGGTAACACTGAGACATTTGAAGTCAATAGTACAGTGAAGGTGGGCACGGAAACCACAAATCCCAAACCTGTGCTTACTCCTAACTACACTGGATTAATCTCCGCCCACCAGACCTCCACTCTTAGCATAACAGAAAAATAATCATGCCATTTCCAGGCACCAATGCTACTTACTATGGTCTACAATATATGCTCATGAACATTTAGATATAAGTCAATAAAAAATTTAAAAAATGTAAAAACTTCCAATGGAAAAAACAACAGAATCAGTCACAGATGATGTGGATGTTGGAACTATAAGTAAAGAAATTCATAAAAGGTCTGAGCAATATGTTCCAAGTGGAAAGGTAAACAACATGCACAGGTAGGTGGGAAATTTTAAGGGAGAGAAACAGAATGATTAAACTGGAAATGCAAGGTGTATTAGTTTCCTTTTGCTGCTGCAACAAATTAACACAAAATTGGAGACTCAACACAAATTTACTATTTTACAGATCTGGATGTCAGATTCAAATGAGCTGAAATCAGGGTTTTGGCAGGGAACCCGTCCTTTCTGCAGGTCATGGGGATAATACAGAATATACATTCCTGCCTTTTGCAGCTTCCAGAAATTGACTGCATTCTTGTCCTCATTCCTCCTGTGTATCTTAAAGTGTAGGATGGCCAGGTGATTCTTTCTATGTAACATCACTCTGACATTCACTCTTCTATCTCTTTCTTCCACACTGAAGGACCCCTGTGATTACATTGAATCCAGATAATCCAGGATAATCGTTTTATCTTAAATTCAGTTGGTTGGCAACCTTAATTCTATCTGCAAGCCTAATTCCCATTTACTATGCAATATACCATATTTTCAGGTTCCACAGATTACAATGTGGCCACCATTAAGGCACTATTCTGCCTACCACACAGGGAATAAATAACATGGTAATAAAGATGAAGAATGCCTTTGACATTTCCATCAGTTAACACAGCACAGCTGGGGAAAGATTCAGTGAACTTAGAGATTTTTCAATGCAAATCACTCAAACTGAAACATTGAAGTTAAAAAAGAAAAGAAAAGAAAAGAAAAAAGCAGCTGTAGGAGTGGTGAAGATGTTAAGTAGGAACAGAGCGTCCATGAGCTATAGAACATTACTAAAGGCATAATTTATGTGTGCTTGCAGTTCCAAGTAGGAGAAGAAAGAGCAAATAGGCTAAAAAGAGTATTTGAAGAGACAATAGCCAAGATTTTTCCAAACAAAATAAAAATACCAAAACACAAATTTGAAAAGTTTAGAAAATATTGAGCCGGGTGAGTACAGAAAATAAAAGAAAAATATCCAGATACTTCATATTCAAAAGCTCAAAAAACATTGCAAAAAATAAAGGTAAAATTTAAAGCAGACTTCAAGAAAAAAAACCTTAAAAAACATCCCTGCCAACCTAGAACTCTGTACCCAGCCCATGCTATTTCAAAAGTAAAAGGATAAGACTTTTCTGGACAAGCAAAACAGAGAAAAATTCCTAAATCAAAATTGTCAATCCTGCTACAGAAGTTCTTTAGGCAGGAGTGTAATACCAAATACACATTTTGAGCTATAGAAAACAAGGGATGCCTCCCAGGAAAGGGTAAGTGAAGTTATATATAAAAGATTATTTTCTTATCTTGAATAGCTGTAAGACTTATATTCAAATATCCAAACTATTACAGCTATTCAAATTGAAATGTATTTGCTTCTACAATAAAATTGGCAGCAATGAACTAAAGGGCAATAGCATGAGTAA
>CM053406.1:4644920-4662832 GCA_028644305.1 Xerus rutilus | reverse complement strand
CCATTAATAGCTTTTCAGTTTGCCATGCTGCGGCACTCTCTCTGTTGAGTGAGTGACCACAGTAGCAACATCTCTTTATAATTACACTCAGTTAATTGCAGTGATATCTAATCTAGTCTTAGGAAAGCTCAAGACACTAAAAAGTGAGTGAAAAATATAATTTTCCTTAATTCTTTTTTCTTAGCACCTCTGTGAATAAATGTATTATAAGTTTAATTGGTTTAATTATGCCAAAAAATCTATAAGCAATATGGCGAATGCAATTAAGATTTAATCAGTTTATGTAGAATAGAAAAAACCTAGTCTTCTTCAAGCCAAATAAGCTCAAAACAATACTGTCGACCTATGCAGGACACAAAAGGATTTCTATATAATGTGGATGATTATAGCCTCAATTTGATGTACAATAAATGAGAAAATAGGAAATAGTGTACGAATGGAATCATTCAATTGGCAGAGCCTATGTAGCTCAGGGAAGTCATTAAAAATGGAACTGGCTGCTGAATAATATCATAGATTTGGCACTTCTAGGGTATTTACCTTTCTCTCTTACTGCATGCTTTGGTAAAATGGACTAACCTAGCTTTGGAACAAGTAATTGTAAACATGTTTTTCTAGAAGGTTGAATTAAGATCTGACCTGTTTATTTATTTACATTTTGATGCTCACAGTCAATTTGTTTTGTTGACTTTGACAAGTTTAATTTTATATTGAATGATTTCATTTTATTATATATTCTATTAATCAATAAAATGCATAATTTGAAAACATTAATCATATATTTCTTAGCATTTTTGTAACCATCACTTGAATGACTATTAGATAATTATTTTAGTAACAGGGATTACATTAAGGTAGACATCAGAATTGTAGAGATATAATTATGTTGGGTTTTTGTTTTTTGGTACCAGGGATTGAACTCAGGGGCGCTCGACCACTGAGCCACATCCCCAGCCCTATTTTGTGTTTTATGTAGAGACAGGGTCTCACTGAGTTGCCTAGCACATTGCCGTTGCTGAGGCTGGCTTTGAACTTGTGATTCTCCTGTCTCAGCCTTCCAAAGTGCTGGGATTACAAGTGTGAACCACTGTGCCCAGCTATAATTATGTTTTGACATGGACCAAATTGCTGCTGACACTTATGATGATAACTATTTTTTTCTTGTTATTACTCTTTATCAATTTTTTAAAAATTAACTTACAAAAGTACATGAGTTTAACCAATTACAAATACAGAGATCAATAAATTAGCTCCTTCTTATCACTAACTCCAACCAATGGAGCAACCAATCATAACATTTTGATTTATTTCTTACATAGTTTTGTTTAAACTATTAGTTCTCAAAAAAGGTCCATGGGTTCCCAGAGTTCTCTGAGACCATCTCCATGGACCCCATAGCCCAACTCTTTATAGCAATACTGAGAAGTTGGTTGCCTTCCTGCTGCGTGATATCTGTAACGATGATGGGAAAGCCATAGTGGCTTCACACACATCAATGCAGGGTGTCAGGGACAACCAGGAGCTGAGAGCCCAACTGTGATCTTTCTCAGCCATCACCGTGGCCAGAAAGCTCAGTTTCACTCGAGAATATTCTTGCTCCAGCAGTGAAAGATGTCAGCGTTATGAGTCCTCAAACCTTGGGTACCTGTCTTTCTTAGAATGGTTTAATGAAAGGCCCCAGTACACACCAGGGTCAGGTGGTGGTCTCAGGAAAACCAGGTGTTATGTTGCAAACTAAATCATCCATTGTTTTCATTGAGCATCATTTTTATTTGAAAGACTGACTGACAAATTTATCTGTTTGACCTGTTGTCCTAAAACCAAAAGTGACCCTGTCACATCGTGTGTCTGTGGCTAATGACGAGATTCAAACTTTCACTGTGAAAATTCAAATTCTGGGATAATCATATGTACCACAAGGATATTTTAAGACTTTCTTCCTGAGATTAGCAGTTATGTTGATGAATGTGGTCTCTTTGATACTGTACTGTGAAACGTGGCAACTTACAGAAGATCTGTGTAACTCAAGAAGCCAGTAATTTCCAAATGACCTGTTGCATGATTTTACAAAATTACACATGAGTAAAGCATCCTTTGAAAATATAACCGAGATCAGTGTATTTTAATGTAGCAAAATATAAAAAAAAATTGATGTCAGATGACTTGGCAAAAGGCAAAAGAATAGCATGTAGCCTGGAAACGATTAACAAAAGAAGCATTGAGAACTAAGAGAATGTATCTCTTCAGTCTTCAAAAAATTATAAAATGTGAAATTCACCCAAGAACATGATCTTAAGAAAATAAACTATTATGAGAATGAAAAGTAAATGAATAGAAATAAGGAAATAATTAATAGAAGACAGATATATAAAATAGTGACAAGAAAACTCCTATTAAGTAAAAAAAATTATGTATGCTATGAAACAATTTTGTAAAACAATCTATCAAGTCTTTTAAATGCATGTAAGCTTATAGATATATCAAAAGTAAAGTTTGCCAGATATTGGTAATGTTCATCTATATCTCTATCTGTATCTACATATATATTTATGTACGTATATATCTAAGAATTTCCAATAACATGATTTGATATCTATTATGGGGCAGACTGCTCAGAGAACACACCAAATCCCAGTGATATCCAAACTGGAGAGTCCTTATTAGCCGGCCAGTCCCAGTGATGTCTTTATTAGCTGGCCAGTGACTGCTCCCTATAACACCTAGACAGGGAACAGCATCAAGCCTGAGCATTTTAGGGTATTTAAAGGCAAAAACCACATCCTGGTTGGCATAGCCACAAGCAAGCAAGGGTCCAGAAGCTGAATTGAGCTGTTTGCAAAACAATGCGTATGAGGCAGCGCATGCATTCTGTGCACATTCAGTGCTTTGCAGAATTATTTGTACCTGACAAATTCGGTACTTTCCATCATCATTTATAATTGACAAAGCTCTGGGTTTAGCACAGGTCATAAGGAACTAAAATGGATGCCTTAGCTAAGATGGAGCCTCTCATATTAACTTAGTCTATAACATTCCCCACCAGTCTTACAGGACTAATCAAATCATTGACTCATCATCATCAGTACACATTTGATTGTAATGAGTATGGAGGACCATCAATTTTACAGCTTGTATACTTTGTTTTATGTGTTTAATCAGATAATTTAGGGCACAAGGTCCAGTTAAAAATCCCAAGAGGATTAATAGCAATGGACTGGTTACAGCTGATAAGAGTAGTTAGCCAAGGAGACCAGGAGAATAAATATTGATACCAGTTTCCCTCATGTTGTCTTGTTTTTCCTCCCTGTCCCTTTTTTGATCATTGTCTGATTATAAATTAACTGTATTTTACCACTCCTGAATGATTAGTATAGAAGCAATATGTTTCCCCTAATGCCATACATATGCCTCCTTATTTTAAGAACAAAAAATCTAAACTTCTCCTATTTTGTAATACCACTTTTGCCAGAGAACTAAGACAGGTTTTAAGTCTTCTTACTGATCTTTCTAGTTCCTCTAAATCTAAATCTATTTATTTGTTCAGTGTTCTGAAATTTTTATTTCCAGTTCAGTGTTGTACCCAGGGCTGAAGATCCTGCAATCCCTAGACCCACCAGTAGGTGGACCAGGCTGCCTTCACAGGATGGTGTGTGACCCTAGATGCTCTCATTTTGCCTTTCCACTATAATAGTACACTTGGGGAACAATGGGAACAGTTACAGAAGATTCATTTTATCCTGATGTGCAAAAAAGCTGTAGGGATAAGCAGGGAGTCATTCCTGATAAACAGGAAAACCAAATGCCTTCTGGCACCACGTAGAAATGAGAGGACTCCTGGGGTATATTTAACACCAGGGTAGAAAGACAGGAATATTTTATCTGTTGAGGGGAAGAATCCACAAGAGGAATTTGTACTCAGCCCCACATAGTAAGGTGGTTCTGAGTTTAAACATAACCAACAGTCGTGAGTAACATTAGGTTCTGTCTGATTTAGAAACAGGAAGACTAAGTCTAATAGATCTAGAAAGGGCTTATGGGGACCCAAGATTGGAGGTGGGGGTTTGACTGACAAAATATGTTGTTTTAGTAGCTCAGACCTTACAACCTTTCTTTTGGACCCAAACCCGCCTCCATTTTGTGATTTGACCTGATTACCTATATACATTGATTGTATTTTCCCCTCTAATTTTAGGAACTTCTTACTGCTGTAAGAAAAAGGGCAACAACTGCTCTTGCTGCTCCGAGCTGAGAGGAGGTGATGGACAGTGGGGCAAGCTGTTTGGAGTCCCTTCTTAGAAATTGAATTAGTCAAGGGGCCTATGATGAGACCTGGTTCAGGAAGAAAAGGTTATAAATTCACCTGGGGGTGGTGCTTCTATGAGAGAAACAAAAAACATGAGCACTGAAATGATATTAATACAAAATAAATGTTGCAGCATTTGGAACCTGTCAATGAATATCATGAAGATGACAGAAATCAATAATCTCCTACCAGCAGGTGTAAGAACTGAGACGTTATTCCCATAACAAGGCCTAACATGCCTAATAAGGGCTTTATTTTGGAATATGCATCTTTAATATTGTCAGAGTTATCAGGAATATAAACACAACACTTAGTTACTTTACTTAGAGCTAAAGAATCATACTAGTAAACATTGATTAAGCCTACCTGTGTAGGAGGTTAGGAAAATCCATAGGCTTTGGACTGATGAAAAACTTCTGACTCTGGAAGTTTCTCTTGATTGTTATCAGGTACTCCTGCCTAAGAATCTTTCTTTTGTTGTCTCCAGTCTGGGGGGCTAATACAAATGTACATCTTAAGTTAAATTAAAATAGCTATTTTTTAAAAAAATGTCCAGGAATGGCTGTGTTTTGGATTGTTTTTGCTAGGTGTTCAAGATCAAGATGGTCAAATGGTCCTAGTTCCTATCTATTGTTAAGAGTCAACTGAGTTCCATTGGGGAACAATCTTGGGGAAGTTGTGAGCAGCCTCTTAGCTTTGCTAGTGTCATCTGCGCTAGGATGGGTCAAGGTCTCACTGACCATGTGGCTTCCCTTGGAAGCATCAAAGATGTCTCCCCTTCCCAGAGACCCTCCTCTTTTGCAGCATGCACACTGGTTGTCTTTTCATTCCCTAGTGTTCTCATTAATTTCTCTGATTAGAAGGTTATGTGGCCCAGAGTTGCAAAGCTCTTCTCCTTATTCCCTGAGTTTAAACTAACTCAGGGCAAGAGCCAAACACTGGTTTTCTTGGCCCCTTTATTTTAACTTTAATCTTTAAGCCTTGGCCTTAAACATCCAGCAAGTCAATCTCACCAGTCTTAAAGTAAGAGTAGTGGGCTTTAACTTTAATGTTTATAACTTCATAGTTATTTTGTATCCTTTTTAATTACTATATGTCTATAGATAATGGCTTATATCTCAAATTAACTTAGATTTTTATAAGGCATTCACAGTAGTAGTTAAAATTTTTAAAATGAAATTAACAAAAGTAAAAACATATTTGGTTTGTACATAATCTTGAACCTTGGCTGAGTTATACATTTTATCCCCTGTTTGAGATCACAGTAATTTTTTTTTTTTTTTTTTGGTACTGGGAATTGAACTCAGGGGTACTCGACCACTGAGCCACATCCCCAGCCCTATTTTATGTTTTATGTAGAGACAGAGTCTCACTGAGTTGCTTAGTGCCTCGCCATTGCTGAGGCTGGCTTTGAGAGATCATAGTAATCTTTACAATAAAACTCAATCTTTTGTACCAACTTTAAATGAATTGATGTCTGGCCTACTTTGGAGTCATTCTGACATTCAGTAAGGTGAGAGGCAGAGCCTTATCTCAGGTAAGGTGGGGCTCTTCACAAATCTCAAATTTTTTAGTTCTGAAGCTTGTTTTGTCTCCTTTTTTAAGATATCATTTTATAAAGTTTACATATATTGTTTCCTGAGTCTATATGAATGTTAGCTAACATAATATGATATTACATTAAAAAAAGAATCAAGGAAAGGCTAAGAGAGCTTTAAACTTTCCTTTTCTGTGGAAAAGTGGCAAAATGTTTTCCAATATTAACCTTTAAACAGATGAGGCTCTCATTATCTTTTAAAAAATACTTTTAAATTTTTAAATCCCAATGTAAAAGATAACATAAGGTTTAGGTTTGGTTACAAAACATGAAATGATATAAATAAATCTCCAATAAAATTTGTCATTTTTATAAGTCTAAATTTACCATCACAAACAACTTTAGTTTGCAGGTTTAAAATGTTCCTTTAAACCTTTTATTTTAAAGACTTTTATACTTTAAAGATATGAACACATTTAATATGTAAAGAAGAGTAATAGCACCACAATTACATTGATGTTTTTATATTAATCATGTTTATCTTTTAAAGAAAAATCTAGAAACTGTAATGTAGTATAATACTCTAAAATAACAGTTGCTATTTAACCAGAATGGTACAAACCTTAATTTCTCCAAGACTAGTTGTTTTAGAGAATAAAATTTAACAAACACAATGTTAGGAGTGAATTAATGTTTTCAAAAATCTTTGTCATTTTAACAGATTAAACTTTGCATTATACCAGTACATTAATATTTGACCTTAGGGGAAAACCTTGAGTAGCTTAACTATTTGTGCTACATATATATAACTAACTTAGTTGCACAAAAACCTTTTAAAATTTACCCTTTATATACATAGACTTTTTAATCACTTAATTAGACACTCTTGTTATTTACTGAGATGTATTACAACTTTACTACATGAATATTTTTAACCAGGCATTTTTTTATTAAATATATTTTTATATTTAGAACTTTTTAATATTTTTTATTTGTTGATCTTTTTGTTTACCCTCTAAAGTGACTCTTATGAAATCTCTCAATTTAGACAATTACTCTATTTTAATAAAATGGCATGCTTTATTATTTATAGTACTCTAATTGAAATGTAGTTGAAACCATTGGACCCCTTATATAACCTTGTTTTAGCAATGATACAAAGTAATTTTAAACTCCTTAATTTACTAGTTTATGAAAACACTAATAATGATTAAGTATATTACCTTAAGGAATTTAAGGAGTTAAGAGTACTTGATATTATATTTAACAGTTAGCATTTTAACTTTGTAAATCAATCAGATATCTCTAACAAACATATCCATGATTGATTTCATACATGTCAGATCTAATTTACTTATTTTTAAAAACCAAGACATCAGACAAGTGCATTGAACAGCATCAGTCATTTCTTTCCTGTTGAATAAAAATCCTAGAAACAATGTATATTAGACATTTTATAGACATTAGCATTTTGCTAACAATTGTTTGATCACCTAGAGAAGTTTGTAAGTTAGTAACTTTTAAAGACATTTTACCTTTATTTGTTTACCCAATTTAAATAGAACCTTTTAATCATGTGAACCAAAATGTTTTTAAATTTTAATTTTTGAGCTCATATGTCAACTTTGGTACCAAACATATATAGACATGGCAGTACATGTAGACTGACAATACACTAGTGTACCTACACAAAACAAACAAACAAGCAAACGCCTTGTAGATTATTTTTAAAAACCTGTTAGATTGAGAGCTAACCCTTGTAAATTGGCTTCTGAATGAAACGGAGTGTTAAAAAACCTTTACAGTTGGATAAAATGGGTCTGATCAGAAAAACATATTAACGTAGGAGTGTCAGATCAAAATCATGAACTCAAAAAAAAATAGAATGTTAAAAGCCTTTCTGGTTTTTATCTTGATGTGGTCCCACTCATCAGAGGTGAAAAGAGTTAAGAGAATATAGACAAATGGGGGACCCTCCCTCTCTGAAGGAATTTTTCCTTGGGAGAGGCCCCTCAGGTTGGGTCTGGTTTTTCTGGTGTCTGGAATAGCAGCCATCAAACTCTTAGCCTGGTGTTTTGAAAAACATTTATCAGCTGGACTGTCACAGTTAAAAAACTTTTGGGTCACCTCCAATAGTTGGAAGTTATTCTGAAAACCTTTAAGTTTTTGGAGTTTTTTTGTGAATATCTGGGGCTGACTGAGAGACAAAAGCCAAATGTATCTAAGATATGTAAAATGATGCTTTTACATATCTTAGAAATGATAATCCTATAAAACACTCTAGTTTTAATCTGCCCTCTTAGAAACTGATATTGTCTACTCTGTTGGCCACCTGGCCCAGTTCCTAAAGGAAAACGATCTCTAAATTTCTTTTTTTAACTTTAGCTTTCATTCTTGACAATTTTGTTTTGTTTTGTTTTTTTGTTTTTTCTTTAGTCCTGGTGGCAGCCATTGTAATGCAATCTTAATGAGCACAGTTAAAAATATTTATAACCATTTTTTGGTTGGTAATCAGGCCAGGTTTGGAATGAGTATCTGGGTGGCTAGGCTGCCCCAAAGTAATTTTTTTGTACCCAGGAGGTGGTGGGGAGGTTGGTGATCCCCGCCAGAGGCCATCCAACATTGAATGTAGGCCATTTTACTTTACAAAATTTCCTGAGGGATAAAACATCATGGGAAGTGCTGCAATCTGTAGCCTTTTTCTGGAATTCCTGAAAATGGGACAGGAATCACTGATGGAGTGTACAGGACGAATGGGAGGTAGACTGACTTTGACCCCTAATAACCAGACCAAGACAGACAACAAAACACAAAACAGGTAAGGCACCAAAAACAGATTTAACCAACAGATCAGACCTGAACCAGTGGACTGAGTGACATCTCACCAGCCCTGGAGCTGGGAAATTAAAGCTATGTCAAGCTTTCCCTGAACCTCCCCTGAAGTGGAACCACACAGACCAGACTTACATTCCCTGGGGAAATACAGGTGATTCTCAGCAGTTTTAGGTGGGCAGGGCCAGTGGAGAGATGATCTGGGGCTGAGGAACACCTCTCAGAGGCCTTCTCCTAGGCAATCTCACTTCTACCGCACCTCCCTGGGTGGTCCTGAGCAATCCCTTGACTGTGAGAAAAAGTAGATCTCACTTGGGTCTCCAGATGCGGCAGACCACTCAGAAAACACACTAAGTCCCAGTGATGTCCACACTGGAGAGTCTATTAGCCAGCCAGTCCCAGTGATGTCTTTATTAGCCAGTCAGTGAATGCTCCCCACAAAACCTAGACAGTCTCCACAGGGAACAGCAACAAGCCTGAGCATTTTAGGGTACTTAAAGGCAAAAAACACATCCTGGTTGGCATAGCCACAAGTAAGCAAGGGTCCAGAAGCTGAATTGAGCTGTTAGCAAAACAATGCGTATGAGGCAGTGCATGTATTCTGTGCACAATTGGTACTTTCCATGATCATTTGTACTTTCTATGATCATTTATAATTGACAAAGCTCTGAGTTCAGCACAGGGTCATAAGGAACTAAAATGGATGCCTTAGCTAAGATGAAGTCACTCATGTTAACCTAGTCTACAACAATATTAAGAGGTATTCCCAAGTGGTACATTAAAGTGTCATTAAAAAAAACAAAGTAGGGAATCCTTCTGGGATGTGAAGAGACAAAGCTATGCATGGAAGAGACGTGGTTAGTACATGGAGATGAGATGCAGCAGAAAACAGCAGCTGCAGAGTCCAGGGAAGTTCTGAACTCTGTTACTACAGAAGTGTATGGATAAATATTAAAAAATGTCTGAAAAAGTGATATGGGGCATTTATGCCAGTTGTGTTATTCTAAAACTAAAAGAGAACACATTAGAACTTGGAATACTATATCCCTGGACATTTTTGGAGAAAAAAAATGTTAAAAGCAATATTTTACCAAACCTAAAAATAAATACAAATTAAATTTGTTTTAGAATGTGTGGTAAAAGTGACTAGTATTGAAAATAGAGTGCATTAAGAAATAAAATAAGGAAGATGGGAAAGGACGCAGGATTGGTAAGCAGAGGGCAATGCATGTTTCTCTTCTCACACAGCTTTGCATCAACACTTTTTGTGCAAACTGGATTCATACTGTTATGGAAATGATAACTGGATTCATACTGTTATGGAAACATAAACTGGATTCATACTGTTGTGGAAACAAATCTTTCAAGCTTTTAATTTATCATCTTAGCTTTTGGGGACTCTTTTAAAGGCTGGTAATCTCTTTTATTTAAGTAATCTAACTCAAATGGAGTTATATTTAAAATTTTATTTTAAGAATCATTTATATGGGGGTGCACACCTGTAATCACAGCAATTTGGGAGGCTGAGGCAGGAAGATTATAAATTTGAGGCCAGCTTCAGCAATTTAGTGAGACCCTGAGTAACTTAGTGAGACTGTCTGAAAATAAAAATATTAAGGGCTAGGGATGTAGCTCAGTATTGTAAAGTACCCCTGGGTTTGATCCCTGGTATCAAAAATGATGTGTATAATTTGAAATGATTTTGTAAAATTATTTTCTCTATCAAGGCTTTCAAATGCATACAAGCTGGGAGACATATCCAGAGTAAATTTTTCCAGATATAAAAATGAAATGAATGATATTTCATTTTCTTCCCTTTTCTCTTTTTTTATTTAACTCTACTGTTTGGCAGTTATTTTCATAATTGTATCATTAAAAATGTAATGCCTTTTTCAAAAAAACCCCATATTTTTCAAAGAAAAACATATTTGCAAGAAGGGAGCCTCCATGAGCTTCCTAGCTGTCTAGCATGGCTCTGAAGAGAAGATGCATAGCTGGGATCTCTACAGCAAAACATAGATTAACAACAGAAAAGCACAGTGAATTTATTTACTGCACATTTTATGCTTCAAGAGAGGCTTCAGAAACAGCATCCAAAATCCATCCATGTGCCTAGCTGTGCAGAAGTGGGACCTGAAAACAAAGGTGTGGCTGCAGGAGGAGGGGTCAGCTACCCTGTGGGCTCAGAAGGCTCTAGGCACATCCTGTCTTCATTCCTTTCCTCTGGGTACAGGCACAAGAAAGTCTACCTTCAGGCAAAGGAGGTCATGGACGTCTGGTATGGCCAACTTTTGGGAAAGGCAGGCAAAGATCAGACTGCATTTCCTGCTTGGGTAGTCTTCCAATTTTCTCCAGCTTAATACTTCCAGCTTGCCAGGAAGGGGTGTTTGAGGACAACATTTCACATACCCCATTATCTTGTGTTCAGAAGAATGTTTCACTGATTTGTAGCACATTCCACAGCAGCAAGCTAGTCTCACTCCTCAGTGAAGATGGAATCACCCAGAAGGGTTCCTGTCTTTGTGCGCCTTTGCCTTTGGCCTTGATAACAGCCAATTCATCAATGTTCATAATATTCTACATCTCATGATAGGAATTATTATGTGAGAGACCTGCCCTTCAAGTTTCATACAGAGAAACACATTTGTACCCCGTATAATGCCAGATGACCAAAAGGAGGCAGATTAAACCACTGGGTGATGGCTTTATTGGGATGTACACTCCCGGGCGAATCCTCAGTGCAACAGAGCAGGTCTGGGAGAATCGTGCACGTTTCATAGTATGTGTCTTGGTCTGGATCCCAGACTAATTTACCTAGGCAGATCCATGGGTGAATCACCAGCCTCACAACAGGATGGGTTTTATAAGCTTTAATATGAGATAATATAACAATAAGCAAGCAACAGTTATACTTTGCAATATTGAATATTGCATATAATGAATCAATAATATAGAAGAAAAGAAAGAGAGAGCAGCTCCAGCCCAATAAGCACTCCCCAGTCAACACCAGATAATACAACACGGGCTTGCAGGTACACTCAAAGCACCATCATTACCTCCAACACCCAGCCTTGGGTAAAATAAGCAACACCAAGAATGGGGTAAACACATAGGTAAGAGTCTTTCTCCTCAAAGCACCATCATCACCTTCAAAATCCTTCTTTACTCAAAACAGCATCAACACCTTCAACACCTATCCTCAGGTAAAAGGAGCAACACCGAGGGTAGGATAAACACCTAGATGAGAGTCAGGATCCTTCTTCTTTACTCACAGCATAACCAACACCTTCAACATCTACCCTCGGGTAAAAGGAGCAACACAGAGGGTAGAGTAAAAAACATAGGTGAGAGTCAGCTTTCTTCCCCACAAGTCAAATTCCTTCTTCTCGCTCAAAGCATCGGATTCCTTCTTCCCCGGTTGAATTTCTTCTTCTCTGGTTGAATTTCTTCTTCCCAGTTGGATTCCTTCTTCTCCTCTCCAGTTGGATTCCTTCTTCTCTTTCTCCAGTTGGATCCCTTCTTCTCCTCTCCAGTTGGATCCCTTCTTCTTCTCTTTCTCCTTTGGAGGATTTAAAAAGGCACAGAAACCCCTCCCAACATGCAGTCCAGCATTAAGCAACTGGCCTTAGGCTGTTTAATCTCTGCAAGTTGGGAACTGGCCAGGTTCCAAAACTCACAGGATAAAAGGTTGAAAGTTCTGAGGCACCAAGAGCTCGTTAGTGCACCAGATGGCCCCAAACCATAACCTTGAGAGTGTTTCTTCAAAGTCTCTCCAAATTCCTCACTAATAAGCTCTCCTCTCCTAAGTCACACTTAAGGATGGACTCATATTATTATGTATACTATCTATACAGTACGGGAAATTTAAAGGGCCTGGTCAGGAAGGGGAGGGCCTAAGGCAGGAAGAGAGAGGCTCTGAGGTAGGAAGAGGAGGTGATCTACAGTCCAGTGTCCTCTGGGATTGGTCAGGGGATCCTGCTGAGGTCAGGGTCCTTCCGAGATGAGTCAGGAAAAGTCCACTGATTTTCCTGTAAAGGAGGTGCCATTACTGCTCCATCTCTGGTTGGCTGTTCCTTTGCACATGTGGGCTGTTTGCTGCTTCCTTCCCTGCGGCCCGCAGTGGCGGCCATATTGTACTTTCTGTGTTTGCCTAGTGAGAAGAAACGCAAACCCTTGAGTGGACCTAACACCTCGCAAAGCCCACTTGAGACAGGCACAATGTATGAGAGAAACTAAGACAGACTAATATTAGCCACACAGGTGGAGCTGATACCACTGGTGGTGAAAATCCATCAAGGAGAGTTCCATTTCCCCAGATGTGGAGAGTGAATGGCCGAGAAATGCTGAGGCAGCGTAGAATGGAAGTTTTATTTAAAGGATAGAGCAGTTAGACTTCTCCGCAGAGAAGTGGCCCCAGAGATGGGTATCCAAGGAGGTGGGGGTGTCTACCCCTTTGATACATTTTAGAATTCCTGTCTTCTCATGCCCTCCTTCTCCCCTTATCTGGCCTCTCTCCTCTCCCGATCCTGCTATGTGACCAAAAGGTGCAGGTGAAATGATCCATGGCCAGAAGGAAGCCAACCCTAGGGAGTACTGGAGGGAAGAGGCCAGCCCAGGAGGCATTAATTAACAACTCTTACAACTCCCTGCAGAGAAGAACAATTCCTGGGCCATGTTGCCTTAGCAACATGGAGGAGGGGGAAGGGCTTTGGAGATATCCGCGTTCGATTTCCTTTCCTTTCCAACCAGCCCCCATCTTCCCAATCGGACCCAGTTATTTATTATCTACACTGACTGCCTTTTGTTCCCAGCTTCAGAACAACAATATAGGTGACATCACATAGCTTTAACAAACAGGGAAATCCGGTATCTGAATCAAGACCCATGATAGAAGCCAAGAGGCAACCACTTTGTTATCTGCAATATTATATGTGACTGCTTTCAAGTTGCTTAGGAACATCTTGTTTCATGATGAACTACCCATTCTGATCTCCAGGTGGCTTTATATCGGGGAACTGAAGCACACTGAGCATCATTTCCATGAGCTGAGCTGGAAGGTACTGGCCTTTAAAGACCACTATGTCCTCCCTCCACCAATATTCCTGTTACATTCTTAAGAGTATGGTGGGGACTTCTGAAAGCTAACAATCTTCAGCCACCTGATAAGTCAACACCTCTTCACTAGATGAGAAAGATGGCGAAGGGCACACTCTTATCCATGCAATAGTCTTTGATGACGTTGAAGACAACAAATACCTTCTTTGATTCATCAACTCAATCAACTGTCAGTAAATATTCATTGATCATCTACTTTTCCCTAGAGAGATCTTAGAATTTAGGGAGAAAGTGCCAAATAAGGCAAGAATGGCCCCTCTGATGAGCGTACATTCTACTTTTTTCTTTGAAAAAGCATTTGTCACATATTAAACTGTTGAACTTAATTAAACTTGATCAAAATCAGTTCCCATACTTTAGCAGTAAGATTGGACCAAAGCAGCTTCTGTACATAGTGAACTCTGTATAAACAAACTGCAACCTAACTATGGACCTGCCCTGGTAACCAAGCAACTAAGATTCCACCAATCACAGAAGCAAAACCTCCAGTCAACCAGAGGCTGAAAGGTCCCCAAACAGGATCACATAAGGCAGATGCTAAAAGCAGCCACTCACACTGTCTCTGTCACTCTTCTGCTCTGGCTATAGATATCCCCTGCACACGGGATACAGGGGCTTCTGGCCTGTCTTATGTCTGGGCAGATGCCTGGTTCTAGAACCATTTTTTCTTTTGTCAAGTAAACATTGCTGGATTGAACTGCTCTCAGTTTTTCTTTTAATAAGGCCATTTGATCTTCACAAATGAATGCCTGTTAGGTTGTAAGTTTGATGTTTCTACACCATGTACATGAAATAGTTGGCATGGCATCTGTCTAAATATATGTGAATAAATATAATCTTATCATTATTGTTTTCTTCATTTTTCAGATGAGAAAGGTGAGATGTAGATAAGAGGTTGTTACTTGCTCAAATGCCCAGCTTTGGTTTTCCCTGATTCGGACAACCCAGTGTCCCTCAGGGAGGCCATTAAAAGCAGTCCATATTTCCACTGAGAAACAGGGGTAGTTTAGATGAGGGTAGTGCCTGCTGAGGTGGAGAGAAATAAAACTTTTCTAGGAAAATTAGTATGGCTGTGGATTGTCAAGCAGCCATTGTGGGCCCTGTCCCCATCTCACTCCTGGGCAGTAAGAGGATTTCTGTGATGCCTGCCCTGACAGTTGTCCTTAGCTGACAAGAGCATCTTTTCCCATGAACATACATGGCCACCCTCCACCAGGTACTGCTGATAGCCTGGGACAGATACAAAGCCTGATTGAGGAGTCAAGCATCTGCCTGTTTCGAGTGGGGAATTTCCTATACCAGGGGACCCTAATGCTAATACTATGAAAGGCCCAGGGAAATTGGGATGACCAGTCATCCCTCCTTCGTGGCAAGCAGGAGCAACTCTGGAGAGAGACTTGACCTGAGAGCACGTGCTTACGAGGCTCTTCCCCTCTCCCCTACCTGCTTCACTCTCATCCTTCAAATTTTGCTTTTCCCAAGAACATTCCCTCAATCAAGTTTGTGCACCTGAACCCCGTCTCAGGTCTGGTTTCTGAGTAATGCAATCTAAGACACTGAGTAATTAGATATGGAAGGAGAGGAAAAGGGAGGCATGAAAAGTTTTCTTCTGACCTGCTAAACTGTGTTTGGGGAATGCCTTTCAATAAGCTGAAGAGGAGCCACTGTTAGAGGTAAACTTGATGCTTTTAAGAAGAAGAAAATGATGAGAATGTGATTGGACTGTGCAGAGTCTCCAGGAGGACTGAGAATCATGATCTGGCCAACCAGATGTAATGCCCAAATATCCCAAAGCACTGGTGTGATGAGGATGCTGTCACACATGCTGGCGAGTGGTCTGAGTATTTCCTCTGAGTATTTCCATGTTGTTATGCAGCATTGGAAAACTAATTCACGTTAAGCATGGGATTTCAGAGCATTTGGATTTCTGAATTAGGGATGCTCACCAATAGAGTCTATGCAAATATTCTCAAATCCAAACAGCAATGAAATCTGAAACATTTCTGGTCCTGAGTATTATAGATAAAGGATATTCCATTTATATATATATAATGGTGAATTCAGTTGGGTGATTGGAGAATTAACGTTTTGGAATGTTAAATCAACAATTCATTCTTAGATAAGTCCCACTTGATTGTGATATGTTATTCTTTCTAAATATTATGTGGAACAATCTGCTATAATTTGGTTTCAACATTTCTATTCATGCCCATCAGAGGTATTGAGGTATATTTTATTTATTTGTTTGTTTGTTTAATTATTTATTTATCCTGGAATTGAACCCAGGGATATTTTAACACTGAACTACATGTCCAGTCATTTTTGTTTTATCTATTTTGAAACAGGGTTTTGCTAAGTTGCATAGGGCCTTGATAAGTTGCTGAGGCTGACCTTGGGCTTATGATCCTCCTGCCTCATCCTCCCTGGTAGCTGGTATTATAAGCCACATGCCATTACATCAGGCAGGTCTAAATTTTTCTTATAATAACTTTACCCTAGTTTCATGCTGGAAAAAATGTTTGTAGCACAGAATGAATTTAAAATATTTTTCACATCCATTTTTCTTGAATATTTTATGCAGAATTACTATAATTTCTTCCTTAAATATTTGATAGAATTTACCGATGAAGTCACTCATGCCTATAGATTTCCTCATGAGAAGGGTTTAACTACAAATTGAATTTCATTAAGAGATTCACAGCTATTCAAGTAATCTGTATCTTTTGCAGTGAGATGTGATAATGTATGTACCCCAAGGGATTTTTCCTTCCCATCTAGATGTTGACATTTCTTAGCATAAAGGTGTTTACAGTATTTATTATTCTTTCACATTTTTTAAGAATCCGTGTTGGTAATATCCCTTTCATTCCTGACGTTTGCAATTTGTTCTTCCTTTTTTCTCCTGATCACTCTGACTAGAGGTTTATCAATCTTATGGATATTCTCAAAGAACCAGCTTTATGGTTCATTGATTTTCTTTCTTTCTTTTTTTTTTTTCTTTCTCTTTTGGTACTGAGGATTGAACCCAGAGGCACTTTAATACTGAGCTACATCCCCAGCTGCTTTTATTCTCTATTTTCAGACGAGGTCTCAGTAAGTTTCTGGAGCTGGCTTTCCAACTTGCAACCTCCTGTCTCAGCCTCTGGATTGCTGGGACTACAGGTGTGTACCACCTCACCAGGCCTTGGTTGATCATCTCCACTGTTTTGTATTTCATTTATCATTGGTCTTACTTTTATTATTTCCTTCCCTCAGATTAGACAGTGTTTAACGTGTTCTTTTTTCTAGTTTGTGAAGAAGGAAGCTGATTTTATTAATTTGATAATTTTTCTCTAATTTTGATATTTATTTGGCACCAGTTTTAGTATATTCCCTTCTTTAATGGAATGCCAAAAATATTTTATATACTGTTTTTATTTTGATCCAAGTCAAAATATGTTATAATGATCTTTATTTCCTCTTCAACCAAAGGTCATTTGGAAATAACGCTTGTTTGTTTCCAAATATTTAATAATTTTTCAGAGATCTCTCTCTTATTTAATTCTATTGCACTCAGAAAAAATATTCTACATTATTTAATTTTTTAAGAAGTTTATTGAGACTTTTTATATGACCTATAATAGTGTCTAATGTGGTAAACAAGAACTTGAAAAAAATGTGTTTATTCTACATTTCAAGGTAGAATTTCATAAAAATTGATCACCAACTTTTAGGGTTAGATTTTTTTTTGGTTCTTCTGTATTATTTCTGTTTTCTGTCTGCATGTTCTATCAATTATTGAGTAGAATATCAAATATTTGAGTAGAATTTTCAATTTGGAAAGTTTTATTGCAGTTTTATCACAATTTGGTTGTGTACTTTGAAGATGAAAACATATTAAAGGCATTAGATATAAGAATTTTAAATTATTAGACCCTCTCGGTGAACTGCCCCCTTTCTTGTTATGAATAGGTTTAGGAGGAGGGGCATTGGTCGTATTCTGTCTGAAATCTACATGTTTGATGTTAATTTTCACTCTCATGAATTCTTTTAACTAGTGATGGTTCATACACAGTAAATACAGACCATCTTTCTCTTTTAACTTGTTTGGTTCTTACTGTTAGTGGTGTTCCTTGGGAGCAAGGT
>CM053406.1:4522266-4644420 GCA_028644305.1 Xerus rutilus | reverse complement strand
AGATGCCTAGCCATTCAAAGCCATCCTGCCTGAATTGCCAGCAGAGAGGTGGCCTGTGTATTTAGATCTCCTTAGGATGGCTCTCTAGTACACGCGCTCCTCAAATAATGCCTGGCAGAAAGGCATGGAGGAAAGCAGCACACGTTCCAAACAGAGTGAAGACTTTCTGCTTGGAACAGTTCAGTCCATTAGAGAAACCATTACTCTGCCCAGTTTCCTAGACATGATTTGGATAAAGGAAGGAAGGGAAAAATATGCCTCTAACTAACTGGGCAGAAAAAGCTAGCTTTCCCTGGCTGTAAGATTGTAAAATCATGGGAGACCTTATCCAGGCTGGTGGTATGATTGTTTTTCCTAGGGAAAAACAATAGAATAGGCCAGTCACACAAAAGTTGTCTACAGTCAAGAGGCAGGTGTGGCCAAGCTGCAGAAAAAAGTGAGCACAGGAGTCCAGAGAGGGTGTCCATAATTGAGCAGCAGTCGGTCTTTGATGTTGGATTAAATTTCCTACCACTGGTGAGTTTTATAAGAAACAAGAAAATCAATCTGAATAATTCAAAAGGAGCCTTGTAAGTCCACAACTAATCAACAAAGAAAGAGTTGAATGACTAAGCCAACGTTTGATTATAAACAAGAGAGAAAATAGGGCACAGCAAGTCTCTGGGAAATTTGCAGTAGAAAGACTGTGGAACATAATATCCCTGGTAACTGCCCATGCAGGTGTATTGTCAAGAGCCCCTTAAACAAAGCAAAGGACAATTTATGGATGACAGTTTATTAAGGGATGACTCAACAATGCCCTTTCAAAGGCAGCACTTGTTTACCAATTTAAAAATCTGCAGGTGGCTTGGAATAGGGCAAAACTTGAATGCCCAATGAAGCAGACTGCATTTTCTCTTGGAGAAAAGACATTGAAAATGCAAAGACTTCTCTCGTGACCTGCAAGAGTTAACCAAAACAGTATTGCTGATTTTGAATAGGCTTCCACTGATTTAGAAGACAGAACACAAGCTCTGGTTTAATAGGGTTAGAGATGAACCATGTATGTGTGCGGGTTCAGTGGCATCCCTTTCAACAGCAGGAACCTTCACTGCAAGACAGGAAGTCGTGGAGAAGACACCCTTTCCAGTTCCTGTCTAAACTACAGTGGATTCAGGGGCTTTCCAAAGACAGGTTTTGTGCTAAAGTGCTCTGGGTGATTTGAGGTGGAAGGGGTATTGCAGAGATAAAACTATCATGGCGTGCGATGTTTAACTGAAACAAAACTATGCTTTTTCCTCAAATGTCTGCAACTTGAATTCAACAATTGGTTTGAACTTCAATTTTGGAAGTTGTTTTTCATTGTCAGTAGAATCATAAAATTGGAATCTTGAAACAGGAGAAAAACATACTCAATTCACATATTTCAAAGACTTCATTATATGGATGGATAAACTAAAGCACTGCAAATTTATTACAGAAAGACACATATATCATGTGGCAAACTATATCCATTTCCAAGAGGGGAGTGACATGGTAGTGGATAAGTGAATTACAGTGAGGGTACTTCCGTGAGGTGGATTCGGAATTCTATCTCTTGGTACAAACTGTTTTCCCATTTTAATCCCACTTGACTCATGGATATCTCTTGGTCCTTCACACCAAAACGTTACTGCCACAAAGAACTTGCCAGAAACTACCCCCATTTCTAAGTTCTGGAAATTCACTAGGTCAAGGTTCAGCAAGCTTTGGGGCAAAAGGCCTGATGGGAATGATTTAGTTTCTGTGGGCCATACATTCTCTGTTATAACTACTTCCTTCCACCATTACACCATGGAAGGAGCCACAAGCAATGTCTAAACCAATGTGCGTGGTTGTGTTTCAGCAGCATGTATGTGGACATTGAAGTTTAAGTTTTATACTATGTGCATGTAAATCATTCTTTTCATTTTTTTTCCAACTGTTTAACCATGTAAGAACCATTATTAACTTGTGTACGTCATGGACATAAATATAAGTCACGATTTGAACCATGAGCTATAGTTTACTGACCCTGTTCCTGGAGGCATGACTGTTGTATTGGGTAAAACAAACAAATAAACAAACAAAAACAAGAAGGATCATGATTCAGAAATAGAACAGGAGGGCCTTCCTATACTTTCCAACACTGAAAGTGGCCATGAGTCCCTGTCAGGAAACTTGGTCTTAAGGAGAGACCATCTGGATAAAAGAAGTTCCAGACTTGGTGGGAAGGGTTTTCATATCCTATGTGTGGAGTGGTTAACACAGCACAGAACATGAACTGGAGCTCTTCCTCCCTAGAGATGACAGGAGCACCATATTGGAAGCATCCAAGCAGCCATTTCCAAAAGGCATGTGCCATTAACAAGTGGGCCAGGAGCAGGGAATGGCTGGTGAAGCAGGGATCCCTTGCCCCTTCCTGTCAAGGTCAGGAGGAAGGGCCTCGTGCGTGGAAGTATACCTAAGGGAATAGAGAGGGAGTAGGGAAAGAAACATTTGAATGTGCAGAAGATCCCAGTGGGAGGAGGTGGAGAGAGAGAGAGAGAGAGAGAGATAAGACCTCACTAATTCTCAGGATAGGAGCTTGGGGAGATGTTAAGGAGACAGTCACAGTAGGATTGATACAAACTGCATTTATTTGTCCAGAGATAAAATATATTTACATGCAATTAAAAAGAGGAGATTTGTTCGTGCAAGCTTTTAATATTTAAGGGTTGACTCCTTTTCAGTTAGAAATTTTATGATGCACCATCAGAGAGATTGGGAGGGTGGAGGAGAAGCAGGTGGTACAAAATGCTGAACTCAATTTCCTTCTTAACTTGAACATTCCCGAAGTGCTGCACTCTCTAATAGGACTTTGAACCATCTTTGGCTTTGTCAGAAAATGCTCTTCTCTTCTCCTTTTTAACTAGGTGACAGGGACCAATTAAATTAATGAGCCTCACAAAAGTATTTCCCTTGGCAAATGGCAGGCTGTATGAATGTTTGCACAGAGCCATTTTTGAGCTATAAGCCTCTGTGCTAAATGCCTGTGTTGCACAAGATATCTCCAAGTGCTGCTGGCCCTGTCAAAGCACATGTATTAGAATCTGACTTAATTTTTATCACTCCATACAATTCAGACATATATGGAGGATATAGACTACTAAAAGTATTTGAAACATGAGCTATCTCCTCATGAGACTCACATAATTTAGTCAAATTATTTAATAATGACAAGCAAAATCTCTTAAATGATCATACAAATCTTAAAAATGCTAAAATCACATCTTTACATTGTTCAAATTATTTGATACTTTGATAGTGACCTAATTAAATGCTTATTATAATCTCTCTAATATTGTGTTTAGACATGTTGCAGATTGGAGAACAAGTATATATATTTGAATAAAAAAATAAGGGCTCAAAGATCTGCAGATAAAACATAATAAGTATAGTCCCTATTTTTAATCCCTCCAATACTGCAATATTCTTGCCATATAATAGCACAATATCTACACAATTTAAAGGATTGAAAACCTGCAATCCTTT
Organism: Xerus rutilus; assembly: GCA_028644305.1. Classification (NCBI taxonomy): domain Eukaryota; kingdom Metazoa; phylum Chordata; class Mammalia; order Rodentia; family Sciuridae; genus Xerus; species Xerus rutilus. The sequence continues at coordinate 4,640,889 of CM053406.1, read as the reverse complement.
GCAGTTAAGCTTTTTAACATTATTTAAATTAGATTTTTCTTAAACAAGGATGCTACCTCTTTAAATGTTCATTCAGCATGCAGGAGGAAAAATCAGCATATAAATCCCTTAGTTTTCTTAATGTATCCTCCTCTTACTGGCAACTTACTTTTTGAAACGATGTCTTGGGCATTAATATTCATCCATGACACTTTCCAGATCTTGTACATAAAGAAATCTTTGTAGTAAGGTAAATTTTTTAGATATTGTTTTAACATATTCATGTTATGAATCTTTCTGCACTTAAGTATTACAGTCATTGAAAAAGATAATATCAATACCTAAAGAACACTGAGTCTTTGAATTTATGAACATTTGGAAAAAGAGTAATCTATTGCTGTGCCAATAAGCCAATATCTCAAAGGTTTCTTGACTTTCAGTTTGCTATAAAAGCAATGTTTATTGACTATGTGCATGGAAAAGAGAACTAAATTCAATATTCTAACAAAATTCCAAATTTACATTACTTTATTATTTAACACAGGGTATGCATTATAGGATTATGTTTTTATCAGATAGGTGGGTTTTATTTCTAATATTAATATTATCTAGGCTTCATGGTTATATCAAAACTATCTGATTTACAATTATGGATTGAAAGATGCAGTTTTATTTAGGAACTATTTTTAGAATATGTATTGTTTGAGGTTGTGCCTTGTGGGTCTCCTCCATGAGTTGGGGTCCTGAGAGACAAAAAGGGGTCTTCAGGGAAGACGAAGTGGGGTCTCACAGGAAGAAGCTTTGGGGTCCTGGGAGACGAAAAGGGGTCTTCAGGGAAGATGAAGTGGTGTCTCACGGGACGAAGTTAGGGGTGACGGTCCGCGAGTCACTACACCCAGACTCCAAGAGTAGGTAAGACTGCTCTGCTGGAATGAGACGCAGAACCCGTTTAATCCAGGAAGTACAGAGGCTTATCTAGGGTCCTTGGACCAATCATGGCCCCGAGGTTACAACCAATGAGGAGAATGGGAAAAGAGGGAAGGGAGGAGTTGAAGGCATAGGGAGTGCTCCTACAAATATGGAAAATAATTTTTCATCTAAATGGAAACTAAGAGTTGATATCATAAGCTGTTAAGAGTGCAGTCACTAAGAGAGATTTCATTCATATTGATGCTTGGGACATGTGAACATTGTATTCCTGACATTTATACGTCCATGCTCTGGATCAAACCAACTAACGTATCAAAGCAACTTATTTTCTGTTGGCGTTAGTACATTTCTGAGAACATGAGTGGGCAAGATAAATCAGATTAGAAAAGAGGTGATGGATACATGCAGTTTGTGCAGACTCAGAATGAATATATTTAGAATTGTATTTTTGGCCCAGAGGTAGATGATCCAGAAGTAACCTCCCATTGTTAGTGTCTAGAAACCAGCAACTAGAAGCAACTGCTTACAGACATTGACGAATAGGCAATTATGACTGATCTTTGAGAGAAAAAAAACAAATGGAGTCTTTCCATTCCTTAGGCTTTCAACAAGAAGAAATGCCCAGATGCAGCAAAGAACCCAAAACAGAGCTTGGAAATCTTATTGGGATGTTGAAACAGGAGGTTGAGAAGGCTGAGGAGTCTAGAACTTGCAAAGCAAATTTCAGACAGGAAGGGCAGGAAGAGTTTACATAGCAGCAGATATCAAAAAATCTCCATATTGGCCCAGTTGAATTTTTGGTTGAGTACCAATCTGTACATATAGAGGGGTAAGTTTCACAGTTATGGTCAAAAGTGACTTCTGGGGGTTGTGGGGGAAATCACCAGGAAGCTCTAAGATGAACATCTGTCGGAGCTCACACAGGGTTAGCAATCATCAGTTCTAAACTTGGATCACTGCTGGTTCAAGTTTACATTCAGTGTAAACCTCCAGCAACATACAAGATAAACTGGAAAAGCAAAGCTGGTGCATTGGTACAAAGTATGAAACCTTGTACAAGGTATCAAGAAAAGAACTAAGACAGTGTTTTATTGATGCAATGACAGATAAATAAACTTAAATGTAACAGGAAGTCCAGAGACAGCCCATACGCTGGAATTTTGACAAAGACAAAACTAACATGAATGATAAAAGGCATAGTTTTCAAATAAGCTCTCCTGGAACCCTTGCACAGGCTAAAGATTGAAATGGATCTTAATCCCTACCTCACACCAAATGATGAAATCTATTTCAAAATGATTTTACATCTAAACACAAAAGATAAAGCATTAGATATTTTGAAATAATTTTCTAGAATGCTGATATATTTATAGGAGTGTGGAAAAGGTAAAACCATTGTTGAACATGATGCAAATATCCGTAGCACAAAAGGGAAAACCAGCAATGTGGATTACATACATTAAAGTTGAAAATGATTGTTCATCAAAAGACACCCTGAAGAGAATTGTAAGACAAAGATGTTCATGACACATTTATTCAGCAAAGAACATATACCCAGAATATATAGACTCCTAACAATCTGTAAGAAAACTTAACCAACACAATAGAAAAAATAATGTACAAAATCCTTAAATGTATGTTTAGAAAGTGTGTACACACATCCTAAAAGAGAACGTCAGGTGGCCAAATAAGCATTGGTCTTACCAGTCACTAGAATAAAGAAAATTAGAATCACATGAGATAGCAATTAACAAAAGAACATATCTGTTAAGTAGAAAAAAAGGCCAGAAAATACCTAGCATTCTCTAGGATGTTGAAAACCTGGCACCTTACGCTACAGGATTGGGGATGTTAATACTCTTAACTGCTTTTAATGACTGCTTGGCAATATCCAATAAAGTGAATGCTCACTTGTCTTACTGCTCATCAGTCCCACTTTTGTACCACAGGCTGCAAAAATGAACATACATGTGTGAGTCCACACACACACACACACACACACACACACACGTTCACTATGTTCATAGCAACACAATTCATAAGAACAAAACTGGGAATAAATCTAATGCCCATAAAGCATAGAATTTATATTAAAAAGTTACAGTGAAATGTTAAGTTTGAGTCTTGGTTTTGATATTTAATAATCCTTTGAATTTGTTCAAATAATTGAAATTCTGTAAGAATCCATTATGTGCCTGTAAAATACACCCCTCTCTGTCTGGCTGGGTTGCTGGGTTTATACAGAAACCAGTGCAGCAGAGACCCCTGGAGCGTAGTGGGCCCTACCCTCAGTCCCCTCCAAGCACCTGCAACACCCCTCATTACAGGGGTGTTTGGTCAAATTGCCTCAGTAATTAGACCAAATCCATCTCTTTCATTTGGCTTGCATTTGGAAGATATCACAGTTTGGGGTGAAGTCTGAACACTGAGGATCTCTTCTACTAATTTGCCAATGATTTGTGTGTCCGTCCTTTCTGCTTCTGCCTGGGCAGGTGGGTCTCACCCCTTAGCGCCCGCTCATTTTGCAAAGCCATCCTGCCATGTGAGGCCCTTTCTTCTGTTCAATTTAGCCGTGAATTTCAGCTGCAGCATTCACTTCCTCACTCTTGAACATTTTAATGATGACTTTGACATTGGTGAGTAGGAGGAGAGGATGTTAGATTAGCAGTTTGTAAGACTGAAATCTATTCTTTTCTTCAAACTGTGCCTCATAAAAGACATCTGAGCAAAGAGTCCCCACACCATCCACCGTCGCCCCCACCCCTCCCCTGGTGCTGCCCGTGTTAACGTGTTAATTATAGCAGCAGCGTGTGGAGAAACGCACGGCAGGTTAACAGTGTACTGGGGAGTCTCACTTGTGAGAAGGGAAAGGACTGTAAAGATGAATCTGGCATCACAAAATCCTACACTGAAAGAATGTTTATAAGGAAGAATGGTTTCAAAAAAGACATACATATACACAAAAATGTTTATCTTTAAAATAATTTGACCGTGAATACAAAACAGTCATAACCTGCATGAATTTGGCAGAATTGCTATTTAGTTGTTCACACATTTCACCACAGGCCCATCAGCAAAGGGCCAGTTGGAGCAGACCCCATTCAAGAGTGCCAAACCACCATGGTAGGGGGAGACACACTGCTGCTAGGTCCTAACCTTCCTTTATGACTTGTATGTCTTTTTCAAGTACGATTGATATATAATGAATGGCACATATTTAAATGGACAATTTGGTGAGCTTTGACATACATGTCCAAAGCCCCCCACAGCTCAAGATGAAGGACATGCCCATCCCCCTCTCAGGTCCCCTCTAGTTCCTCCATAATCTCTTACTCTAGCCCTCCCTGTCCCACACTCATGGCCACTGGTCCACTTTGTCACTACAGACCCATTTACATTTTCTAAAGTCTTTTATAAATGAAATAATGCCAAATGGAATTGTGGGATCTATATTCTTTCCCTCAATGTAATTTTCTGACTTTTGTCTATGCACTTGAGAATATTGACAATTTATTCTTTTTTATTGCCGAGCATTCATTCCACTATGTGTGCATACTTAAATTTGTTGACCTACTCATTGTTCATAGAAATTTGAGTTAGTTCTGGCTTTTGGCTATCGTAGTGGAAGCATTACAAGTGTTCTTGCACTCATCTTTGTATCGATGTATTCTTTCAGTTCTCTGCTGGGCTGCTGTTTCTCAGAGCGACTCTATCAACGTCATTGTCAAGAGTTACACACGCGAATACTAGCTGCACCATATCTTGGCCAACACTTCATGGGGGAAACTTTTTAGTCTGGACCATTTTAGTGGATATGGAATAACCTCACATTTTTTAATTTCCATTTTCCTAAAGATTAGTGATGTCTGGAGGTTTTGTTTGTTTGTTTGTTTCTTTTTTTTGAAAAGAAAAAGATTGAACTCAAGGGCACTCGACCATTGAGCCACAATCTTCAGCCCTATTTTGTATTTTATTTAGAGATAGGATCTCACTGAGTTGCTTAGCGCCTCACTTTTGCTGAGGCTGGCTTTGAACTCTTGATCCTCCTGTCTCAGCTTCCCAAGCCGCCAGGATTACAGGTCTGCACCACCACGCACGATATGTCTGGAATTTTTCATGTACCAGTATGTCACTTCTTTTATGAAGTATCTAGTCAAAATTTTGCCTTTTATTTTATTTGTTAGTAGTTCTCTTCGTGAATTTTTCTCAGTGAATATAAGTCCATCAAAAGCAGACTGGCAAGTACAAACATGTCTGCAGAGGGTAAGATAATTACCCCTGAAATCAAAAGTCAGAGCAAGAAAGCATGTCCACACTTAAATGCCAATGGATGAAAAAATAAATAAAAATAAAGGCCAACAGATGGCTGAAAACTTCCATAAATTGAATAATCTTTGAAAGGGTTAAAATCTCACAGTACAGAGAAAATCCCTCAGGTTATTTTGGAATATGACAGACTCCCGTTTCAATGGCTGTTTTAGCTTAACCCTGACGTCCCTCTGGACCACCTCAAATCCCGTCCCTCCACTTCTCCAGCACCATTGCTGCCATTCTTTTCTGTCCTCACAGATTTTACCATTTTCATGTGTTTTTAGTTTATGTTTCTTAAATAATTTTCAGTTCACAGATAATTTGACAAGTAATGCAGAGAAGCCTCACACACCCCTCACCCAGGTCCCCTAATGTCATCAACTTACGTTAGTTTTTAAAACTAAAAACCCAGCTTGGCCCATCAGAACTAAAGGGATGCATCCTTGGCGTGGTGCTTACACAGTCCCCACGGATGCTCTCTGGGTCGCAGCGGGGAGTCCAGGATGCCCACTGCATGTGGACAGCAGTGTCCTGGGTTCCCCAGCAGGTGGCAGTTTCTCGGTCCTTTCTTACCTTTCATGACCTGGACGCTTTCTGAAAACCCTTGCCAAGTGTGCAAGGCCCACTGTTTGGGATGTGTCTGGAGTTCTCTCATGAGGAGATTAAGGTGATGGGATTTCAGGAAAAGGCCACAGTGCACTGGTCCCATCACATCCGTCATGGGTACATGATGTAACACCAGCCAGCCCTGGTGGTGGGAAGGCTGGAGGCAATGGAAAGTCTGTTTCTCTGTCTATGAAGATATGATTTGTCCCTTGGCCTTACTCTGCTCCTTGGAAGTGAATCAGTAAGTCCAACTCATAATCAAGAGGATTTTACATATTTTCAAACCAGATTATATAATGATGTTTTGTGTTTTTTTTAGATACATAGAAAACACATTACTGTAAAGGTAGTGCTTTAAACAACACATATTTTTTATCTCACAGACTTCAGGGATCAGAAATTTGAGATGGCTGAGCTTAGCCCTCTGTCCTGGGTGTCTCTAAACTGAAATCCAGGAGCCCGCAATGCTGTGATCTTACCTGGAGCTCAGTGTCCCTTCCAGGCTCATTCAGATTGTTACAGGATTAGTTCATTGTGGTCAAAGGGCCAAGGTCCCCATCTCCTCCCTGGCTGTTACTGGGCTGCTCTGAAATCCAAGAGGTTCTCCCCAGTCTTGGCCCAGGGCCTGCTCTGAAGTCCTTCACAGGACGACTATTGTGCTTCCTTCCAGGCCCCAAGAGCCTCCTGTTCCTGCATGTTGTTCACCCAGGAAAACCCTTTTTGGATGAACTCTGAGTCAGCAGGCTTGAAACCCGATCACAGTGGGGGATTCACTCCATCCCATGCATGGGTCCCACCGACTCGCACAGGAGGCTTGTGCAGGGCCCACACTCCCCAGGGTGAGGAAACTGCAGGGGAATCTTATAATGCTTCCTCTCACAGGTGTCTTATGATTGAGCTGCCAGGGTTCATTACAACCTCTAGACACAAGTCATCTCTCAGATACACGTTTTGAAAATATTTTCCTTATCAGAGGTTGAATGTCATTTCAGTAAAAATGTTTTTTGAAAAGCAAGATCTTGATTACTTTAATTGGTCAGATTTTTATTTTATAGCTTGTGCTTTCTGTGTCCCACTTAAAAACTATTTGTCTTACCCAAGATGATTAAATTTTTCTTCCAGAAGTGCCAGCACACCAAGGTAATCAAGAGAGAAAAAGAAAATCATCCAATAAACCATGCTGCAATAAATGGAATGGGAGAAAAAAAGAAAAAAAAAGAACTGCGTCTTTCCCCCAGCATCATTTACAGAATTTAAATCAAAATAGACTATGGACTGAAATGTAAAATAAAAACCTATAGTTGCTTTATTATAATATCATAATTATTTACTAGATATATAATATTCTCATGTAAACCTAATTAGAATAAAAAATATTTAAAAAAAATATATTCTGACAAAATAATAAACCCCTCTCCATTCTCTTAGTATCAATTTTATAGAAAATACTTCCTTGTTGCCACCTTGTTACCAGGTACTGGAAAGAGCACCTTGAGGGAAAATGAATGAGGCCTGTATTAATATGGGGCTCACAGTTTAGGGGAAGACACAACTATTAATAAAATAATCGGGGACGTATAATAACTAAAAGTGAACCCAGCCAAATTACATATGCACTTACCCTGGTATGCACAGTCTCAGGAATCTGTCCCAAACATGGACGGTAATAATCAGAACTTCCACCTGGTGGGACTAATACTTGAACAGATAATTATAAACCCTGGGTAAAAATTTGCTTAAAAACCAAAACAAAACAAACAAATAAAAACACATGAAAGAACTGGAGGATAGACTGAAGCAGTCAGATGTTAGACCTCATACTGGATCCTTTCTTTCCTTTTTTAACAAAAAGTTTAAATTATTATTATTTATTTATTACATTTCCCAGGTAACTGGGTTTTGTTTGTTTCATTTGTTCTTTTTGTTATACATGACAGTAGTGAGTTCTTATTATTTTTTTGTACAGGTTGAGTATCCCTTCTCCAAAATGCTTAGAACCATAAGTGTTTTATATTTCAAGGTTTTTTTCTTTTTTGATATTGGGATATTTGAATATACAAATGAGCTGTCTCAAGGATGGAGGCAAGTCTAAACTTGAAATTTATCTATGTTTCATATTTACCTTGTACACTTTACCCCACAGGTAATGCTATACTTTTTGGGGGGTCTTGCATGGGGATTGTGAAGTGGAGAGTGGAATTTTCCACTTAGCATCTTGGGAGTAATAAAAAGAAATTCCAGACTCTTCAGCATTTTAGATTTTGGATTTTGTAATTAAAGATGTCCAACTTGTAGTTGCTGAACATACCTCTGAGGTTACCATCTTTTATTCCACAATATTCCTTAATAAGCAATAGTGTGTGTGTGTGTGTGTATATGTGTGTGTGTGTGTGTGTGTGGTCCACTATAATAGCCACAGAAAGTTTGCAGTGAGTAGTGATTTTTTTGTCAGAAACTTTTGGAGAGAAATTATTTAGTGACTCACCACTAAGTATAATGTCAGCGGTAAATTTTTCATATATGTCATTTATTAAATGAAGAAGTTTCCTAATGTTGCTTACTTTTTACAAAGGTAGATGCTGAATTCTCTCAAGTGCTGTTTTATGCATATATGAAGAATATTGAAAATCTAACGTGAGCTCAAAAGTAGATACAGAACTAGTTTTAAATTTTGAAAATTTAAGTATGGTCATATGAAAAACGTCATTTTCTTATAAAATGCACATTGAGGAGTTTGGGGGCAAAGGGACATGAAGTCTGTACACTGAAAGTGGCATCCAGTAGTCCTAATTCTGCAGCAATGTTAGTATTGTTATTTTGAAAGGATTATTGTATGATACAACAAATTTGTAATTTGCTCTTATTAGTACAAACAGATATTTGCCAGGTCATAAGAAATGGAATATAATATAAAATCAAAGAGAAGAAGATCTTTAAAATGGATTGGAAGAGGCAGCATGCACCCATGCATTTTTTGCTATTAGCATGTGGCCACAAAGTGACAGCCTGACAAGCACCTCTAGCTTCGGGGTTGTGCTCTCAAAATAACACTTCTGATTAGAAGGAGCCAGGGAGCTGGAAGCAATGTCTATTCTTATCTGAGGCAAACAGGAGAGGAGGCTGAACCCTACAGTCTTTCAAGAGCAAGGAGGCGTCAGGATCATGTCAAAGAACAAAAGGAGCCAAGTGAAGATTTGGAGCCCAGGCGTGGAGCAAGACAACCTGCGTCACCAGCGCTCACAGCCCAGGCGGATGGCAGCCCTCACGGTCCAGGAGGGACGAGGGTGCAGGACTGAAGCAGGAACTCTGCCTCTCTGTGTTCTACCTCCTTTCAGGATAATCTTATTTTATATAAGGAAACATTTTTCTTTATTGAAAACAATAGTAGCAGATGAAGATAGATTGAGTGATGGGATTAGAAAAATCACCACTTTGCAACCCTAATGATAAATGGACTTGGGGCAGCAATTTCATTGAAAGTGAAAATAATTAGCTAAAGTGTGATGAGAAGCTTCCAGATGAATAGATGCAGTTGACCCCACCAGAACCCGGTACCCTCAAAAAGTGGATTAACCAGATGAGATGGAAGAAGGACCTCAAGGACCTCAAGGACCTCAGCCTATGCACTCAGAATTAGTAAAACATACTACAAGACAGCAGTTGATCGAATCCACAGGACAAATGATTTGGTTTCTCCAACAACACAATTAAAAAAAGAAAGAATGGAAACATAAGAGAAACTTAGGTGATTTTAACAACTAGTTTCTCAGGGGCATTAAATATGAACTGGACAGTCAACATTTTGGTCCAATTTGCTAGGCAACAGTGTCACAGTGTATGATTGTGTGTGTGTGTGTGTGTGAGTCACACACTACAATGAAATTTTGGAGGAGAAATGGATGGCAGGGTTTGACATATAATTTGGTTTAAAATACTCAAACAAAAATCAAGAAAGGGGATAAAAGAATCATCTCAAAATCGACCGTTGTTATTGCTGCAGGTTGGGTAGATGAGAGTTTAACATACCATTTTCTCCACTTTCTTAGGTTTGAGATTTTCTGTAACCTTAAGTACAAAATAACTGCAATTTAGGAAGCTACTAGGAAGGCCAGGAGCAAGGTGCAGACGGGGAGCTGAGCATAGGAGAGTTCGAGCTAAGCTCGTAATAGTGCGGAAACGTGGGTGGGGAGGGAGGCTCCGCCTCTGCCAGGATGGCTGAGACTTTCCAGAAAGGAGAGGCTAGCAGATACAAGGGCCCTGTGGCCGGCAGCACGGAGGACAGATGGATGCGTGGTGACTGCTCATGTATCATGGCTGCAGCCTAGACGAGGACCCGGAGGAGCCTGAGTATGTCCTGGAGACCTCCGGTGGGGTGTGCTCCACCTCCCTGGGTAGCGGGAGACCCTCAGCTGCACCCCAGCAGCCCCCGCACTCCCACAGGACTCTCAGCCGTGGCTTTCTCCAATCCACCCACAGCACAACCCCCGTCTTGAACTCCAGCTCCATGTAGCTGATGGGGGAAGGGGCTTACAGGACCCCGCACTTCATACCCAATTGCTTTGGGACAAAGCTGTCTCTTCATCCTGTCAGATCCCATCTCTCCTTGTATAGTTTTTATTTCTTTGAGTGACACATCACTGGCATCGCACTCAGATGCTTATGCTGGGGACCCAGAAGACTTATCCTTCAACCTCCTTCCTGTCCCTGTGGTAAGCTTTCACTTTTGCTGATTCTGTGAACTATGCTGACTTTGAAATGTGGTTTGTGTGTGTGTGTGTGTGTGTGTGTGTGTGCATGCCAGCACGCCTGTGTGTAAATCACTATGAGAACTCCTACTGGTGTTCTCCCTTTAGTTCTTGCAACAAAGTGACGTTTGGCTAAAATGTGTCTCTCATCCCATCGACGCTTTGCACCGACCCTTCCCTAGCTGCAGTCTCCCAAACCACAGGAGCATTGAGAACTGCCAACGGCAGGCAGGGCCCTCCCGCGCGGACTCTGTCCCCACCGCGGCCGTCTGTCTCCCACTCGTCCACGTGCTGTCATCTGACGACAGTCATTTTCTGCTCACACTTCTCTAACGTGCCATGGATCTCTGTTGTTCTCGTGCCAATAATTGAATGCCTATGACTTTAGGAAGAAGGGAGCATCTCTGCATGCAGGAAAGCATCTGACCTACCTGGGGCAAGATTAAAATTCAAGTTATCAACAATCAAAGTGGCTGTTTTAGTCAGTTTTTCACTGCTGTGACCTAAAGACCTGTCCAGAACAATTGTTGAGGGCTCATGATTTCAGAGGTCTCAGTCCATAGATAGCAAGCGCCACTCCTTAGGAGTCAAGGTGAGGCAGCTCACATGGTGATCAGAAGCAGACAGAGGTCTCCGCTGGCCAGATACAAATATATACTCGAAGCCACACCCCAATGCCCACCTCCTCGAGCCACAACCTACCACTTCTGTTACCACTCAGTGAGTCCCTACCAGGGTATTAATTCACTGATAGAGTTAAGACTTTCCCAACCCAATCATTTCTCCTCTGAACCTTCTTGCATTGTCTCACATGTGAACTTTAGGGGGACACCAAACATCCAAGCCATAATAGTGGCCTAGGTTTTCAGGAGTTCCCTAAGCCAAAGCCTGGCAGGGGCCGCAGTTTCCATAGATAGTTAAGCAGGGCAGCTCCACTGGGGTACATTCTTAGCCTCATGGGGCATGTGAAACCCAGGCACTTGCCTGTGGTCAGGAGCAGTGTCCCCTGCTTGTTCTCTCCCTAGGTGAGGATGGAAATGCAGAGCCCAGGGCCAGGGTGCCAGTGGCTCCCAAGGTTTGGCAGGACCTGTGGCCCCAGGAGATAGGGAAGAAGGGAGAAGGCCTGTGAGGTGGATTATTTGGCTGTCCTCTGTGATGAACTGGAACCAGAAAAGATGAGGGATGTGACATGACTGATATTCCACAACAAAATAGACTACAGCACTTCAGGAGGACCCAAGGCAAGAGAAGGAGGCAGAAACGTCTCCTGAGAATTGTCCAGGGATCCTCCGCCAGCAGGTTGGCAGGAGGCCCTTCCTCAACAGGCTGAGGCTGGAATACAGAAAGAGGAGGCCTCCTGTGACCCTCTGGTATCAGAAGTGAACAGAAGTACAGAACTTCAGTGGCTTGGAGACCATCAAATCTTGGAACTCCTGCCTTGCTGGCATTCACACTTTAGTTTCTGGATGATAAACAAATCTTGGGGAAAGGATGTTAATAAACTCCGCTGGAGTTGTGAGTATCAAAACAATAGCTATGGTAGCACTGTGATCAGTAGGTTCAAAATTGGACTTCTTGATGCATGCTCTATAATTCAGAGTCATAGATCCTTGTTGCTTCTGTGTGGGCAGCACATTCACGAATCCCTACTCCCCCCTTTAACAAACTTCTCTCTTTCCTAGACAGGGAGGCTTCCCTGCACCTCTCCCACTGGCCAGAGTGGACTGCGGCTTTGCACGGCAGACAGGTGGTTCCCCTAGGCGAATGACGTGAGATCTGGGTAGATTCAGCTTTCATTCTTTTTCAAGTTACCAGAAGGCTAAAAATTTTATGTAATTGTGCATTTGTTCCGGGCTTTGGTGCAGCAGCTGCTGTGACCCCATTTATCTATGATCTGTAATTGTCAGAGCCCAGGGTGAAGGGAATCCTCCTTCCCAGCCTGCAATATCCACATCCCTATCTCCCTGTATTTATGCGTGGCAGCTTCAGAATTCACATCAGGGTATGTATTCAATCAGTGAGGCCAACGTGGGAGGAGCCTGCTTTGCAGGGATGGGGTTCACACAGGAACAGGGAGGACAATGGTTGTGTTCCTCTCTGATCCTCGATGTGCTTTCTCACTGCATCTGCCCAAACGTTCTTAAGGAAAGATCAGTTGAATGACATAAATGTCAGCGTACCAATAAATACTGCTGCTGACTTTCTGCATAAACTTGAGCAACATCCTAATCTCATTGGGCTTCATTTACCTCTACATTAAATGAAAGGTTTAAAGTAGAACTTATCTGAGCGAGGGCCACAGGCTCCCTGTACCATTCCTTCAATATCCAGATAAGAAACGCCAAAGGCGCTTTATTTCCTGCTTTGGTGTTTGTTCACTGAAGTCAAACCTGCTTCCATGGAGACAAGCGAGGCAATATCGGGCCAGATAGATGAAATTGGACCAGGGAGACAGTCATGCCAGAGCCTGGAGACACAGGAGGTCCTGGGGCTGAGAACAGAAGTACAAGTGAGTGGAAAAACTGACCTCAATTCTGAGAGGGAATCTTCCCAGGCCGGTCTTAGAAGGCATGATATGAAAGACAGGGTCAGAACATAGTTGCTCAAAGTGAATGGAACTTTCAAGAAAGCAGCAGAGGTTAGACAGTGCGTTCACAGTTGAAGTCTCACTAGTAAAACTGGTCTCTGTAGTATGGAGTGCTGCTGAATACCAAGACAATCACCAAGAAGCAAGAGCAAGTCTCGTCTTGGCTGTCTAAGCAAGGGATTAGGAAGCAACCATGAGAGAGCAATAACCCCGCGTCTCCCAAACTGAGCTACACAGAGTAACAGTGTCCCGTGAAATGCTAATAAGAATCTATCAGAAAAGAAGAGTCTGTGACCAAATAAATTTGGCAAGTTTCAGCAACACAAAATAATGGAATTCTTCACTGAAGGACTTCACAGATTCTTTAATGTGCTAATATGCATGACAATTCTCCAAGGCTATGTGGTGTTTCCCAAACTCATTTAACTTCAGATTTTTTTTTCCTTTCAGAATCCCATTAGCATGTCCTTGGACATTTGTGTTCTGTGCCACTCAATTTGGGAAAAATCAGTGCAGTGCCATTTACATTTCAATGCGTGCCAAGAAAGAAGCTGCAGGAGAGGGATTTCACTCTGTCTGGTAATAAAACCCCTCAAAGCTGACATAGGAACAAGCCAGACTGGAAGACAGAAAAGCAGTGTGCAGACTGGACTGACCCAATTCCAGGGCCAGACAAACCTCCAAAGCCACACAGATTGTTCTAAAATCATTTTCATTGACAGACAATGTTGGGGCCACTTATAGTGGGAGGTCAGTCTGTAGGGGACCAAGAAGCCCTGTGGGAAGGCCCTGTACCCAGTGTGACAAGGCACCAAGGGTCAAGGGCCAGTGGAAGAGCGGAGGACCACAGAGAAGGCTATGATGGCCCGGAGCTCCTGGCTATGCCTTCTCCCAACCTTCAGAGTCCCCTCTCCTCTCAGCTGTGGAATACCTGGAGGGAGGAGGAGCCAAGTCCCTGAGCTCTGTCATCTAAACTCACTGAAAGACAGTTTCTAACAGTCCACGGAGGGAAGAGACAGGGGCAATCGGAGACAGCTGTGTGGAGATTGGCAGCAGAGCCACGTCTGCACGGAGTAGGTCGGCTGCCTGGCGGACAGGGCCTCATGGAAAACTTCATGAGAAGTGGGGAACCCTGTGGCTCCTGGCCCTAGTGAACACACTAGCAAGCCTAAGTGCAGAGAAGAAGTGAGAGGAGAGTCAGACAGGGCCACAAGCCTGACACACCATCACCAGGGAGCTCCAAAATGCCACGAGATCTAAGCTCCCTGAGAGTATTCAAAGAGGCCTGGGTTTCTGGGACAAGCAAATAGAGTCCTTGAGATTGGTGAACTGCCATCATGTAGCTGCTGCGCCCTTGCAGCCTCTGGACCGGGGGGTTCAGGTTCCAGGTTCTTGAAAACATCAGCCTCATAATCTCCAGAAAGTGGAGAGGGGAATGATGAGCTCACACTTTCATCCATTCCTGGAGGCTGGAGTCCACACCCACCGAGGAGAACTCCCTAGAAGCTCTTGAATGCATTGAAGAGCAGAAACCTTCAGCCCTAAGGAGGGGTATCCTGGCAAGGTCTGCAGTGGGAACTAGGGAGGCCCCCACGGCCCTGCCTGTTGTGCTCCCATGCCCTATCTGTCTCTGTAATAATCCCCTAGGTTTAATAGGAATGGCCTTTAATTATTCAAGGTTTTTAGCAGGAACTAAGCACAGGAAAAAATAAAGCACTGAGAACTTGGTGGTGGTGGCTGTCGGGGGAGAGCTTGCTCCAACTCATTACTTCCACTTGCCTCTACATCCCGCTCTTTCCTCACTCTAAAAGTTGACAGTGTATGGGATAGGATGGCACTGGATCAACTCTGGTATGTGTCAATGCTTCCTCACAGCAACGATGGATGATAACTGACTTGGCAATACTTTAAAAAAAAAAAGCTTCCAAGGGGGGATTTCCTATTCTGCAAAAATTCAACGTACATTGAGACTCTGAGATTCCAAATATCTAATTACAAAACAAAAGTTGTTTAATTAATCTAGGGTTGTTTAAGCACTATTTCTAGGCCCTGCCTAAATCCCAACCCTGTCCTCTCCCCACCTAAGTCACCTGAGTCTACCCTGACACTTCTGGAAGCTGAAATACACCTAAGGGTACAGACTGCAGGGAGCGTTAGTGCCCACTCTTGGGATCTCTGCCATATCCTCTGAACTGAGCCAGTGCAGGCCCGGGGCTGGTTCTGCGTTGCTCCTCTGGGTCTGAAATGTTATCGCTTCAACATGTAGTAGGTACAAAGTTTCTCAAAAGGGCAGTTATTTCCTTTCCTTTTCATACCAGTTCTTTGAAGTTCATTACATAATTCACACACAGTATCTTAATTTGGGACTGCATTCATGTGGGTGGTGGATACAGGAAAAAAAAGTCAAAAACAAAACCTCATGTAAATTTTAATAATTAGTAAATGCATCGAGTAGTACTAACTAACTGTAAGTCATACACATATCAACAATAAATGTTGGCAAGGATGTAGGTAAAAAGGTACACTCATACATTGTTGGTAGGAATGCAAATTGGTGCAACCATTATGGAAAGCAGTATGGAGATTCCTCAGAAAACTTGGAATAGAACCGCCATTTGACCCAGTAATCACAGTCCTTGGAATATACCCAAAGGACTTAAAATCAGCATATTACAGTGACGCAGCCACATCAATGTTTATAGCAGCTCAATTCACCATAACTAAACTAGATGCCCTTTAAAAGATGAATGGATATATATATATATATATATGTGTGTGTATATATATCACAATATATATATGTAATATATATACCACACATATATATGATGGAATATTATTCAGCCTTAAAGAAGAATGAAAATATGACATTTGCTATTGGATGGATGGAGCTGGAGAATATCTTGCTAAGCAAAACAAGCCAATCCCAGAAAACCAAAAGCTGAATTTTTTTCTCTGAAATGAGGATGCTAATTCACAATGAGGAGGGCTAGGGAAGAATAGAGTTACTCTAGATTAGATAAGGGGACTGAAGGGAAGGGAAGAGGTATGGGGGTAGAAAGGACAGTATAATAAATCAGACATTATTACCCTATGTACATATATAACTACATGACCTGTATGACTCTACATCTGTATAACCAGAAGAATGAGAAATTATACTCCATTATATATGATGTATCAAAGTGCATTCTACTGTCATGTATAACTAATTAAAATAAATTAAAATTTTTTATATAAAAGAAATCTTCCTACAGACCAATAATGAGTAGAAAAATTAATAGTTAGAAAGATGCTGTTTGTAATAACCATAAAAATTTTCAGGTAACCTGAATAAAAATTTGTAAAATCTAAGTCCTTTATAAAAGGAAATTATATTTCATTGACATTTGTTTGAAAATACCTGGGTCATACTGTGTTACTGAGTAGAAAGCTTGTCATAGAAGTTCTATCCAATTTGGTCCATCACTCCAGTAACAACTTCTTCAGGTAGTTTTGTGAAGTTTCCTAAGCTGAACAAAAGATCCATAAGGGCAAGGCATGCTGGAAGGGAAGATGAGGGCAGGAGAGCTTATTAGTGTGCCCGATGCAAAAGGTTGTCTTGTCGAGGTTTTAACAAGTTGGTTAAAACCTTGCCATCCTGTGATTACAGAGAGGTTGAACAACTTTTTATTCTTATTTATTTATTTGTTTTGGTGCTGAAGATTTAACCCAGGGGGACTTCACCACTGTGCTACATACTCAGCCTTTGCTCTGTTTTCTTTTGTTTTAATTTGAGGCAGGGTCTTCCTAAATTGCTTAAAGCCTTGCTAAATTGCCGAGGCTGGTTTTGAACTTGTGATTCTCTCATCTCAGGCTCCTGAGCTGCTGGGATTACAGGCATGCACCACCATGCCTGACAATTGTCTGTCTTTTAAATCTGCCTTGCTCCTCTGAGACTACTGCAAGTTATCTGCCCTTTTCTTGCCTGGGTGATTCATCTTCCTTTGTGATTCATAATCCCTTTTAATATTCTGGATGTTAACTGTTTCACTTATGGTGAATATTTTCCATAGACCTATGACTTCTAACTCCATGGTATCTTTTAATGCAAAGATATCTGTAGATGTCACAGAATTTATTTTCCCTTACAGTTGA
The DNA here is from genome assembly GCA_028644305.1 of Xerus rutilus. Classification (NCBI taxonomy): domain Eukaryota; kingdom Metazoa; phylum Chordata; class Mammalia; order Rodentia; family Sciuridae; genus Xerus; species Xerus rutilus. Next base: position 4,623,594 of record CM053406.1, on the reverse strand, counting down.
TGCTTATTGTATGTTGTTCTAAGATTTGTTTTCCTAGCCCATGATCATAAAGACTTCCTGTTTTAATCTATTCAGGCTGCTATAATAAAAACCATAAATTGGGCATCTTATAAACAAACAAAAAATTATATCACAGTCTGGAAGCTGGGAAGCCAAGATCAAGGCTGATTTGGTGTCTGACAGACACCATTTTCTGGCCATAGGTGGTGACCACTGGCTATGACTTCACATGGTGGTCTTTGTAAGACTTCTGGTATAGGGGCAGAGCCATTTTAGACTAGTCATGTTCTAGAAAACCCATCTCATAATAGAGGAGAGGGTTAGGATTTCAATATATGAATTTGGCTGGGGACACAAATATTGAAATCATACCAATTCTGTGTTAGATTTTACATCTTGGATAGTTTGCCTTTTGTATTATAACTTGTTGCCACATATAGAATTGATTTTTACTTATGGTGTAAAGTAAGAATAGACTTTCATTTTCCCTATATAGATAGTTGGGTTTTTCCAGAATTGTTTACTGCATAACCCCTCTGTCTGTACAGAAGCCCAGTAGGACTTCAAACATGTGAAGAGTTTCCACATACGTGGGATCTGTTTCCACACCATTCTCAGTGGGTTCCACTTTAAGTCTCCATCCTTGTCTAAACCTCACAGTGTATTAATTCATATTTTTTTTGCTACTAGAAAATTTAAAATTACCTATGTGGCTCACATTATATTTCTGTTTTATAGTACTGATATAGCTACTCATACTAATGACCTTTCCTTTCTAAGCCATGTGCCAATTATTTATTCTCTTTTTATTATCCTGACTGGGTATTCAAGGTCAATGTTGAGTAAATGTAGTAACAGTAAAAAACCAGTTAGGTTCCTGACGTGTGGAGGCGGGGATAGTGTTTCACCACGGGATGAGATGAAGTGAGGCAGGGTTTGGTTTTGTTTTGTTTGTTTTGTTGTCCATTTGCAATACCTGGAACTGAGCCTTGGAGCACTCTACCACTGAGCTACAATCCAGAAGACTTCTTATTTATGTATTTTCTTTGAGACAGGATCACTCCAGTTTACCCAGAATGGCTTCGAATTTGGGATACTCCTGTCTCAGCTACCCGAGCAGCTAGGAACAAGTGTGCATGACCATGTTGTGCTCAACAGGAAATTTTGTGTACCATTTTGTTACTGTTTGGATGTCCCCCAGAAGCTCCTGTTAGTGGAGGGATGTTCAGAGATGCAGTGTTTGGATTATGAGGGTTGTAACCTAATCGGGTGGGGTGTGGCTGGAGGAGGCGGGTCACCGGGGTGTGCCCTGGAAGGGTTGTTCTTCCTGTGTCTCCTTCCGTGTTCCCTCTCTCTAATGCTACCATGAGCTGCTCAGTTTTTCTCCATTGGGCCCTTTCCTCAGGAGATGCTGCCTCGCCTTGGGCACAGACCAGTGAAGCTGGCCGTCTGTGGACTGAGACCTCTGACATGGTGAGCCCACATCAGCTTTCCCTCCTCTAGATTGTTCTGGTTGTGTATTTTGGTTACAGTAATGCAGAAGCTAGCTAAAACATGTTGATCAACGTGCGCATTTCTTCTCTTTTCTTAAATTAGAATGAGTTTTTCTTTGGTTGGTTTGTTTTAAATCATGAATGCAATTTGAACTATATCTAATACTTTTTTATGCTTGAATGTGATATAGTTTATTAATTATTTCTCTAGTGTCAAACCAACCTATTATTGCTGAAATACTCCCAACTTGATCAGCATGTGTTATCTTGTTAATTCAATAAATTCATTCATTTATTGGCTAAAGTAGTAATTTCAATACTCATTAGTGAGTGACTTTAGCCTGAAATTTTAAATGTTATTTATTGTTCATAGGATGGACTCATACACACTCTCACAAACACAAACACACACACAGACACAAACACACTCACACACAAGCTTCATTCCTATATTTCATAGAATAGTTATTTGTTTATTCTTATTTTTCATGTTTACCTTTATTTTTATTTATTCATGATTTTTATTATATCTTTGATCTTCCTTCTGGCATTATTTTCCTATATTTAAAGCATATCCTTTATAATTCTACCAACTAGGGACTAGTATAATTTTATTTTAGATTTTTGTTTGAGAAAATATTTCTAAATTAGGATGCTCGGTCAGACTGACTCGCTGTCATCAAGCTGAAGTTACGCAAGCCCATGCTCTTTCTCTTCCCTCACTTCTCTTGCTATATCAAGTGTCAGTCTTACAGCAAGTCTGGGTAGATTTATCTTTTCTTGTACTATTTTGAGATCCTCTCTTTTGTATTTGCCGGTCCCCTGTTCGGCAATCACATGTTTAAGTGTGCATCACTACATGGTTTTAAGTACCATAAGTTCTGTTGATTTTTTCACTAGTTATAAAAAATTGCGTGTACACTTTAGATGAAATATGCCTGTTCTGGTCTTGCTAGCCATCCACACAGGATGGAGAGGTGCTCATTAGAGAGGACTTCCATTATGAGTTTCAGGCACATAGATCTTTCCATGCACAAGCACACTTTAGAACTATGGTTTCTGTGTTTAAATTCTTCATTCTGGGTCAGCTTCAATATTTCTTGGCCGTGCCAACGTAACAAATGTGTTCTAGGGGCTCCTGGGCCATTGCTGTCTAATCAATAAGGGGCTTCTGGTAAATTACAGAAATCATGATGGCAGGAACGCAGGGCCCTTCTGACTGGATCCCTGGCTTCTTCAAAGAGTGACTCCTTGACATTTCTTAGTCTGCATTAGTGCAATGGAAAAAGAAGAGGTACCTCATTTTGTTCCAGAATATCTTTAATTAAATTCATGTCCTTTAGAAATGTCGTCCCTAAAATGACATCAACCATGGAGGTATGTGTCACAAATGTAGGCAAGAGAAGAGGAGGAGAAAGAGAGGTCAAGACGAAAAATGGCAGATGAATGTTCTCTGGGAACAACTGGCTCCCGCTCTCCAGTGACCCACTTTCAGGTGGGGAACATTCAATAGAAAGACTTTGGGTATTGGAATATGGCCTTAACAAAGGAAGAGGAAGGCTTTGCAGTTTATTTTTAACTCCTTCTAAAGTCTTCCTTATAAAATAAAATATTAAACAGTAACTCCGAGAACTACATAAACTATGTACATTTGTGCATTGAAATCAGTGGACTTGGTGGTTAGGAAGTAAAGGTCAGTAAACACCAGGGAGTGTGGGTAAAGGTCCTGTGAAGTCAGGACGTTCACAGATCCCACCATGGAGCTGCTGCGGGGAGGTCAGGGCCAAGTGGGCACAGGAAGAGGATGTGCAGTACTGCTGAGTGAGGGCAAGAGGGAGCAGTCCTCAAGGCAGCGGGTAATCCCTAGTTCTTCTTCAGTTTAGTAAACGGAGATTTCCACATCCCTCACCCAGCCACGTGCCAGAAGCAGACCCCTGAGAGAACACGCAACCAACCGATAGGCATGAGCAGAACTCGTGTGAAGAAAGCTTACTTTTTGCATCATGTAAAACACTTGAGAATAGATGAGCAAGTCAAATGCCTGCCACAACCAACATGAAGCTGTTTATTTATTTTTAAATAACACATGCAATTTGGAAGAGGATTTAGAAAATAAAGCTAAGTGAGATATGAAAATATCAAACCATTTGCTATCTCACGACTTAGATACAGCCACTATTGATATTCTGATGTTTCTTCAAACTTTTGTATTTATCTAGATATTATATCTCTATAAAGAATCCCTGCTGGTTTATAGCTTTATTTTTTTACTTAAAATATGTAACACCCCATCATTGTTTCCATGGAAATAAATGTATAACTTTCTTATCATTTTAAATCAGCATATACTATTTCATTTAAAAATACACAGAGCACACTGATGCCCACTTGGGAGCTGCATCTTCTTCCATATATTAAGGACATCGCCTGAGGACTGCATAGACCCTGCTATCCGTGGCAAGGTTGCTCGATTCCTAGAGCGAGTGCCCTAAGACAGGCGGCGCATGGCCTTGTTCTGACCTACCACAGAAGTCATTTCTCATCAATTCTGACATCCTCTGCTGGTCAAGACAGGAACCAAGACAAACCTAGTTGGGAAGAAAATAGATCTCCCTCTGGTTGGGAAAGTAGTGTGATTGCAGAAACCTGTGGTTTGTGAATTGGTTTGATTGTTAATCAAGTGTTTTGTTACGTGTGCGATAATGCTAGGAACCCTGAGTGGGTAACTTGTAATAACCTAGATGGAAAATAACGCTAAAGTCTCAATTTTATAAAGGAATAAGCTTTAGACTCCAGGTGTAAAATGGTTGCTATTTGAGTACTAAGCTTCCCGGTGTGTTCATGCTGAGGAGGACACTGGGCCACAGCTCCCTGTCAATGGGCATCAAGCCTTGGGATGACCCTCCACTCCTGATTCCTTCACACAGGCCACTGCTGGAGAGGCACCCGCCTAACTCCCAGCAGGCATGGAAGAGCAGGGCTTTCCAGAAGCTGCTATAGAGGTACCATGGTGACACTTTCCGGCTTCCAGTCTCTTCCTAACAGAGTGGTATTCTCCCGTAGCTCTTGCCTTGGACTCCTCCCAGTGGAGTTGCGAGAGGAATGCCCTTGTCTGAAGTGAACTTCAGGATGAAGAACGCTGGACTCCTTCTTCTGAACTATTTAACAGGCTGACCCCATCCTGTTACTCCACACTCCACTGAGTGTCGTCTGTCAAGAGAGAGATGCCAGTCACTTTTCTTAAACTGTTTTTAATGCTGACAGTGAATTCCCCTGCCATTTATTTCTGTGAGGAAGAGAGAATTATCAAATGCTGCTTTATTCTCACAGAATTCTTGTCTTGCTTTACTTTTTACGTGCTACTGAAAACTGCTGCTCCATGGATATTACATGTTGCCCATTAAAATCTGGCAGCTGTCAATTAGCCTTATTTCTTGAACTTCATATCTCTTCATTTTCAGCATACAGGTCATGAAATATGCTGAATTAAAGAAGCCAATTATTTGCCTGAGTCAATACCTCATGGTCTATGTGGCCTCTTGACATGTGGTTCTTTCATAGTTTTTTACTTGTTCATTAGTGTTGTGAAATTTTTTTCTTAGACTAATGACCAAATGAAATAAGCTTTTTTTCTAAGTAAGCATGTACAATATACTATACCTAATGGGCTCTTTTGTGTTTCTGAAAATAATAATCCAGCCCTAGTTTTGGAAATATCTTCTGAATACTCATGGCCCTGGATGGCGACTCAATAAGAAGTGTTAAGTACACAGAGAATTCCTGAGATAATGCAGGTGCCACCCAGAATATGGAGAAGAAGCAGTCAACAAAAGTGTGGCAATAAATACCACAAGTATGAAAGTTTCCTGTAAGCTATCATGTGCTATCCAAATATCAGCTTGTATGATGACAATAAAAATTAATAGCTTCAGTTAATAGGCTCATTCTCAGAGGAGACATTTACCACCAGGGGACACATGCACATAAAGTGAAGCATTTTAAAGGAACACTTTCTATTTTCTCATTATTTTTCATGGAGATGAGATCAACTATTTGTCTATAATTAGTGCTTTCAACAAGGGCAGTATGATAGGGTACAATCACTAAGAATTTTTAAAATTCCTCCCACTAGCCTTGATCAAATAACTACAGGGAGAGTTCTTGCATTTTTGATCCCCCTTAGATAAATAGTTTTGTAAATTGAAGTTACAAAAGCCTATTATATCTCTATCCAAACTATAAAACTCCAAATTTTACTACTCACTGAAGCTTCTCTCCTGCATGCTGGCTGCAGAAGGGCAGTGGTGAGGTGCCACTTCCTTTCTTCAGCACCCCGGCTGTTCCCACCTTTTCAGAAGGTGTCATTGGATCCACCAGGACTAGGATGGGAGGGAGAGGTAAGACCCAGAAGAGGATCATGCACTGCAGTGTTGTGATATGTGTAGGTGCATATCCAAAGCCGGCTCCTTAGAAACTTCCCCACTGCAAGTAAGTGATTACTTCCTGTGGAATCAACCTCCATCTCCTCTGGTCCACACCATCGTCCCTTGACCTCTCCTCTTCTTTTCCTCTTCTCCTCTTCTTTTCTCAGAGTCCCAACCACTATGGAGAGTGGCCCAACCAGGTCTGTCTGCTGGACCTGTCATTGGTGGAAGTGCAGATCATGCCTGTTTCTGCTGCCTTTCCACTGCAATGACAAGACATTACCATGATTCAAATATTGGTTCACTGTGTTCACAGATTCTAGGAAAAAGCTATCAAGACCCTGGATACCTCTCTCCATGGCCCCCTCCCCATGCCTAATCCTTCATCTCAAGGAGGCGAGTGACCATACCACAGCACACCCACAGCTCTATCAGTGGAAGTTCTTTTACCAGACTGCATTGAAGACCTGGTTTCTGGTTTCTTCAATAAGTCAGTATAATTAAAATAAAATAAAATAAAAATATTTGGGCACCATTGTGCATACTTGTAATCTCAGCAACTCAGGAAGCTGAGGCAGGAGAATCACAAGTTCAAAGCCAGCCTTAGAAACTCAGCAAGGCCCTACGCAACTTGGCAAGACCCTGTCTCAAAAAATAAATAAATAAATAGATAGATAGATAGATAAATACATAAATAAATATGACTGAGGATGTAACTCAATGCTAAAGCACCCCTAGGTTCCATCCCCCGTACCAATAAATAAACAAATGTATGAATAAATAAATAAATAAAGTAAAATAAAAAAGGGATGGAGCCATCAACATAAAACTAATACTGTGAGGTATAAGTTCTATTTAGACAATGTTGATAGAATCCAGATATAAAAGGCAAGATTTAGATCATTGAAGATATTTGAAAATAGTGTATGTAAGTAAGACAAAAAATTGTTAAAATGGAAAATTAGAAAGTGAATGGGAAGAGATACAAAGTAAAATAGGCAATTTTAACTTATCTGCATTAAAATGCCTATGTATGTGCTGTTGAGAAAGCCCCGAGACATAGGTAGCAGTCTCCCCCACCGCTGTAAGGCAGGAGCTCAAGACCCTGCAGGAAGCGTCCACCAGCAACAAGACCCTCACCAGGTGCAGCTCCTTGACCTTGGACTTCTCAGTCTCCAGGATCATAAGCAAAATGATTGTTTCTTCTTATAAATTGCCTAGTTTAAAACATTTAGAAACAGAAAACATAAGATGGTGTGAGAGAATATGCAGATGTTTGTTTTTAATATAGTTTAACACATTAACAGTAGTAATCTCCCGAATAGACAGGGAGACCAATGGTACAGAATAGCAGACACAGAGACAAACCCATACATACAGTTATCTCATATTAGACAAAGGTGCCACAAACATACACTGGAGAAAAGATAGCTTCTTTAACAAATGGTGCTGGGAAAACTGGAAATCTATGTACAGCAAAATGAAACCAAACTCTTATCTTTCACCATGCACAAAGTTCAACTCAAAGTGGATCAAGGACCTAGGAATTAGATCAGAGACCCTGCATCTAATAGAGGAAAAAGTAGGCCCAAACCATCTTGTTGGATTAGGTCCTGACATCCTTAACAAGACTCCTAAGGCACAAGAAATAAAATAAAAATTCAATAAATGGGATGAATCCAAACTAAAATGCTTCTTCTCAGCAAAAGAAACAATGAAGTGAAGAGAGAGCCTATGTTTTAGGTGCAAATTTTTGCCACACACACATCAGATAGAGCATTAATCTCTAGGATATATAAAGAGCTCAAAAAAACACCAAAAACAAACAACTCAATCAATAAATGGGCTAAGGAGCTGAACAGACACTTCTCAGAAGAAGAAATACAATTGATCAACAAATATATAAAAAATGTTCAACATCTCTAATAACTAGAGAAATACAAATCAAAATTACTCTAAGATTTCATCTCATGCCAGTCAGAATGGCAGTTATTAAGAATACAAACAACAATAAGTGTTGACAAGTATGTGGGGGAAAAGGCACACTCATACATTGCTGGTGGGACTGCAAATTAGTGCAACCAATCTGGAAAGCAGTATGGAGATTCCTTAGAAAACCTGGAATGGAACCACCATTTGTCCTAGGTATCCCACTCCTCGGTCTATACTCAATGGACTTAGAAACAGCATACTACAGTGATCCAGCCACTTCAATGTTTATAGCAGCTCAATTCACAATAGCTAAACTGTGGAACCAACCTAGATGCCCAGGAACAGGTGAATGGGTAAAGAAACTGTGGTGTATGTACACAATGGAATATTACTCAGCATTAAAAGAGAATAAAATAATGGCATTTGCAGGTAAATGGATGGAGTTGGAGAATATCATGCTAAGCTAAGTAAGCCAATCCCCAAAAACCAAAGGCCAAGTGTTCTCTCTGATAAGTGGATGCTGATCCATAATGGGGTGGCGTGGGAAGAATGGAGGAATTTTGATTGGTCGAAGAGGAGGAAGGGGAGGAGAGGGGACATGGGGACGGGAAAGATAGTGGAATGAGATGTACATCATTGCCCTAGGTACATGTATGACTGCACATATGGTGTGACTCAACATGATGTACAACTAGAGAAATGAAACATGCTCCATTGTGTACAATGAATCAAAATGCATTCTGCTGTCATGTAAACCCAATGATTTTTTCTAGAAACCACTGGTAATCTCTATGTGGTGGAGATGTATTTTGTTTTCCCATTTTTCTTGTCTTTCTTTTCTAATTTTCAACAATGTATTTTAACAGTTTCTATTATAGCAAAAAGTTATGAAAAAAGGAAGCAAGAGGATAAATTTTGCCCAAGAAGAATCTTCTTTATGAATTTCTCCACTAAGTAATACCCATTTGTGGTAAGTTAGAGCCAAAGGTTTAAAGAAAGAAGTTTGACTTGGGGTCTCCATTTTGCCAAGGCTTCCATAAATAACCAGCATCTTGTGCTAGTGAATATCTTATGTGCACCATTCAATCACTTACCTACATGGCTGTCCAGTGCTCCAGGTGTGGGTCACTCAGAGCCCAGAAACAAACCCCAGGAGGTATCCTCTCCCTTCCCCTTGCCTGTTGCTGAAGGAAGCAGCCCCCCTGGGCACAGCTGCAGGACAGAACCCTCAGTGGGTTTCCAGTGGGCAGTGACAGCTTGGTCCAGGGACAGCATGGAACGGACACGATCCCTCCCTCAAAAATAGGTGCATACATGCATAAAGTCTGTTCTTTCTGCTGACCATCCCTCTGAAAGCCCTGCTCTTCCCCAGAACTCCAGTATCTGAACTCTTTGTCCGATTCACATTTCAGTTCAAATATCGTGTCCTCAAGAAGGGTGTGTGACCACCCTCTCTGCTGCTTATCTTCCTTTCCCTCTCTTCATGACCTCCTCCATCTCCTTCCCACCACAGTAGTCCCTAGATGTGCATCATCAGCTTCTGCATTATCTGCTTATTGCTGCTTTTATTGTTTTTCTTCCCTTTCAAGCCCCCCAAGGACAGGGCTGGGCTCCCTCCTGCTTTATGACAAATCCTCATGCTTCTACAGTGATTGACATATGGTAGTTGCTTAATAAATGTCAAATCAATGAATCAAGGCTACAGTGACATTGGTGCAAATTCTCTGATGATACTAATAACTGTAGCAGGGCTTAAGTTCAGTCAAGTGCCAAAGCCAAAGGTATAGTTAAGAACCTCCTTCCACATACACACAATGCAGTGCCCTTCTTTCTACCTGGCTAAGGTCATTTAACACTCCAAGTTCACCTGTGTTTTCACAAATGGCTGTATCGCCTTGTTTAAGGTCAAACAAAACTCCTTTATGAGCACTACAATTTCTCCATTCATCCATCCATAAATTGACTGCTTCCATATCCTGGCTATGAGAATATGAAGAATCCTACAAATGTCCAGTATATTGAGAGATAGTTGAGGCTCTGGTGTTGGGGAGAGAGAGGAAATGATGTAGATCAAAGGTTACAAAACAAAAGCTGCCAAGCAGGAATGTCTGGAGGTACAAGACCTGGCAGGAGGGCTACAGTGGCCAATGTGCTGTTATGTGCTGAAATCTGAGCAGAGGGTTGATCGTAGTTCTGTCGTCACAAAAACAGGAGTTAATTTGCTTACATACACACACACATTACGTTGTACCTGAAATAAAAATAAAGAAAGAAGATCCTGGGGGAAAAAATCTTCATAAAGCAAAACACAACTTCTAGAAAGTATTTGAAATACAACCAAACTTAGAAATTAAAAAATATGAAAACTAAGATGACCATTTTTTCTTTACTGTGTGCTGAAAGAGATTAAAATCAACTAACTGGTATTGCCTAGTTTAACAGCAGGTATGAGCATTTTATAGTGAAGGGATTAAAAGGAGCTGTACATTTTTTCTGGTGATAAAATTTGAAAAATGCATTAAGATATAAAATATTCAACAATCACAATTCTGGGACATCTTATGACAAAAAATATCCCAAGTGGGAATTTATACAGACAGGGTGCCCACGACTACTTTCCTAATGGAGACAAAGTCCATCCAGGCCCCATGCCCTCAGCAGGGCACAGCTCAAGGCAAGCACAGGACTCACTCAGTGGAACAATATTCAGTCGCTGAAACCAGACGCAAAATTAACAACAGCAATTTCTGGAAGTGGAATTTGAACTTAACTTTCTACTCTGATTCTTCCAAAATGATTGAATATTTTATATTTAATACTTCCATTTTTTAAAGTAATTCAAGCTTTAACAAAAACCACAATTTTGCAACCCTTCAAAGACTACCTCATATAATCCTAAGTATAGTATTTAACTGTCCGATATATTGCTCAATGAAGTAAAAAAAATAATGAAAACCCTCACTTGGCTATCTCTGCAAATGTGGATGTTGCTTTAACCTTGAATTAATTGAATTTCAGAATTTAATCTGTGCATATTCCACAAGGCTAATATGAATTTTATGCCTGCTGTTCAGGGTTGTAGTTTCTTTTATTGTGCTTTTAGCAGTCTAAGCAATAATTATAGATATCTCTTGTACAAACCTCTGAACTCCTGCCTGGATTTATAACACTATTCATGTGGATCCAGAATTCTTTTGAATAGCTTTGTACCATGATTAACTGGAATAAGAGATGAGTCACCACGTGACCCCAGCCACAAAACTGCAGCCCTATCTTTTCAGGAACAAGTCTTCTCTATTGCATTGTGATTTGGGGATAGCTCTTAGCCTCCAGCCTCATATTCGGTTTCAAATCGAGAATATTTAATTTGTGTCAATAAGCTAGGGGTTCTTTGCTCACAGCTTTGTTCCTGTGAATGGCTCAAGTATTGCCACAGCTGAATGAAGGCTCAAGGGTGAGTGTTGATACTGAGATACCAAACACATCCACACACAACCGTGGATTCATAACCAGCATGGCTTGGAACCTGAGAAAATGTAAATAAGAAGCATTCACCGTGAGTCGCTGAGCAAATTTGTTCTTTAGTTTCCTCATCTGGGGAAAATTTATTAGCTTTTTTGTACATTTCCAAAAGGCACTACGTACATATCCTCATGGTGAAATACCATGATTATTTATCCACTCGAAGTTTATGGTGTTAACGTGTCTTCTTCAACAATGTAGCTGGAAACTTGCTTTTCCTCCTGGTGTCTGTGGAAGTCACTGCGTGTTTCAACGGTGTTTCTGCACCTGATCTGGGATGATCCATGACTCAGGGACAATGACCTTGTCATTGTATGCTCCCACTCACCATGTCAACCTGGAAGACCACACACAGTGAACCACGCAGTGGGAACCACGCAGTGGGAACCAGCCAGGCAGAGACATTAATCAGGCAGAGACTCAGAGACTCCACATTAATCCAATTGACCAAAATACATTAATTTCAATAAACTTCCTACTTGGTGGACTCTGACTGTTTTTTCTCATTCTTTCCTTGTTTTACAATTGAAACACAATTTCTTTCCAGCATTTTGCTAACTCAGGTGACATGCCTGCAGAAAAACTTGTACTTGGTCTGGACGCATCTTCAACTTCACCATATAATTTCATTCATCTTCTGGAAATGCCTTGTAGCTTTAATAAGGGGGGGGGCACGTGGCTTCTCGACGAGTTGGAGTCCAAGAGAGATGGAGAAAGAGTCCCTGGGTTAGACAATATGGGGTCTCTCTGGACGGTGGCGATCCGCGGACCCAATCTCCCCAGGCCCCGGGGTGTAGATAAAAATTTGCTTCTCCCCAGCGAGACGCAGAAATACTGGGGACAAAAGGGGATATAGCCAGGGCGAGGGAATCAAAGAACACCACTTTATTCTAGAAACTACAGATGCTTAAATGCACTCTGAAACCAATCAGATCCAAAGGTCACAAACAAAGGGGTGCTCTTTGGCAAGAGCACAGTCTATTAGCATAGAATGGGGAAGGATGGAAGGGAGGAGTTGGGAGGTATGGAGAGGCTCCTACAATGCCCAAGAGAAGAATTTCTTTTCTTTCTTTCACTTTCCTTTCTAATACCTCACAGACTTTTAAGAGGACATAAATTGGTGCATTCCCAGAGTTTTGCATTCCCCAGGAGGAATGGTGGCCCACAGCTTCCTCCAGGCTGGGTTCTGCCACACACAGTGCTGGACATTGCAGCCTTCTCTGCTTACCATCTTCTTTGGCCTCCTGGCTGTTGCTTCTTCCTCTCACCAACCAGGGGTACCTCTCCCAGGCTGCAGCCCAGGGAGGGGACTGGCTTCCTGATGCTCTGTCAGCACCATCTTCCTAGTGGCTCAGACTTGAGGTGTGTCTACTCCTTTCACCTCTATGCTTCACTTATTCATCGTGGACTGTTCTCAACTCTTTCGCCATTGTCTTTTGTGTTTTGTTGTTTTCCATTTCTGTAGCCTCTAACAATATTGCTGCATTTGCAGGCAAATGCAATGCATATGATTGAGTTCTTTCCATCAAACCACTCATAAAACATTCCCCAAGTCTCTAGCTGTCTTTCTTTTCTCTTTCCAAGTCCCTTCAATCATCTGTTAGGACAGTTCAGCAAATATAAGAAAAACTACCAGTGGTTAGTTAAAGCTACTTAACATGAAATTAAGCTCTCTAGTCTTAGTATTGATTGTCTTTTTCATTAACAGATGACTCTACATTTAGCAACTCATTTCCTCAAGAGATTCTGTACTTTAGCCAAGACTCTGGAACAGCAGTATTGAAGTACCTCCCCACCTTCCCTAACAGGGAGATGACTTTCTGAATTTCAAAATACTCATTTAGAAGACAGTATCTCTTCCTCTCCACCATCTAACATCTTTAACTCTGAGGATAACAAACTTGAGGTTCATGATTGTCTCCATATAGATAATATTAATAAAACTATTATTCAGAATTTATTAGGAAAAATATTTCTTTGCATTGGGGGACACAAAAGAAGGACTTACATAGGCCAAAACATTGCTATACACATTGAGGTTGGGGCACCAATAAAAATTACTACAAACAAACAAACAAACAACTACACAGTCATACCATGCATTATTAGTAAAATGTGGACAGTCCTCAAACCCCTGATCCTGCTGCATACATAGAAAGCAATTGTGTTTAGAAGGCACTTTGGCATAAGTCTGCAAATGACCAGATATATCAGCCTGAGGGTTCCAGGAAATCTTTGCACACGTGGGCTGAAGAAATCAACCTGTCAAGAATCCCTGATATCACTCCCAGAACACTTGCATAATACCCAGCACTGACCAGAAAGCTCTGGTGCAGGAAACCTCAAAGAGCTGATCTCTTTCATATTGAGTAGCCATGGGAAGAGAATTTGAATGTCATTGAAGTATTTTCTGTTTTTTTAAAAAAATTTTTTATGTTTATGTATTTATTTGTAGTTATTTAAATTTATTTTTAAATAATGCAGAAAATATAAAAATGAAACAAATTTATGGAGTCTCATGAAATATATTGAAATATGAATACATTATGTAATTTTTAAATCAGGTGAAACATATTTATCTTCTCAAACATTCATCATTTTTTTGTAGTGAAAACATTTGAAACTCTTGTAGATTTTTGAAATACTCCAGTACATAATTGTTACCTACTGCATAGCACACCACAGCTTCCTATGCCTGTCTAACTGTGGGTCAATAATAATTGGTCACCATCTCCCAATCCTCCTCCCCACAAACTCTCCTGTTTCTGGTAACCTCCATCTACAATAGCCGTGAATGAAATCGCCTTTCTGTAGCCTACATATGCACAACAACATGTGGTACCAGTCTTTCTGCGTCTGCCTTATTTCCCTTAACCTTATCTTTAGTTCTATCAATGCCATTGCAAATGACAGGGTTTCATTCTTTTCATGGCTGAACAGTATTCCACTGTGTACATGGACCACATTCCCTTTGCCCGTGATCAGTTCTTCGGCACTCAGTCTGTTCTCTTCCTTGGCTGTTGCCGAGAGTGCTGCCATGAACATGAAGTGCAGACGCCTCTTTGACACATCGATTTCATTTCAGTTGGATAACTGCCCAGAAGTAAGACTATTCTGTTTTACATTTGGTGAGGAACCCCACACTGTTTTACACAGTGGCCATCCTATTTTACATTTCCACCAATAGTAGGCAAGGAGTTCCCTTCCCCCACATCCTTGTCAGCACATCATGTTTTTGTCTTTCTGTTAGTAGCCATTCTCACTGAAGTGATGTGATATTTCACTGTGGTTTTGATTTGTATTTCCCTGAGTAGTGACGATGAGGAGCATGTTTTCATGTACCTGTTGGCCATTTATATGTCTTCTTCTGACAATAGTTTATTTAAGTCTATTGACAGTTTGGGTTAGGCTGTTCGTTTTTGTGGTGGTGGTGGTTGCTGTTGGTGGTGGTTTTTCCCATTGAGAATTTTGAGTACCTTATTTATTCCGGCTGTTCTCTCCTGTCTGAACAGAGCTCTCCTTTTCTATACATTGTCTCACCCCTCTGTTATTATCTCATCCCCTGGTTTTTTCCTTTGTTGATCAGAAACATATCAGTTTGATGTAATCCCATTTGCTTTTATATGTTTTTATTTCCTGTGCTTTTAGCAACTTCTCCAAAATTATTCTTACAGCATTTCTCCTATGCTTTTTTCTGATGACTTCACTATTTGGGGTCTAAGTTTCAATCAATTCTGAGTTGATTTTTGTAACTGGCAGAGAGAAAGAAGTCTAGTGTCATTCTTCTGCATGTGGACACGCAGTTTCACGAGCACAATTTATTGAGAAGACTTTTTCCTCCAAAGCATATTCTTAGCACTTTTGTGGAAAGATAGTTGTCTATAGATGCATGGGTTGACCTCTGGGTTCTCTATTCTAAAATGCCAGTCAAGTGTCCGTTTTTATGCCATAAAATGCTTCTTTGATTACTACAGCTTTATAATGTGTTTTGAAGTCAGATAACTGTGGTTATTCAGGGTTTTGTTTTTTGTTTTTTCATTTGTTGTAATTCTATACAAATTTTAGTGGTTTTTCTCTTGTTCTATAAAGAATGTTTTTGGTAATTTGATAGGGATTACCTTGAATCTGTAGATCACTAACTCTATGGACCTTTTATGAACAGAAGACATCTTTTTAATTTTGTGTGTTTTCTTCCATTTATTTTATACATGTTTCATAGTTTTCACCATAGAGTTCTTAACCATTAGGATAAATTTATTTCTAGGTATCTCATTTTAATAGCTATTGTATATTAGATTGTTTTTTTGATTTCTGTTTCAGATAGTTTTCTATTGGTGCATGAAAGAGCAATTTTTAATGTTGATTTCAAATTCCAGAAATTTGTTAATTTTTTAAATTAGTTTCAAGGGATTTTTTTATGGAGCTTTTTTAATTTTCTAAATTGAAGTTCATGTCATTTGCAGTGAAAAAATGGACTTCTTCTTTTCAATTCCAGTGCCCTTTATTTTCTTCTATTTTTTGATTGTTCTGCTTAGGGATTTCAGCACTGTTCTAAATAAAAGATGGTAACTTTGGGAATTCTTGTCTTGTTCCAGATCCTGGGAAAAAAGCTTCTGTCTTTTCCTCATTTGGCATCATGCTAACTATGGATTATCATATGGTCTTTATTAGGGTGGAGTGTTTGCCGCTCTGTCTAACTGGTTCAGGATTTGTCAAGAGGAGTTTGAATTGTATCAATGTGTTTCCTGCATCTAATGAGATGACCATTTGGTTTTCACCTGTCCTCTGTGGTGTGTTGCATTGTGCCTATTGATTGAGTATCAGTTCTCTGGAGCCTAAACATTCAGAGTAAATGAAAAGCAAAGCTTTGTTTTTGTTTTTTCAGAGGAGTAATTTTCTGTATTGGGGAAGTTGATAATTTTGTTACTTTATTCCTCCTTAGAAAGTTGATATTTAACCTATCATCTTCTATCACATCTTTGAATATTGCATAGGGTTAACAGTTAGTATTGATTTTTCCCTTTTTACTCTCCGTGCCTCCTTCTCAGTGCCCTATTACTATGGCATTACCGACCATTTGGTGAAAGGGCTGACTAGCATTGAAGCAGCTTCAATGTTAAACAAAGGTGATATAAGCAAAATGCTAAAAACAGTTTGAATAAATCTCTGGTAAATAATTAGATACATAAAGAAATGATAAATTTTTTCAAAACAAAGTTTGCAGCTGGAAGAGTCAAATTTTATTGATAGAGAAAAAGAATATGGGGGTTTCAAGAAGAAAATCTTTGCAAAACTGCAGAGCTTTTACATGACAAGGTGCAGAGTTAGAAAAAAGTACATGATGAGGTAACAGCCATCTTCCTATCAAAAGGGAAGCGATAGGAAAGAAGGGTAGGGGAGATGTGCCTCGCCTTACCACTGCCTGGATTCTAGTTCTTCACATTCCCAGCCCCTCACTACAAAGCAAGTTGCAGAGCAAGTGTTATAATTGCACTGACGGAAATCCAAGGAGACCAATGACAAATGTGAGCACAGCAGGGACTCCCATGGTTGCCAGCACGCATGACTCATAGAGGAGCCCTAGGTCTTCCATGGCACCAGAGCCATGAGAACGGGCTGGGAACTGGCAGGTTTCATAAACCCAAATAGGTCGCATGTCAGGGCAGCAGTGGATTCCAGAGTATGAGACACCTCGAACAGGAAGGGATGGCAGCTCAGCATGTCTGTAAGGAGAGTTGGCATGAGTCCCCTGCAGAGAGGTTCAGGAGGACAAGAGCATATCTCCCAGAAGTAAGGAAGACAGAGGAGCCCCCTGGAAACTTAGAACTTCAAGGAAGGAGAGAACAATGTGGAGAGAAGAATTCTGAAGCTGACTCTTTACTCAAAATAGTCCAATTCTAAAAGTGAAAAAATTGTTGTTCTATAATTTTTCAAGTATTAGAGGTGACAGTTCATGAACTGTAATGACTTCATTCAAGTAAAATTAGTTTATTAATTCAATATTTATGAGTATACATATTTAGATCAGTTATAATATGCATTGGATTCCATGTTCTTATATAGAGAGCTAAGTCCTGGCAAAGAGGGACCAGTGGCTTAAACCATTGGAGAAAAATCTGTGGAAAATGAGAAATATAGGAACTATAAATCACTGGTTCAAATTTGAGTTCCTCTCCTTACTGGAAGCATGATTTTTATCATAAATTCTCCATAGTTCTCTCACATGTCTTTGTGTCTTAAGCAAAGACACTCTCTTCCGGGTCTGGCCGTGATTCTCAGGAAGGTTTATAGACTAAGCAGTCATGAGAGGGAGAAATACAAGTGATACCATGGAAATGCAGAGATTCACAGGAGATCACTGTGAGCAATTATTCTCAGCAAATTGGATAACCTAGAACAGGAGGGTGAATTCTTAGAATCATACAATCTATCCAGACTGAATCATGACGATGTAGAATATCTGAGCCTACCAATAATGCACTAGAAAATTGAATCAGTAGTGAAAATTCTCCCATCAAAACATGCCCGGGAGCAGATGGGTTCACCGTTGAATTATACCAGACATTTAAAGAAGAACTAATACCAATTCTTCTCAAACTCTTCTAAAAAATTGAAGAAGAGGGTTTATTTCCAAATTCATTTTACAAGAGCAGAATTAGCTTGATACCAAAGGCAGATGAAGACACTAAATATATATATAAATATATATAATATATCCCTGATGAACATAGATAAAGAAAAGTCAACAGAATAATAACAAACCTTAATTATACAGCACATTAAAAAAAGATTCACCATGATCAAGTGAGATTTATCTCAGAGATAGGAGTATTATATAATATATGTAAATCTTTAGATGTTATATACCACTTTAACAAAATGAAGACCAAAAATAAATATGTGTTATTTACACATGATGGAATACTATTCATCCTTAATAAGAAGAAAAAATAAAGAAATTCTATCACTTGTAACAACCTGGCTGTGTCAGGACTTTAAGTTACAGAAGGACAGCCACAGAAGCACAGAATCTGCACGATCTCACTTCCATGTGGAATCTAAAGAAGTTGAACCTGTAACTAATACAGAGACTGACGTGCTGGTTACTGGAGGCCGGCACTTGAAGGACTTGGTGGGATGTGGTCAAAGGAGCCTAAGTTTCAATTAGGCAGCATGAGTGATTTCAAGAGACCTATTGTATGGATTGGTGATTATAGTTAATAAAAATACAGTGTGCACTTGAAAATTGCTAAGCATGTGAAGTAATATGTGTGTTAAATAGTTTAATTTGGTCATTCCAAAATACACCCATGCATCAAAATATTAGATTGTGAAATATGTGTGTGTGTGTAATTTTTTTCCTGTCAATAAAGACGTAAATTTAGACAGTGTCTTACCCCCAGGATCACAGATGTCTTGAGTTCCCTGAGCTTTGGGTCCCCTGCTGCAGCACTAGGCCCCCTCGTCTCACCCTCTTGAGCTTGAGGAACTGGCAGGACAGCAGCCATTGCCATGAGTAACTGAGTCATTTGTCTCTGAACTGGAAGTCTCACATCTCCTGTCAACACTTATGGAACTTGGGCAGAGTCATTGGATAGCATGTACAGCCCTGAGGCTCACTTTTCTTACCTATTAAATAAAGATTATATTTCTTTATTTGTTATAAGAATGAAAACAAAACAAATTTTAAAAACACACAAAAATGATTAAGAGCTTGAATTCATAACAATGGCCAAGGTTTAAATCCCGGTTCTATCATGTGCCAAATAAATGACTGAGGAAGTTACTGTATGTCTCTGTGCCGTAAGTTTCTCAGGTTAAGTGTGGACTGGTGAGAACAGTCCTGACCTGGTAGCGTGCTCAGCATTAAGTGTTCTGAGGATGTTGCTCAGCATACAGTGCGGGTTCTGTTGATGCTTGCTACAAAGAATCAGCCAAGAAATCTCTACATGACTGGTTGCAATAAACCATAGGTTAAAGATAGACCAAAAAAAAGAAAGAGATAAATGGGTAGGTGAGTGGATAGATAGATAGGTAGACAGATACATAGACAGACAGAAAATACTGGTTCAGAAAATAGAGATCACTTCTGGCCACAGATGCTTCTTTAGAAGACTTGACACTTTAGTCCAATAAGCACAGAGTTCAGACATGAGGGAAGAAGAGGAGACCATAGAGATGCGCAGGGAAATACTCCAGTGAAGACACAGAAAATGACTAAGCAGATGTGGGTAATTCTAGGCTATAAATACTATATACTTTTGCCCTCCTTTCATTTTAAATTCAATCTAAAGTACATAGTAGATTCTCAATAACATTGTTGACTGACTAGAAAATTAAGACCTTTAAATAATGATGCTTGGTGATTCTGAGTTAGAAGCTAATGTGGATGATTTTGACAAGCATTGATTTTTCTGGGATCTTCTACTAGCACCGCGGGACCAACAAGTCGAGCTCCAAACAGCCCCTCTTTAGATGTGACCCACAATTGCACTCTTGCATGCACTGGACTCAGGGGGTCAGTGATACTCTATCTGTTATATCGATTTGTCACTAATGATGGACTTCAATCTAAGAGCTGGATTAATCTACCTTGCTTTAGGAGAACATAGTGATAATCTTATTTTTTATGTTAACTACTTCATGTTTTAGTCTTTGCCTCTCTATTTGTTGTTCCGATTTTATGTGGTGAGCATCAGGTGGAAGCCACAATGGAGAAATACATTTTCCTGCAGCTGTGAATGTTATCTTGGATACATATACTTCTCCAAAGAAATTGAACCATCTGGGTATTTTTTCAAGTGCATTGAATATATTGAAAAAAAAAAACCTGATGATATATCTTATTGGAGAGAAGAGGAAAGGAAGATGCCTTTAAAATAAATTGCAAATTCATAGCAAGTTTAACAACCCAGAGTAATTTCCCACATTGAGGGAAAAGAAGTTTTGATTTTTCATGCTTGCCTTTCTTAATTTTTTTTTTTTGCTTATCTGTTTAAACGTTGGAACAATAGGTATAATTAGGCAGGAAATATTTATAAGTAGGAAATGCCATATTGTAGATCTGCCCCCCCTGGTAGCACCAGAGAGTTGTATAAGTCCCTGCTACTGTTCCAGCTCATTTTAGTTTTATGGATAATTGTGTGAAGATGTTTTGGCTTTGTCAATGGAGATTGCAATAGCAGGATAATAAATAACATCTTTGAAAAAGTAGACGGCATAGCTGCCTGCACTAATAGTGTGCTAGACAATGTGGTGCAGGACAGCCCTCGGGGTGGACTGACCCAGCTCTCACTGTTACTCCCATGGACAAAGCAGAGTGTGCTGAGTATGCGACTCCCTGAGATAAGGAGGAACTGACCAGCCCAGCCCGGCTATGTGCTCCAGAGCACTCTAGAAGCAAGATGTCATTGCATGCTTTAGTCCAGAGGGCCCTGTCACCACGGGGGTGTCAAACCCAGGGAGGTCTGCTGTTTGGGCTGCTCAGCTGTGGGGCTCATAGAAAATATGCAGATGAGTCTTTTCTGAGTATGGGGAGACGGCTCACCAGGTGGAGTAGGTTCCCGCCGTCCCTTACTCCCTACATGTACGTGAAATCCTGCTGCATGGAACACGTGTGCGTGAGTGCTGCCTCAACTGGGTCAGACGATTGGTAACCAGCACACAGAGGATCTGCTTCCCACTGGCAGGGAGGAAAACAGATTTTTCCCAGCTGGTACATTAGCGGTCGTTTCAGCATGATTAAATGTCTTGGTGAAGGACTGCTTGGCACTCTCCAGGAACAGTGGCACTGGTGACTCTTCCCGTTGTCCACTACATGCCAGCCGTGCCCAAAGGCTTTGCAACAAACAGAAAATATTCCCACATGTTTCCAAGCCTTTCTCTCATGCAGGGTGGTTGCAAAACACTGGACCTCAGCTGATTCTGCTTCCCAGAAGCAATGCACACTTTTCCTACTAGAACTTTCAGGGCCCCAGAGCCTGGAGAAGAATATGTTCTCCCTAATGCTACATTAGGTCCCTCTGCAAAGATCACACTTGTCTGTACATCAATATTTTTATTTTTCAAAAATATGATTTTTTAAAATATTAAAAGGGTACCTGACCATTTTAAGGCTAGATTGTCAACAATATACTTTATGCCCAAGGCCAGCTCTGTAATTTGCAGAATGCTATGCCAAATGATAATCAGGCGCATCATTTTTAAAAGGCAGGAAAAAATGCAATTAAACATGCTGAAATATTAAGCTTTTTCTTTTAAAAATTCTTATCGCTTATAAAACACTAGTAGTCACATAAGAATACCAGTTGCAAAAGTGTAATATTTTGAATGTCATGCTTTTAGGTAACACAGAAAGAGTTCATTAATGTGAGGCCTTAATGGATCACAAGGCTTTTCTGGCTCTCTATTCTGCAAGCACATTTCTTAGGTCATCAGCATTTATGCTTTTGATGATGCCATGGAAACTCTGGCCAATCGCTGCTTGTGCTGCTGTCATCGGTTATCTAACAGGTAGTTGGAACTGACGAAATGTGATAGAACTGGTTTTAATAAAGATCCCTGGCTCTGGTTTCATTGAGCTTTTTTTTTTTTTTAAATTTAAACTAAGTCATCCAAGCAGAAATTTGGGAACCGCCCTGTAGATACTACACAGGTGAGTTGGCCCTGAGCAGCAAGGTCACCTACTGAGAGTATATGGAGGGGAAGCAGCAAACACAAGATTACAAATAGTCATTAGAACTTTAAAGTTTGAGGAGAATCTTTCTGCTGATGCAGCTATTGCTAGAGCAGTCAGGAATATTTCTTAGGCCATGAAATTGGGCTAAAGTTCCAACAAATTATTTGAAAATATAAATTGTAGTACAGCTAGAGCTGAAGCCCCACACCGAACAATCTTCTTAAATGGTAACTCTGCACAGAGATCTGTTACCAATAAGTCTGAGTTTAATTTTGAATGTCAAAATTTATGCAATGGCATCTTAATAGTTCCTCAGACGTTCGCCAGCAACTTGTGACTTCATGTAATTGCAGCTTATGCATTCATGAATCTCATGTAATTTAAAACATTTTTGTGAATTCTACTGCTATGTCTTCAATTATGAAAAAAATTAACTTTAGAACTCTGTCCCTCATTAATAATTGGTCCATTTGAATCTTCAGATGAAAAGTGTTCTCAGTCATCATGTGCACAATCTTTAAAGTGAAGTTCTATTTCCAGGGCTACCAGCGCAAGCTTTCCATACTGCAGCCATTGATGAAGCTGAGACTTGACGCCCTCTAAGAACTCTCTGAGATGCTTTATTTACATGTCTGCACATACACTTTTTGATTGAGCTGACATTCATAAACCACAAAGTTTACCTTTTGAAGTGTATCATTCAGTGGTTTTTAGTGTATTTATAAGGTTTAGCGACTGCTCTGTGACAATTCCTGTGGTAGGAATTGTCGTTAGCATTCATTCTCTTTCCGGTCCCTCTCATTCTGGCTGTCCCCTGGTGACTGCTAGTTCCCATCATGTCTCTATGGATTTGCCTATTCTGGACCCTTCATTTGAGTGGGATCATGAAATACAAAGCTGTGTTTTATCTGGCTTCTTCACATAGTGTAGTGTTTCCAAGGTTCATCCACATTTGACAGGAATCCATCTTTTATTTCAAAGCATGTCACTGTTGGACAAACCATATACTTTGTCCCTTGATCAGATGAGGGCTTCTTGAATGGCTTCCATTTTTGACTGCTATGAATAACACTGCCCTGCATATCCCTGTGCCATGAGTACTTGTCAAACATGCTTTTTCATTTATTTTGGGTTTGTGCCTAGGAGCAGGATGGCCAGGTCACGTGGTAAACCCAAGTTTAACCGTTGAGAAGTTGCCTGACTTTTTTCCAAAAAGGTTGTGACTTTTGTCATTCCCCTGGCCACATAGGAAGAATCCATTTACCCACACCCTTACCACTTACTAATTTCTACCTTTTACAAATGATGATTATGATAGCTGTCCTTACAGAGCTAAAATGATACCATGCTGTGGGTTTGATTTCATTTCCCTAATGGCCAATGATTTTCAGTATCTTCACTTGAATGAGAATATTGGCCGTTCACACATCTTCTTTGGGTGAAATGTCTTTTCTGTTACTTTGCTCATTTTAAAAATAAGTTATAGGTCTTTTTCTTACTGGGTTGTAAGAGTTCTTTATATATCCTGGATATTAGGTCGATTATAAACTATCATTTAGAAATATTTTCTCCCATCTCTGCATTCTGAGTATTGTCTTTTTACTTTCTTGAAAGTGTCCTGAAAGCACAAATATTGTTTAATTTTGGTGAAATATGATTTATCTGGTTTTCTTTAGTTCCTCACATTTTTGGAGTCATATCTAAGGAGAGAGATCCTCATCCAAGTTCATGAAAACTTACTCCCTGTTCTCAGCATAAATACTTAAAGCTTAAGTATTGTGGGCTGAGTCCACTCTTTGTATACGGGAAGAGGCAGAGGCCAAACCTAGTTCTTTTGCAATTGAATATCCTGTTGCCCCAGTGCCATTTGTGGAAGAGACTGTTCTTTCCCGCATTCACTGGTCTTGGCACTTATGTCAAACAACAGGTAAAAAAAAAAAAAAAAAAAATATATATATATATATATATATATATATATATATATATATATATATAGAGAGAGAGAGAGAGAGAGAGAGAGAGAGGTGGATTTTTGGAGTCTGGATTCTGTCCCATGGTCTACATGTCTACTGTTATGCTAGAACCACACAGTTTGGGGTCTGACATCTTTACAGTAGGTTTTAAAATCCAATGTATGAATTCTGCAGGCTTGTTCTTATTTTTCAAGATTGTTGAAGCTATTCCCAATTTATGAGCTTTTATATGAATTTAGGAACAGCTTTTCAATTTATTATTTTAAGTAGGAACCAAGGATTTTGATAGTATATGAGTACAATTAGTGTATCTTTTTGGGGGATGCAGTCATGTTAACCATATCGAGTCTTCAAATGCATAAACACCAGCTGCCATTGCCTTATGCAATATCTTTCAATGACATTTTTTTAACCTCTCAGTGAACAATTTGTCACCTTTTTTGAGTTTATTCCCAGATTTTTTTTTTTTTTTATTTTGGAGGGGCAGTACTGAGGATTGAACTCAGGGACACTTGACCACTGAGCCACATCTCCAGCTCTATTTTGTATTTTCTTTAGAGACAGCGTTTCACCTACATACACACATACGCTCACACACACATACAGATACTCACACATATACACTTATATACACACTCATACACACACACTCATATGCAGACACATACACACATACACTCACACACACTCATACACACACATATGCAGACACACACATACACACACACTCACATACATACACACTACAAGGGCTCCAGGTCAGGTCAAATGCAGACAGTCCTACAAGTCAATTCTTCTCTAAGGAAACACCAGATACAAATAATGAGAGTCTTCTGGTGATAAGGCCACTCCTCTCCCTCTGGTGGCTGCCAGGCCACTGGTTTTCCATTACAGATGGGGGCTATTTTGTCTCAAGGCTACTCAGGAAATAGCAGGAAGAGAAGAGTTCGGCAGGTTACAATGCCTCAAAGCCAAATATTACTATCAAATTTAGCCATTTTTCTTGAATAAATCCTCCAGTTTCTGCAAGCCTTCAATTAGTCTCTAGAATTCTGCAAAAAGATGGTTTTCAAATTTTGCAGTGGCTTTTATGTAGAATATGGTGAAAAGGACTCCCTTGAGTTCACCGACGGCTCTCAATGTGCACACGTCCACTCTGAACACTGGTAGGTCTTCTCCTGGCCCTTGGGCCAGAGTTCACATTGTGCAGATGCTGTAGGGGCAGATGGCAAGTCTGGTCCCATCATGGATCCTGTGTTCCCCATGGAGAGCCCCTCCTCCACCTCTTGAGCTGATGGCTAATACGCAGCTGCTGCCTCTGCTGTCAGGCCTAGGTCCATCCTGACCCTTCCTCAGCTCCAGGAACTGCCCCAGCCTGCCCCTGCCTGGGTGCATGGGAGAAGAGGAAGGCCACTGCTCGCCCCTCACACTGCTTCCTGGCGCAGCTCCTTCACTGGCCTGCACTGCAGAGCTTCCCTACACAACACAAGTTCACACAAAATCACTAAGGATCTCAGTGCAGCCATAGAAGGGCACAGACCCAGGTGCTGCTGTCCCTTGAGAGATCAGCACTCTGGGCCACTGTGCAGGCTACATGCCCCAAAAGCAAATGCGGGTCATGTTTGTCTAGAAGTTTAATTCTTCTTTCTTTTTTTTGTAATTCTCAAATGAAGAGTCTCTCTCTCTCTCTCTCTCTCTCTCTCTCTCTCTCTCTCTCACACACACACACACACACACACACACACACACACACACGCACAGAGCTATTTTTTTTCCTGTCTCCCTCCTTGGTAGCGTAAAGGCCTCAATCACCGTATGCAGGAACAGTGTGAGAACTATTATTTCCAGTCTTAGCAAGTGCACTGCTGGTCCCAGCTCTTCCCTCCTCCTCCGTCTCTTCCCCTGAGCAGCATGGGCCATGCTTCTGTTTATATTTCTGAAATACTGATATGTTTTGACTTTTGAATTCTCTATTCTTTCCCTTCCCTTTTCTCTAGATGCCCTGAATGGGAATAGCTCCTTGGCTTCGGTTCTCCTTTTCAGAGCTTTTGACACCTTTTACACAGAGATTAATGAGCGTCTCATGAACATGTTTCCTCAATTCAGAAGCACCTCCACAGACACAGCACACTGTTCATTGTGGTTTTAGTAATTCTTTATTTCATTTAGAGAGATTTATTGCAACTTGCTTTGAACCGTTATCATGAAATCACTTCTACATACATGTTTGGTCAATATTTTATCTTTAATTTATACGGCAGTCACCTTGTAGCACACAATAATATCTGTTGTTAAAACAGTAAAAATTATTTTTCTCCCATTTATCTTGTGAATATTTTGCTCAGAATCATATTTTGAAAGCAGGTTAAGTCCGTCCTTCATTAATGTTAAATGTCTACCTATTATTGCTTGAATAGATTTTGTAATATGGCAAGTGCTATATTCATTTAACTAACTCTTCATTTTTTTAAATTTTTAAAAAATTTTTTAAAACAGCAGAATGTATTTCCATTCACAGTACACATACGGAGCACAATTTTTCATTTCTCTGGTTGTACACAAAATAGAGTCACACCATTTGTGTCTTCATATATGTACCAAGGGTAATGATGTCCATTTCTTTCCACCATCTTTCCTCCCCCCATGCCTCTCTCCCTTCCCCTTTTCTCCCTATGCCCTATCCAAAGGTCCTCCATTTCTCTCATGCTCCTCCCACTCCCATTATGGATCAATACCCACTAATCAGAGAAAACATTCAGCCTTAGGTTTTTTGGGATTGGCTTACTTCACTTAGGATGATACTCACCAACTCCATCCATTTACCACAAATGCTATTATCTCTTTTAGTGCTGAGTAATATTCCATTGTGCATATATACCACAGTTTCTTTATCCATTCATCTATTGAAGATCACCTAGGTTTTTTCCACAGTTTAGTTATTATGAATTGTGCTGCTATAAACATTGACGTGCTGAATCACTGTAGTTTGCTGTTTTTAAGTCCTTTGGGTATAGACCGAGGAATGGGATGGCTGGATCAAATGGTGGTTCCATTCCAAGTTTTCTAAGGAATCTCCATACTGCTTTCCAGATTGGTTGCACCAATTTGCAGTCCCACCAGTAATGTATGAATGTACCTTTTCCCCGACATCTTCACTAACACTTATTGTTGTTTGTATTCTTGATAATTACCATTCTGACTGGCGTGAGATGAAATATTAGAGTAGTTTTGATTTGCATTTCTCTAATTGATAGAGATGTTGAACACTTTTTCATATATTTATTGATTGATTGTATGTCATCTTCTGAGAATTGTCTGTTCAGTTCCTTAGCCCATTTATTGATTGGGTTGGTTTCTTTCTTTCTTTCTTTCTTTCTTTCTTTCTTTTTTTTTTTTTTTTTGTGTGTGTGTGTTAAGTTTTTTGAGTTCTTTATATATCCTGGAGATCAGTGCTCTATCTGATGTGTGTGTGGCAAAAATTTGGTCCCAAAATGTAGGCTCTCTCTTTACCTTACTGATTGTTTCCTTTGCTGAGAAGAATATGTTCAGTTTGAATCCATTCCATTTATTTCTTGAGCTTTAGGAGTCTTGGTAAAGAAGTTGGTGCCTAATCCAACATGATGAAGATTTGGGCCTACTTTTCCTTCTATTAGGCACAGAGGCTCTGGTCTGATTCCTAGGTCCTTGATCCACTTTGAGTTGAGTTTTGTGCATAGTGAGAGATAGGGGTTTAGTTTCATTTTGCTGCATATAGATTTCCAGTTTTCCCAGCACCATTTGTTGATGAGGATATCTTTTCTCCAATATATGTTTTTGGAACCTTTGTCTAGTATGAGATAACTGTATTTATGTGGGTTATTCTGTGTCTGCTATTCTGTGCCATTGGTCTACCAGTCTTTTTTGGTGCCAATACCATGCAGTTTTTGTTACTATTGCTCTGTAGTATAGTTTAAAGTCTGGTATTGTGATGCTACCTGCTTCACTCTTCTTGCTAAGGATTGCTTTGGCTATTCTGGGTCTCTTATTTTTCCAGATGAATTTCATGATTGCCTTTTCTATCTCTAATAGGAATGTCCTTGGGATTTTTATTGGAATTGCATTAAATCTGTATAATGCTTTTGGTAGTTTGATCATTTTGACAATATTAATTCTGCCTATCCAAGAACATGGGAGATCTTTCTATCTTCTAAGGTCTTTTTTAATGTCTTTGTTTAGTGCTCTTTAGTTTTCATTGTAGAGGTCTTGCACTTCTTTAGTTGATTCTCAAGTATTTTATTTTATTTTATTTTGAGGCTATTATAAATGGGGTAGTTTTCCTACTTTCTCTTTCAGAGCATGCATCACTGATGTACAGAAATGCATTTGATTTATGTGTGTTGATTTTACATCCTGCTACTTGGCTGAATTCATTTATTAGTTCTAGAAATTTTCTGGTAGTATAAAAGGACATTCCTGTCTTGTTTCAGTTTTTAGAGAAAATGCTGCCAATTTGTCTCCATTTAGAATGATATTGGCCTTGGGTTTAGCATAGATAGCTTTTGCAATGTTAAGATATGTCCCTATTATCCTTAGTTTTCCTGGTGTTTTGAACATGAAGGGATACTTTATTTTGTTGAATGTGTTTTTCTGTGTCTATTGAGATGATCATATGATTCTTGCCTTTAGTTTATTGATGTGATGAATTACATTTATTAATTTCCATATGTAGAACCAACTTTGCATCCCTGGGATAAACCCTATTTTATCGTGATGCACTGTCTTTTTGATGTGTTTTTGTATTTGATTTGTCAGAATTTTATTGAGAATTTTTGCATCTATGTTCATTAGAGATATTGATATGAAGTCTTCTTTCTTTGATTTGCTTTGTCTGGTTTTGGAATCAGGGTGATATTGACCTTACAGAATGAGTTTGGAAGTGTTTCTTCTTCTTCTCTTTCATGGAATAATTTGAGCGGTATTAGGATTAGTTCTTCTTTGTAGGTCTTGTAGAACTCGGCTGTGAATCCATCTGGTCCTGGGCTTTTCTTGGTTGGTAGGCTTTTGATGGTGTCTTTTATTTCCTTGTTTGGAATTGATCTGTTTAAGTTGTATATGTCCTCTTGGTTCAGCTTGAGTAGATCAAATGCCTCTAGCAATTTGTCGGTGTCTTTGATGTTTTCTAGTTTACCAGAGTATAAATTTTCAAAATAGTTTCTGATTGTCTTTTGTATTTCAATAGTGTCTGTCATAATATTTCCTTTTTCATCTTGAATTTTAGTAATTTGAGTTTTCTCTCTCTTTCTTTTTGTTAGGGTGGCTAAAGGTTTGTCATTTTTACTTATTTTTTCAAAGAACCAGCTTTTTGTTTTGTCAATTTTTTAATTGTTTCTTTTGTTTCAATTTCATTGATTTCAGCTCTGATTTTAATTATTTCCTGTCTTCTACTAATTTGGGTGTTGATTTGTTCTTCTTTTTCTAGGGTTTTGAGATGTAATGTTACATCATTTGTTTGTTTACTTTTTTTGCTTTTAAGGAATGAACTCCATGCAATGAACTTTCCTCTTAGTACTGCCTTCATAGTGTCCCAGAGATTTTGATATGTTGTATCAGAGTTCTCATTTACCTCTTAGAATTTTTTAATCTCCTCTCTGATGTCTTCTGCAATCCATTGTTCATTCAATAGCATATTGTATAGTCTCTAGGTGTTGCAGTAGCTTCTATTTTTTTATTTTATCATTGATTTCTAATTTCATCCCATTGTAATCCAATAGAATGCAGAATAGTATCTCTATTTTTCTGTATTTGCTAAGAGTTGCTTTGTGGCATAACATATGGTCTATTTTGGAGAAGGTTCCATGTGCTGCTGAAAAAAAAAATGTATTCACTCTTTGATGGATGAAATAGTCCACATATATCTGTTAAATCTAAATTATTGATTGTATTATTGGGTTCAATATTTTCTTTGTTTAGCTTTTGTTTGGTAGATCTATCCAGTGGTGAAAGAAGTGTGTTAAAGTCACCCAGTATTATTGTGTTGCAGTCTATTTGACTCTTGAAATTGAGAAGAGTTTGTTTGATGAACGTAGATACTCCATTGTTTGTGGCATATATATTTATAATTTTCATATCTTCTCGATGTATGGTTCCCGTAAGCAGTATGAAATGACCTTCTTTATCCCTTTTGACTTTCACTTGAAATCTAATTTATTTGATATGAGGATGGAACCCCTGCTTGTTTATGCGGGCTATGTGAGTGGTATGTTTTTTCCCAACCTTTCACCTTCAGTCTGTGGTTGTCTTTTCCTGTGAGATGAGTCTATTGTAGGTAACATATTGTTGGGTTTATTTAAATCCAATCTGCCTGTCTATGTCTTTTAATTGATGAGTTTAGGCCATTAACATCAGGATTATTATTGAGACATGGTTTGTATTCCCAGTCATTTTTGTTCATTTTTGGTTTTTAACTTAACCTTGGTTTCTCTTTTATTATTTTTTTCTGTAGTGTAATTCTTCCTTTTGCTGATTTTTATTGTTTTTCATTTCCTCTCATGGAATATTTTTCCAAGGACGTTCTATAGTGCAAATATTTTTTATGTAAATTCTTTTAATTTTTGTTTATCATGCAAGGTTTTTATTTCATTATCAAATCTGAAGCTTAATTTTGCTGGATATAGGATTCTTGGTTGGCATCCATTTTCTTTCAGGGCTTGGTATATATTATTCCAAGATCTTCTATTTTTCAGGGTCTGGGTTGGGAAATCTGAAGAAATTCTAATTGTTTTCCCCCTCTATGTAATCTGATTCCTTTCTCTTGTATCTTTTAAAATTCTCTGCTTATTTTGTCATTTTCATTATAATGTGCTTGGTGTGGATCTGTTGTGATTTTGTATATTTGGTGTCCTGTAAGCCTCTTCTATTTGATTTTCCAATTCATTCTTCATGTTTGGAAGATTTTCTGATATTATTTCATTGAATACATTGTTTGTTCCTTTGGTTTTTAACTCTATGTCTTCCTCTATCCCAATAATTCTTAAAGTTGGTCTTTTTATGTTATTTCATAATTCTTGGATGTTCTGCTTATGGTTCTTACCATCTTCACTGTGTGGTCAACTCTATTTTCAAGATTATAAATTTTGTCTTTATTATCTGAGGTTCTGTCTTCCAAGTGATCTAATTGGTTGATGATGCTTTTTATTGAGTTTTTAATTTCATTTATTGTTTCCTTCATTTTAAGAATTTCTGTTTGCTTTTTTTCCCAGAATCTCTTTCTCCTTATTAAAGTAATATTTTGCTTCTTATATTTGTCTATGTAGCTTTTATCAAAATGATCTTTTGCTGCTTGTGTTTGCTCTCTTATATCATCCTTTAATTCACAGAACATTTTAATTATGTACATCTTGAATTCTTTCTCTGACATTTCTTCTACTGTGCTGGTTATGGATTCTAACAATGTAGTATCTTGGTTTGTTAGGGGCACTTTCTTCCCTTGTGTTTTCATGTTGTTCTTGTGTCTTCCCTTTTAGCAGTACGAGACCACTGTTACAGTTTTTATCCTATAGGCTAATAGTTTCCCTGAAGTGTTCTAATATCTCTCCTTTAAGGGAGAGATAAATATTAGCAGATCCCAATACAAACAATATACAGCCTTAAGTCAAATAGCTCCTATTAAGGCATTTACGGTTTTGTCACAATATACAGAAATGGTGCATTCAATTATTATCTACAATATAAACAGTAGGTTTGCAAAAGGGTCTACAGTTTCTAATGGTGGAAAAGAGAGAATGTAGGGCTGTAAGATAAAATGTTAAGGAGGTAGAAAATGAGGATTTAGAGTTATTAGATCTTAGAAAGCATGAAAGAGGAATCAAAAGAAGTTGGCCAATAGCAGGAGAAGAGAGAGAAAGAGATTTTGGGTAGAAAATAAGTGGGAAGAAAATAGAGTACAACAAACAAACAAACTTAAAAATTAAGAAAAATAACAAATGTAAAACTAGAGGATAGAAGAATGTACAACACATCTGTAATATACTATTCAGACATCTCAGTCCTCAGTAGCCTAATGCATAAACAGTACTTGGTTTCACAGATGTTAGGGATGTGACGGCGGGAAAAGAGAAAAAAAAAAAGAAGAAGGGGGGAAAAGAAAACAGAAAAAAATCTTGAAGGTAAATTAAAGGATTTTTCTGTTGGAGTTCAGTGTCTTGCTTCGCTTCTCATCCAGCGAGTGGGTGTGGTTGCTGTTGCTTGCTGGTAACTTCACCCTCAGATGGTGAAGGTTATTAAGGTGGAAAGGTTGATTTGGAGGCAGAGTTTCTGGAAGTGGGGTAAAGCTCTTGCCAGTCCCCTTTGGAAGACTGCACCCCAAGGGTCTCCTTTGGGGCCCACTGGTGTGATGTGAGCACCTGGTTTTGGCTCCTTATATCGCTGTAGTCCTCAAAATTCCTGGTGTCTACTTTAGTCTCTAAACTGTATCTCACTCATCCCCTCCCATTCTACTTCCCAATCAGGAACCTCTCTCTCCAGAGGTCTTACGGGCTGCACTCTGGGGCCTCTGCACCTGTCGCAGAGAGCTGTTCTGTCGGGCAGATCAGGCCAGGCTTTGCAAGCTATGAACCAGCCATAGTGCTGTAAGCGCTGTGCTGGGTTAGTGGCTGCAAGGGAGCGGGGGAGTTGGGGGACTCTAGTACCTTGATATTTCTTCTAGACCCCAGCTGGTGTCCCAAGCTGGGAGTTGCCTCAACTGCAGATGGTGATGGCAGTAGTGAGGATAATCCAAGATGGTGACAAAGGTGCCCCAAGATGGAGGTGGCTGCTTTCAGAGATGGGGTGTTGGGGGGGCCAGGCAGTGGTGTTGGGTGACGTATTTGGAGATGCAGCTCTGAGGTGTGCAGTGTTGTGGCAAGCATTTGTCTCCAGACCCTGTCCAATGTCCCCAGGTGCAAGTTACTGCATGAAGGGGACTATGGAAATGGTTGCCATGTCCCAAGATGGAGATGACCAGGAAGCCCCATGCTGGTAGATGGGGGCCCACATGGAATCAGAAGCCAGGGATCCTATGTGAGAGTGGTGGCTGGAGGTCCTGAATGGTGTGTGGGTGCTGATGCCAAGGGTCCTGCGTGGGAGCATTGACCAGGGGTCCTGTGTGGGCAAGTGGCCCAGGGCCTGTGCAAACACTGAGGCCGGGGACCCATGAGGGATGTGGCCAGGATTCCTGTGTGGGAGCAGCTGTCATGGGTCCTCTAATATCTCACAGAGAAACAGTATTCCTACTGTTTGAATCCTGGGTCATGGAGCGACAAGAAATACAGCCTCCCTCTAGGCCACCATCTTGGATCTCCTTGACTCTTCAATGGAACCCAGAAAACTTCTCCTTCAAAATGTCTTTAAAGTGTCTACTAATTTAAACTGAATTTAAACACGGAAGGTCTACCATAACAAATACAGTACTCAGTATTAGTCTAAATCCTGGAGTAAGACATGGTCTTCAAATTCTAAAGTGTCACAGTTCAGTAGATAAATAGGTAGGTAGGTAGGTAGGTAGATAGATGATGGATAGGTGACAGATGATAGATATGTGTTCAATACGTGATAGATGACAGGTGATAGATACATAATAGATGTTATATACATGACAGATGATATATATATACTTATAAAGACTTATATATATGTAAATAAAATATATATGAGAATAAATCTGTCACCAGACTGGGTTTCACCAGTGACAAGAACAAGTGATATAACACTACTTCGGGATCCAAGTATGATGGCTGTGAGTCAGATCTGCAAACTTAGCAGAACCAGAGCCCCACCTTCCACTACCCATTTCCTCATCCAGGCTCAGCCTTTGTGACTGCATGCCCCCAGAACACATGCTTTCTGCCCTAGGCACTACTTTGGCATCTGATGCCCCTATGGGACCACAGCTCCCTGTCTTGGCAGTTCCTTACCACAAGGGTCAGCCGGGAAGGCACTGAGAGGCCCCACACCTATCACGCCATCCTCTCATGGAACTGCCTTTCTTTGAATTTGCCCCCATCCATCCAAGACCACTTTGCATTATTAATTAGACCTTACCAAAATGTCATCAATAACTTAAGGGAATGACAATAGGAGAAAAAGGAAAACCTCACTATGGTGCGGAGATGTGACCATTGTCAGTCAGAGTCCAAGCCAGCCCCTGGCTTCCTTCCTTCCTCACCTCTGCCCAGCCACAGGGCTGCTTTCTCTGCTGTGGTTTGGATGTAAGCCCTGCCCCACCCCCAAAGCTTCTGTGTTAATGCAGGAAGTGAAATGATTAGATTATGAGAGTCGCAACTTGATCAGTGAGTTAATCTATTTGATGAATATATTAACTGGGTGGTAACTGTAGGCTGGTAGGGTGTTTTAGTCAGCTTTTTCACTGCTGTGACTAAAAGACCTAACAAGAACAATTGTAGAGGAGGAAAAGTTTATTTGGGGGCTCACAGTTTCAGAGATTTCAGTCCACAGACAGCAGGCTCCATTTCTCTGGGCTTGAGGTGAGGCAGAACATCATGGCGGAAGAGTGTGGTGGAGGGAAGCGGTTCACATGATGTTCAGAGAGCAGAGAGAGACTCCACTCTCCAGGTATAAAATACATTTCCCAAAGGCATGCCCCCAATGACCTGCCTCCTCCAGCCACACCCCACCTGCCTCCAGCTCCACTCAGATGATCCCATCAGGGGATCAACTCACTGCTGAGGTTAAGGTTCTCACAACCCAATCGTTTCTCCTCTAAACCTTCCTGCACTGTAACACATGAGCTTTTGAGGTACACCTGATATCTAAACCACAACACAGGGCATTGCTGAGGGAAGTGGGACCCTGGGGACATGTCTTTTGGCACTATATCTTGTCCCCAGCTCCTCGCTCTCTCTGCTCCCTGGTGCCATGAGCTGAGCAGCTTGGTTCTGGCACACTGTGATGTTCTGCCTCACTTCGGGCCTGGAGCACTGGAGTCAGCTAACCATGGACTAAATCTCTAACCCATAAACCAATACAAACTTTTCCTCCTCTAAATTGTTCTTATCAAGTCTGTTGGTCACAGAGATGCAGACCTAACTAACACACCTCACAGCTCTGGAGAGGCCAGCTGATGCTTACGCTGGACCACAAGGCACTTGTCACTTGCCTGTGACAGCAGGCAAATCTAATAGCCTCCATGCACTTATCCACTTAATCATTGAGCATCTGGACAGGTCCTACTGAGAAAAAATATTTCAGTAGTGTCATCTTAGTTGCTTTACTGCTGTGATGACAAAGTAGCACAGACCAGGTAATTTATACACACAGAAATGTGTTCAGCTCAGTTTTTGGAGGCTGGGAAATCCAAGAGCAAGGACTGACACCTGCTGGTAGAGGGCCTCATGCTGTGTCATCCCATGGCAGGAGGCGGAAGGGCAAGCCCGAGTCTGCACCCGCTGGCCCGCTCACTCTCACAGCGACTCCACGCTCAGAGTAACTCACCCGCTCTTGTGACCTGTCACCCCCTGAAGAGTGTACCTCACAACAACGCTGCATGAGGGAAGAAGTTCCCAACACTTGAACCTGGGGGGACAAATGTCTTGGAAGAGGTGACAGAGAGGA
Organism: Xerus rutilus; assembly: GCA_028644305.1. Classification (NCBI taxonomy): domain Eukaryota; kingdom Metazoa; phylum Chordata; class Mammalia; order Rodentia; family Sciuridae; genus Xerus; species Xerus rutilus. The sequence continues at coordinate 4,587,986 of CM053406.1, read as the reverse complement.
CTGGGGGGACATACAGAAGGGAGGCATTCTGGAAGGAAGCAGGTAACACCTGACCGAGAAAAAGAAATGAGTAAGGATCACTCCCAGAGCGATTTGAAGAAATGAGCTGAGTTGGGGGGAAGCTGGCTTGGCCGCGGTGAGCACTGCAGGCCTCAGCTGACCCAGTGGTCCACTCCGTCCTGATGGCTTCTGACACACCGGTCTCAGAATGAACTTGTGCCAGCGCTCAGAAGTCACACCATCACGTGATAATGAAACTGCGGTTAACCTGCAGTGAGGTGAAAGGCTCGTGTTTTGGAAGAATGAGAGAAGACATTGATTCTAAATATGAAGGGGGGTATGAAGAGGTTTCCTCAAGGAAAAGAGAAAACGGAGTGTGAGAAGTGGCTTCTGTTCTCCCTCAGGACTTAGGGCAGAAGGACAGAGACACAAACCGCGGGCCTAAATGGCCCTGCCTGGCAGGAGTCAGTGGGACGCACTTCCTCTTATCCCTGGTTAACGGTCCACACCTGGACACCATCGTCTGCGCATCTGTAGTCTCTGCTTGTCCATCTGTCAGTCAGAGGTGTGGCCTCTGCTCCCACTGCTTCTGTGGCAGCACCCCTCTCCAGGGCTATGGGGAGCCTTCTTCACCTCTAAATTCACTCAAAGCTCCTCCCAGGACAGCCTCACTGGACGCTTGCCTGGAACCTCCTTTCTAAGCAGGAGTTGCCAAGTTTGACAGATGGCTGTAGAAGAGGAGGTGATTCCAAGAGAGAAAGCTGAAGAGAGGCCAAACAGTGAACATGTTTTAATTCTGCTTCTGATGCAGGGGCATTGTGAGAGGGAGGCCCTCAAAGGAAACAGATCTAGCCTGACTCAATTTAGTACGGATTAAGAAATATTAACTGAAGGGTCTGTCTGCAGAGATGGGGGAGGAGGGAGGGTTCATCATGGCTGGGCAGTCGCAGGTGCTGGTCCCAATGGAGCAGCAGATGCCCAAGCCGAGGGAGAGGCAGTTCCTGGAACCTGGAGGGAAATGGGGAGAGACGGACCCCTGGGAGCAGCAGGGACTGCATGCTCTGAGTCCCTCATAAGTTACCAGGTGATGTCCCTCCTCTGCCTCAGAACAGCGTGGGAGACATGCTGTCCTGGGAGAACTGAAAAACAGGCCCTCAGGCCCCTTTCTGTGTTCAAGGCTCTGGGTCAACAGTCACAGCTCACCGGGAGGAAAACTGGCTCCTAAAACCCGGGCTTCATCTGCTCTCTCCCTCTGCCCTCCTGCTGAGCTCCCCATGGGCCAAGCCCAGGTGGAAGTCACCTGAGTGTGCCTACTGCAGTTGTCCTAGTCAGTGTCCTGGGTGCCAGGGTGGACAGGCCTGCATGGAAGAGTGAGTCCCCAGAAGGGCCTGTGGTGGCTTCCCAGGCAGCCTTGACAAAATGCTACACACAACAATAGGAAATTACATCTTCCATTTTTGAAGGCCACAAATCAGAAATCAAGGTGTGGTAAGGTTAAGCCCTTTGGACCTGTAGGAGAGCCACGCCTGCCTCTGCCTGGCTTTGCTAGTCTGCTGGCCATCATCCGCCTTTCTCAGCTCGTAATGGGCCTCCTGCACACCCCCTCTTCACCGGGCTTCTCCCTGTGTCCCACTTCACAGGGCCTCCTTTGCACTGGAGTAGAGGTCTACGCTTCCAGATACTGTGCGTTAGCATTCCAGTATACTTTTTGAGGGAGGAGATATAAATTCAATGCACGCCAGGTCCAACAGGGAAGAGAAAGTGTACCATGCAGAGGTTCCATTGGATTAGGATACAAATCTGATAGAAGCATCCACATGAGGTGCAAGAGACTCAGTGAAGATGGGAAATAACGAAGAAAGAAGCAATGTTAGGCCACAGTCCAGCCCTGTGGTTCCAACAGGGTACCGGGAATGTCGGGAATGTTTGTATTCCAGGGGAGGCATTAAGTTGCGTCCAAACTACAATTTAATGTATCCAAGTTTAACACAAACCCATGGTTGAGGTCCAAATGGCCTTCTTGGTGACACATCAAATACTAATGTCTATTTGTTTCTGTCATATTTGTGACAAAATTCTCAAATTATAAAAGAAGTAAAAAAAATCTGAGAACATTACAAGCTTCTTTTTTATATTTGCTTGATACATCCATACACAATTTTGCTCTCTAGCTTATAAAATATTTTAAAGAAGTCATTGTCACATATGAGACCCCACCACATCACAGCACTCAACTCACAGAACAGCCCAGTTTGCAAACTCTACCAGACACATCCATTGAGAAACAAGTTTCTCAGGTTACTTACTCGATTTATTTTTACAGAAATTCGTGACTGTCTCTATAGCCAAAACTCTCCAATGATAGCTCTTGGTTTGGTTGTTACAGCTGTTTTAAGAGGCAATTTGGCTCACTCTAGAGTCAGCATAATTGCTTGTAAGAAATGTACACGCATTCCAGAAAACACAGAAAAATCGCGCCGCATGGTATCTGAAGGTTGCCAAGAACCACCACCTCTGTGGGACTCCCCTGATCCTCCTGCAGACAGGCTCTGTGCCTTCGGAGCTTCAGCAAAGGGAAGCATAGGAGGGACGGGGGCCTCCTTGGGCAGGAAGAGTAGACCCCTAAGCCTTCACAGGGTCCACTCCCATCCCAATGGCTCCCAGGGACCTAGGGAATCAAATGTTAATTGCCCTCCAATTTCCTTTATTTTTGTAGGAAAGGAAAAAATAATTAAAGGACATCTTTGAAATTTGCTTTGCCTTCCGTAAATTCTACAAGTTGGACTTTGAAGGAAATCTTTTTAGGATCACTAAAGCAGCTAGGAGCCTGTTCTATTGCAAAACAAAAAACTTGAATATCTAGGGCCAAGGGGGCGCCTGATGAAGAACACTTCTGCGCTGATTCCACCAGTGTTTCTCCTTCAGGAATCTACGTCTAGTTTTGCTTTCATCTGGCAACCACATAAGGCCTGAACGAAGGAATTGGCTCGTTGCTGTGAGAAATGGTTAGAATGATAATAATCAAAGAGCAACAGTTAATGAAATGATGGAAATGTATTTTCACAGATCAGGAGAAGTGCAGGGTCTGTGGACACTCTGTGGGGCAGGAGAACCTGCCACTCCGTGCTGGAGGCCCTGCATGGTCACTGGGAGGTGTCCTCTTCAGTCCAGAGAAACAGTATGCAGAATGCCCATAACAACCACTAGAATACCTGCTGAGTGATGACAGAAAGATTCTTGGTTCTCCCTGGGAAATTTTGTTGACTGATTTCTGTACAGATTGTACCCTACTGTCTTAGAGGATACATGTAAAAAAAAGTCAGACCTAGTTTTTGGTTCCAGAGCCCCACATTTAGAAGGGATGCAGCCAGATAAATAATTTCTGATATCACAGACTAAAATAAAAGACCAACAAGATGGAAAAATGAGGTGCTGTTGCTAAAGAGAAAGAAGGAAATTTTGAGTTGAAGAAACCAATAATGACTTTAAAATACAGAAAAGTTTTTAAATTGTCCCTGAAAGAAGAATTAGACTATAAAATGTGGACAGGAAGGGATTCAAGGAATTGGGTGAACACACAGTTGAGGCCCAGGACAGGCTCAGCCTGTCTGCTGCACTGTGGGTGGGGCCAGCAAGCTTTCTGTACAGGGCCATGTGCTCAAATCTGTAGGCTCCAGAGGGCAGGTGGTCTCCAGTGCAGCTCCCCAGCCCACAATTAGAGAGAAGGATCTGTAAAAAATATTTAATAGACAGGCCTGGGCAAGTTCCGGATTTTATTTTCAAAATACATGACACAAAGCCACAGTTGACTACCCAGTGACCTCCACGAGGACAAGTGTCTCTGTTTGTTCACACATTTATCCCAAATACCCAGCTCAGTACTTGAAACACAGTGCGTGCTCCATGAGCATCTGTCAAATGATGACTGGATGAGAAAGTAGGACTGGAAGCTGGAGAGATGAAATAGGACCAGACAAAGAACCCAAGACTGTCACCCTAATGTTTGGCTTTATCCATAGGTAGCAAAAAACCACTGAGTGTTTTCTACCTGGCAACTATTATCTGCACTTCAGGACAGCATCTCTAGCAGATGGGCTTGATGGATTGAAGAGCAAGGCCAGGGGCTGGTGCATCACACCTATGTGAAAACAAGACCCCCCTGGGACTGAGTGCTGACCCTCCGAGCTGAACTTGCAGGACTCCACTGCATGCTAAGAAGGCTCTGCGCCAGGAGCTCGGCTGGGCTGTTCAGCAGTGCATGGATGCCTGGCCGTGTGCAAGGCTGAGGGGACGAGGTTCGTACTTGTGAAACAGTCAAGCATAGGTAGAGGTGACACACCAGGTGTTAATGCCACATCTGGAGAGTGGTCAAGGTCAGATTTTAGAAACTCTTCTCTTGAGGAATTCTTGAGCATGCCAGACTCCAACACTAAGTGTGTGCCTCTGCACATAGTAGGTTCACTTGCATAACATTCTCAAATTTCCATTCAGGTAAAGAAAGAAAGAAAGATATCAGATGACAGCCAGGGACCTCTATGGAAGTTATTTTTATCTTACATACATTGTGTGTCACCACACCCAATTAATTATCTGTCAGATGTCTAATTTATTTTAAAAGCCTTGTTTAAAAAAAAAAAAACACAAAAATAAAAACAGTGATAGAATTAGCAAGTAGTGCCTGCAGTTTCCACAAAGTTTTTATTTATTTTTTCATATGTTCATTGGCTTGCTTGTTTTTGAAGACAGGTATCTATGTTTTACAACTGCTTGTTCCCTTTTCTATATTTTAATCCTCAAAATATTGTTCTTGAATATTATATGTCTCTGGAGAAAAATTTACAAATTTGAATTGCTTCAGGAACCAAGCAGATAACATCATTGTAGATAAAGTGGACCAGACATATAAAGTGGAGGTTCAGAATGGACACCTGCCCTTGCAGATAATGAGAGAAATGGAAAGCTATGGCTCAGTTCAAGCAGACCATGGCCTCCTGTTACTAACTCTTAGAGTAACTCTTGTGTACATTTTATATTGAATTTATGAGTATTTAAATACTAAGAATTGATTAAATTATAATACATGTGGAATAAACAAAAGATGTCCTTGAGCCACCAATTTACCATCTCATGTTCTGAGTAATTTTTTCTTGTGGGAGTTCATTGACTTGCTTAATAATTAATAACCATTAGCTATTATTTTGAAAATATATGTTTATAAAAACTACATAGGACCAGATTCAGGGGAGAACCATTGCTTAGGGAGAATTATGAGCTCCAAAACTTGTATGTATAACTGTGAGCCACGCCATGTTCTCAGTGCTTTGTGAAAAAGCACATTTAATCTTTCACTTAAGAGACCTGCCTGGTGAGTGAAGTATACCTACCTCTCCATTTTATTGACAAAGGAACCAGGACTCAGCAGACTAACTCACCCAGCTTGGAGAAGCAGGCAAGGGGCAAGTCTCCAAGTTTAACACCAACAGAATGACCCCAGTGCCCGTGCTCTTTCCAGCTCTCCACCCGAGCTGCTGCTGTGAGGGCAGAAGCAGACCAGAGGCAAGGAGCTCTGTGCGGGCTGCCCAGTGCTACTCAAGCGCACCCTGCTATGGAGCTTTGGTGTCAAGTACTTAGCATTGCTGAGGCCCCAGTCTGTGTCACCCACACCTCAGAAGAGCGAGTGCCCTCATGGTAATTCTACAGCCAGAAGAGCGAGTGCCCTCATGGTAATTCTTCCCTCAGGCAGGAAGCATGAGGGAAGCTGCGGCAGTGGCTGGCTAGACTTCAGGTGTTTTAAATTGAGGCTGAATATGCAGAGACATTTATGTATGCAGTTGTGCAGTTACAGGGATGCATAAAAACGTGCAGACAGCCTGGGCATGGGGATTCCAAAGACTTGGGAAGCTGAGGCATAAAGGATCACAGATTCAAGGTCAGCCTGGGCAACTTAGTGAGATCCTACCCCAAAGATATTTTTAAAAAGAGGAGCTGGTAATGAGCTCGGAGGTAGAGCAGTCCTGGGGTCAATCCATAGTACTGCAAGTAAATAAATAAGCAAATAAATAAAATTAACTGCAGGCAGTATTATGTCTCAACAATTTTCTTTTACTTTCTTTCTTTTTTTTTTTACTTAGTGGGTCTCCATCACCTCGCCACTGCTTGCTATTTGAGTTACCAAAGACAGAAAAAGTTCTAGACTGTTGTCTACAGTTCATCACCCAGGAGCTTGAACGTAACATCCTGGTTTATAAATCAGAATCATCTTTTAAAAGCTGACAGTCCGTACGCCTGCTGGTAATTATCCGTGCTCCACTGCAGATCAAAGAAGGTACACCTAACTATGGTGATTTGCCTCAAATAGAAAATGGAATGACTAATCAATACAGAGCAGCTAAGGTGTCATTATTCTTGCTGCTTTCTGAGTGCAATGTTCTGTCATGGACTAAGGAGGGAAATAAAGAACTAAACAACTGGATCTCAGCTCTACCCAGTGTGCTGCAAGTAGCTACATCCATGCCAGAGAGCAAAGCCCAGGGAAAGATGGAAATAATTCTAAGTGAGTTTCTGATATCTGAGAAACTGACTGATATCAGTTCCCTGATATCCTGGGAAACTGACTACTTGAAGATGGCCAGTTGTGTTAGGAAGGAGGGCTGACAAGAGCAGTGTCCAATTGGGTCACCAAGGCTCTATCATCAGTGAGCCCCCCTGGGTGATAGGGCACAGAAGTAATCCAACTGCCAGCAAGCAGGTAACACAGTCAGACTCTTGGAACATTCCAGCAGCATCACAGAGGGGGGTCCATCTAAATGAGCTAGTGTTGGAAAACGCTTAGCTCAGGGCATGGCCCCCAGCCCTTGGCCAGTGTGTGCTGTGGTTCTTACCATTTCAAGAAGCTAGAGACATAGACCAGTCCATTCATGAACAGAAGTAACCACATTTAATCTCCATGCTAAGTTCTGAGCTGAGTGATTTTCCAAAAGTTATTGTAACTCTTCGTAGAATGTGAAAAATTAAAAAAAAATTATATTCACATTTTTTTTAAATCACAAGAATAGCAAAATACCATCCTTGTAGTTTAGATAATGAATATTTTACACTTTCTATAGTAGATTGCAACAGGGGCCAGGTTTTACCTTACTTTGTCCAGACTCTTTGTGCTGTGACTTGGTAGCATCCTTCCCTCCACCACTGAGAAGTGGAGTCTCTTTTCCCACTGGTTAAGTCTGGTCTGGCTTTGTCCCATATTTAGGCATGCGCAGGACATGGTGTGCTGGTTCTGAGACTATTTCTCAAGAGATTTGCATGCTCACTTCCTCCCTTGGGAACCCATCTTTTCCTGGTAGACCACCTATACTGGCTTGTTGAAGAGAGACCCTTCGTCCCCACTGAGGGTGACCTTTACCAGCAGCCATGGCTGACCTGGCCTTTGGCCCTAATCCCAGGTTAGAAGAACCAGTCACCTGAGTCTAACTCAAAATTGTGAACTAAGTAAATGCTTGGTTAGTTAAGCTACTAAAATTGGAGTAATGTTGTGGTTTAGATCCAAAATGGCCCCCAAAGCCTCATGTGTTGAAGGCTTGGTCCCCAGTGTCACCATGTTCAGAGGTGGACTTTGAGAAGTGATTGGATCATGAGGGCTCTGATCTCATCAAAGATTTACTCCTTTGTGGGATTCAGAGCTGAATGGAGTATTGGGAGACGGTGGCAGTGAACCGTAGCCAGCGAAACTACTTGGACGGAGTGGGTCTTTGAGCGTGTGCCCTTGGGAACAACATTTTGTCCCCTTTCCCTTTCTCTCTCTGCTTACTGGACATATGACGCAAGCACTTTTACACTGTCATATGCTTACGTCCATGATGCTCTGTCTCATGTCAGGCCCAAAACAATGGATCTACCCACCCATGAACTGAGCTTCTGAAACTATGAGCCAAAGTAAATCTACCCTCCTTTAAATGGTTCATGTCAGATATTTTGGTCACAGAGACAAAAAGCTGACTAACACAAATGGTTTGCCCTCCAACAAAAGCTTCCCCAGAACAGACAAGGTGGTAAAATTGGGGATGCATTCTCTGTATGGCAGAGTCTACTGAAGTGTCATTCATCATTTTGCATCATCTGGGACAGATTAGCATTACTAGGTAACAGCTGACCAAGACCTGTCTCTTCTCTGTTAAAGGAGGGGACACCAAATATTGTGTTATTATTAATTCAGGTATATTAACTACCAGACTAGAAACAGGAACTCTGCCAACATTGAATAGAGAGGTTGCACATTTCTTTATTCAAACATCCTGAATATTCATAGAATTATACTTCAAAATACTGTCATAACTTGACATGAACATTGACATTGAAAATAGCATTTAAAGATAAACCTGAGTTCATTGATTTGTAAAATTGGAAATATATTTATATATACAATGTATACATATGTGTATATATATTTATATTTCTTAGTGTTCATTCTTTCTCCTTCCAAGGTATTTGGGGAACAAGCTGAAGAAACTAATTACTAGGAAAAGACAATAATGTTCTGCTAATTTAATGAAAGATGTTTCTGTTTTTAATCCATTCAAGGCTCAGGGTGGGATGTGTGTGCAAAGGGCTTCCATAACGGAGTATGAAGACTATGTGGCTTAAACAGTAGGAATTTATTTTCTACCATTTCTAGAGCCTGAAAGTCCAACATGAGGATGTTGGCAGGGTTGGCGCCATCCAGGCCCCTCTCCCAGGCTTGCGGGTGACAGTCTCTTTGTCTTCTCCCTGTGTCTTCCCTTTGTCTTCCCTCTGCACACATCTGTGAACAGAGTCCCTCCTCTTCTAAAGACACTGGTCAGATGGGGTTAGGGCTTGCCAGCGGCACCTCATTTTAACTTAGTTATCTCTTCAAAGAACCCATTTCTAAATACAGTCACGTGCCGCCATAGTCAGGTCAGCGGCCAGAGCAGACTGCCCCAGGCTCTCACAGCTCTTGAGGCTGAAAGTGCAAGATCAAGGTGCCCGGCCAACCCATGCCTGGTGAGGGCCCGATTCCTGGTTCGCCGGCAGTCCTCTTCTGCTTGCACCCTCACGTGGCCAAGAGAAAAACCCTCTCTCTCTCTCTCTCTCTCTGTCCTTCCATCATCTCCCTACATCATCTCTGAGGGTTCCAACCTCATGACCTAATCACTCCCAAATCCCCACTTCCTAAAACCATCATAGAGGACTCGAGAACAGTCAGCCCATCACCATCCTGAACTTTGACTTAGGACCTTGGGGGACACAACCCAGCTCAGAAAAGGGCAGGCATGGAAGGAAAGCTGGCAAAGCAAACACCAAATACAGAACAGAAACTGCCAGGAACAAGGTGGCCTGATGCTGAGCAGGAAGCCAGTTGCGGTAGCTTTACCTTCAACCTCCCGCTAACCACCATATGCACCGCTTCCTTAAGGAGGAGAAAAGGAATTTTATTTTCTACATTAGACATAAAGAGACCATAAGCCCTGCAAATACCCAGTTTGAGTGGAGAAGAACACACTATCATGTTCTTTTCTAAAAAAAATGTATATTTAAAGGAAATCCATCCTCCTTTTTAAATTACAGATTTTTGCAATTTGAAGTTTCAGTATTATTTAACCACTTAAATTTGTGTTTTTTGATGGAAAGATCTTCCTTCTGCTCCCTATGGAGGAGGATGCCTCGTAACAGATGCAAAGTGATCTGACCCCAGTTTCACTGCTGGTTCTCTTTCCTCATCCATTCAGCAGGTGGTGTCTGCAGGAGGCACTGGCTGACCTTGCAAGGCTGCACTTCCTGAGCCACACTGGGCTGGATGGCATTTTTCCAGTCTGCCCTGCATGAGAGTCTGGGGTACAGCGGCTGAGTGGGCCAGGGCTATCTTCCTGCTGACCCTTTGACACGTAGGGGTCTTACCATGTCTCGAATGACAATTCTACAGCGTTGCCCTCAGCGAACTTGCGTAGTAGTGGGGAAAGCCCATACCTTAAAAGCAACAGAGAAACAAGTGAACACTGCCGGGGAGAGGTGACAGGAGTCACAAGGTCGTTGACACCCTTAAAGGTGTGGGTCTAATTTGGCCTCCTTTGTTTTGAGGCAGTTTAGTCCTGTCTGCCTCATGGAGAACAGGAGGTGTGGATGAGTCTGGAAGTCAGAGCAGGGTCTCCATTGCTCTCCCCTGGACACGTGCTGTTTGACTCCAGCTGCCACACCATAAGAAGGCCTGAGCAACTCTCTGGAGAGACACCCAGGCTGAAAAACTAGAGCCACTGCCAATAGCCCAGCTGGGATTGCAGCCAGAATCCAGCACGGACTTGCTGGCCATGAGGAGGCCATCCTGAAAATGGTCTCCACGGCATGGAGCAGAGGGTGATCGTTTCTATTGAGCCCTGCCCACACCACAGCCCACAGCAGAGTAAATGGGAGCACTGGTACCAAGCCATGAAGCTGAGGTGAGTGATAAGCAGGGCATCTGTGGAGTTCTACGAAGGAAGTACTCTGGCAGTTGTAATAATAAAAGTGGTCTGACCTCCAAATGTTTAACAGAAGTTGCTCAGACAAAGTGATAGACAGGCCGACAGACAGAGAGGCTCAGGTTACATTGTTGAGTAGACATTTAGAAAAACCATGTATTTTCTGCTTACTTAGTGTATATCATAGAAATCTGTGATACGTGACAACTGTGTGGACATGTGGACATGAATTTTAGATTGTTATTTTTGTTTTTAAAGTAGTTTTTAAGCTCACCCTCCCCATATTGATACATAAAATTCTGAGAATATCATGAGTTTTTAATAGATGTAAACTTTCAGATGTTATGTGTAATTTGTAAACTGTAGATATGTTAGTATAAATATATTCTTTGCTATTTTTTTAATTGCATATCCCTGATCCATCTTTTCCTAATCCTTTAGGTTTGTCTCTTAAAAGCAATACAGCTCTAGACTTTGTCTTCTTATAACCTGATAGTCTTATATTTTCATAAAGAAATTAACTTATTGCAGTGATTGTTCTGATTAATATGTTTGATTTTATTTTTCCTTTCTTATTAAAATTAATTAAGAAATATTTACCTTCTTTTTCAAAGAATCTCAAATGTACTAGAAATAGTTCATGTCAATTTTTAATCATTTTATAACAAATTATGATAGGTATTTGATATACAAATGGACACAAATTTTATATTAGTTGACTAATGTTTGTAGAAAATGTATAGTTTTTTAAAAACGGAAATTCACAAATATCTCATTCTCTTTTATTCTCATTTAAACTTGATGAAACTGATATTTCAAGGTTTCTTGACTTGTAAAAATTCTCATGAATAATTATGGTGATTCAGATGTTTGTATTACTTAAATAAGTAAATAAATAAAGCCAAAACACACTTTCTCCTTCCACTCTACCCTAGTTATTCACAGAACCAATGTTGGAGAGAGAAGTCCCTCACCTGTCATTCACACTCCTGGGCTGTGTGACACCTGTAGTCACTGGTCACACTCCAGTAGAAGAAAGTCACCCATCTGACTTCTGGGTTAGGAGAGCAGAGTGAGGGGTTCAGTAGCCACTCCTCCCCCGCACCCCCCCCAGTATGGCTGCCACACCTCGTGCCCTGGTCTTCTTGGTTCCTTCATATCTAGTTAGTGGGTTTTGTTTTTGTTTGTTTGTTTTTTGGTACTGGGGATTGAATTCAGGGGCATTCAACCACTGAGCCACATCTCCAGCCCTATTTTGTGTTTTATGTAGAGACAGGGTCTCACTGAGTTGCTTAGCGCCTCACCATTGCTGAGGCTGGTTTAGAACTCACGATCCTCCTGTCTCAGCCTCCCAAAGCGCTGGGATTATGGGCATGTGCCACTGTGCCCGGCTCATATGTAGTATTTTGAAGTCCAGGCTCCTGCATTGTAGGTCAATGCCTGCCCATGCCCTTCCTGTCACTAGGGCAGTCACGCTGGCTACATGCGAGATGCAGGTATCAGAATACCACTGTCTCCAGCTGTAATCATTTTCTCCATCATCAAATGCATTAGTAATAAAAGTAATATTCTGTTCTTCCAACTTTCCAACTTCTTGGTTTTATTCCTCCATCAGTTGAGGACGTGGGCAAAAAAGAGGTGTGCTATGTTGGGGGCCCTCTTGAACCTCAAGAGGTAATTGTGAAATAATCTGAATCCTCTTACTTAATTTAGATTGGGTGAGGAAAATGGCCTCAGGAGCCTATAGCTACGATAACACTATTATCTACTCTGCAATCACAAGTGTTGGCTCTGGAAAGGTTTCCTTCACTTCTTCAAAAGTAGGTCAGCAAAAGCTCACAGTGATTGAAATAATTGGAGGGGAGGAAGATTATATTTAAATGATCCTTAAAACGAAGGCAATCCATTAAGTCGGCTAAGCCATTTAAGGAATGGATTTGGGGATGATCTATGATAATGTAATGGTATGAATATTCTATCATGTCATCCCAACTTCTGTTTCAGGTCAGAATTTAAAAGCATGGAGTTTTTGAAAGCGAGATATGTATACACACGCCTTCTGGCGTTTTCAGAACAAAATGTGGAGAAGCACCATGGAAATGCTTTGGTTCAACACATATTTGGCCAATTACATGTAACAAGGAGACAGAGGAGCACAATGTGAATCACAGATGGAACCTGACTACAGGGTCCACTCGCAGGGGAAACAGGGCATGGCCTGTGCCATAAAATATATGGTAGAAATGTTTGGTCATTGAACTGGGAAGCTAAAGTATTATGAGCATTTAGGACAGGAGGCTGCTTTTCTTTTGGCAGAGGAGGGTGATGGGTCAGGGAAGGTAGGGAGGCAGCTGCTGGCCAATCCCTAATGAATGGGTAAAATGATTTTAGGTGAAGAACAGGAGCAAAATTAAGGGGAAAGCAACTGAGTCAAAAGGAGCGAGTCTCAGGATAGACTGTCACCCAAGACCTGTGGGGTAAGTGACCCAGATGAGCGAGGGATGCAGGTGTGTGGTTAGTGCTCCTGGAGGAATGGAAAGGTGTTCAGATGGGGACAGGTCTGCTCGCTGAGACAGCAAAATCCACCGTGGAGAGTTTGGGTGGATACCCCATAAAAAGGACAGCTCTGAGAGCTTCTGAGCAGATTGGTGCCATAAATCAGGGTTGTGGCTCAGGAATATTGATCTAGCAAGAGAATGTGGGATGGAATGGGAGGTGGGGAGTGACAGACCAGGCCATGTGAATATCTGGGTGGGTGACACTTGGGTCGTGGCATTCATGGAGGACACATGGAGAGGGGCTCCCGATGAGGGAAAAGCAACCCATGCAGGGTGAAGAAGGGGAGGCCCCTCCACATGCATCACGGATTTGCCTTCTGATTCTGCTGTGTGCACTACCCACGTGAGTTTTCTAATAGCTGGGAAGGAAGTAAATGTCACCGGGGACCCTCACTTTAAGCAGCCCATGGGTCCCTAACGTAAGATTCTTTTTCTGGAGAAGAATCTAGAGACTGACCATCAAGCAGAGTCGCCTGTCTGCCCAGCTGTGGCCACCTCAGCCTCCCCTAGCCCTCACTCTCACTCTTCACTCCCCAGTTTGGTCTGTGCTGACAGGGAGTCGTTGACATTCAGGAGACCGCTCAGACCCCTGGCTTCCCACCACATCCGTGCAGGTGTGAGCAGGTGTCTCGGCACTAGAGGCATTCCTGTGGGAACTGGGTCTGGGTGTGAATCTCACCCACGCCCCGTGCTCCGTGTCTGTATGTGAATGTGTGGGGCACAGCGTTCCACCAGCTGGCACATCTGCCAGTGAATTTGTGACCACCAAGACACAGGCCAGTTCATCATTTGTTTTCCAAAGGAGGCAAAACAAACTGCAAAGAGCAGCCAGGGAACACTAGCAGAATTCAAACCTCACCATGAACGCCTCCTAGATTGTTTTTGAATTTAAAAAGGGTGAAGAGAAGAAAGCTCCTTCAACTGTGCAATGAAAAAGCCAAATGATAAGAAGTAGCTTCATATTAATCGTCCAGCCCAGGAGTCGATTTCCTCTCTGGTTATTTTGGTCACTGAATTTTCATTATTCTAGATTTTCCAACAGAAACGACATGGCAAGCATCATTATTAATAACTGTGCAAGGTAGAGAGGAAAATATTATGCATCTGAGTTCACAGAGTGCAAAACTGAGACTCAAGGAAGTTAAGTAACACACACAACGGCTCCCAGCTCATGGCAAACCCCCAAATATTTAAAGGAATCTTAAAGTTCATGTTAAAAATTCTCTATTCTTTTCAGTGCGCTGATTTTTCAACTCATGTCACTTGTTATTTTTCTGCACATTTCTAAAGATCCCTTACCAAAGAAAGAAAATCACGTCCACCGCAATTTCAAGGAAGCACAGAGAAAGTGAATCTGAAGTTTCTTCCATTATGTTATAACATTGGAGTTGACATTTCAAAGCAGAGTTCAGGTGTTTATAAAAGATAGAGGAACTTGGAACATGGGTGCCTAGAAAGGGTCTTATTTTGCATACCAGAGAGTGGGCACCAATGTTACTTGTACTACAAAAACCCTTGCTAAGTTGCCCAAAGAGCATAATCATTCTGATAAGATGTGTGTTCCCACTATCTCTGAAGAGGCTGGAATAAAAGCTGCAATTTAGAAAAAAATAAATACTTAGAATGAGCTGGGCATAGTGCCCAGTGGAAAAGTACACCCAGTCCTTCCAGAGAAGACTCTTAAGGCCCATGGGCCAGTTCTATCATTCTCTCTCTCTCTCTCTCATCTTTTGATTTTTCTTTCTTCACTCAAGTCACTCCAGTGATGAAGGATGATGATTTGTGTTCTCAGGGAGCTTCATGATGCATGAAGACAAAAGCGTTTCTGGAAGAGGCACTTCTTTGTAAAGGAAGATAAGCTTCACCTTCGAATGACTTCCCGGGTGTTTTAAGTCTTCTTCCTTGATGGAGGAAGAGGAAGGTAGATGAAGGATAAGAAAACTGGGGGATTTTTCCTGATTTGGGCCATGATGAATTGGTAGTTTTGTTCGCAATAGAAATGTTCCTTTAAAAAACAAAATCATCAAGTGGTAGAACGGGGAGGGGAGGGGACATGGGGGCGGGAAAGATGGTGGAACGAGATGGACAACATTACCCTAGGTACATGTACGACTGCACATGTGGTGCAACTCTACATCGTGTACAGCCAGAGAAATGAAAAGTTGTGCTGCATTTGTGCACGATGAATCAAAATGCATTCTGCTGTCATGTGTACCTAATAGAATCAATAAAATTTAAAAATTCAAATAAACCCTTTTCTTCCTAGTTTTTAGCATTGAACAGGAACCATGTGACCTTTATTCATGTGATCATAAAGAGCTGGTATCCATAACAAGCTCCTTCTATAATTGAAATAATTGGCCATTCAGTAAGTCTCAGAGTTGTGAAACGATTGCTTTTAACTCTGAAGCATGGCAGGAACACATGACCCACATCCACAGCATCCTTATCCCTAAGGCTCGTGAAACAAACCTCAGAATGACCTTCTGTGGCCACTATTCCTGCAGCAGGACAGGCGGGGTGCTGCCGTCACTTATGGGCAAGCTGCCATGGATCCCCCAGCCCCGCCCGCCCAGCAGCCTCATCCAGACGTCTGGATGCTAGCTGGCTGCGCCGGTGGTGAGCAGCAACACCTCGTTTTGATGAAAGAGCCCTATGATGCCTTTACCAAGGGAATGTTTTGACATATCACTCATCTGAAATGTCCTAATCTTCCACCAAGGGTACACCATGTGGCTGATCTGAGAGCACAAATGGAGTGTCCTTTGTGCCCTTGCTGGTTAGCTTGCTTTAGGATTGCTGCCCAAAGGCCTGCTTAGCATCTGGCAGCTACTGACAATGATCAAACCCCTGGTCTGTGCTTATCTGGTCACAGAACAAATCTTCAGGTTTATATATGGCGGCAGTCCTGATCAATCATGGGTCTCGGCTCCTCGGTTTCCCAGAGCTTCAGAGTCACATGTACGCCCTGCACAGAAAGAGGGGAAGGTGGAGTGCAATGCCACTGAGCGAAAGGAAGGCTTCTCTCAGGAATACAAACTTTTGATCAAGTGGTCTGACTTGTGACAGGGAGAGGGCCTGGAGATCTGGCACTATTTAGAGGAGCGAGTGACTCAAGACTGAAAAAATCAGAAATGCCAAATCAGTTTATGATGGCTAGCCCAAGGTCAGAGCACTTCAGATGAACCTTGATTGAATTCTTGATGCTAAATACAGAGACTTAATCAGGAAAGAGATGTAAGTATCTTCCTTTCTTGCTTGGAAAAGAACACATATAACTTGGAGTGGAAGCCAAACAGCAATTCGAAATATCTCCTCAAAGAAAACAAATCTGTGTAAGTAAACAGGATATAAAGAAAGCTTAAAAATCATGAAAAATAACTAAAAAGTACAGATTTCTAAGCTGTTACCACTGATAAGAATTTACTGAGAACCTACTAAGTTTAAAGTATCTACTAGAAGTAATGCAGAGAGGGGCCGAGAATCCAAAGCCCTGAGAATCCGAGCTCGGGTTCCAGATCTGCTCTTACTAATGGAAGCGAGTGAAGACAATATCACTGCTGTACCCTCACCTAGTAACTGAGGACGGCATTGACAGTACCGTTGTGGGAATCACCAGGATCTATCAGTCATTTATTTTGATAATTGAACAAATATTTATCAAGCATTACCCACATATTATGTTCTGCTCTTAGAACTGAAAGAAAATAGTTCATTAGAGACAAAATTCCTCTCCTGCCAACCACTTTTATTCTGGGAGGAAAGACGAATGATAAAAACAGTAAGTGATACAATGGTACAATAAAAACACTAAAGGGTACAAAGTGCTCAACGGTACAACACTAAATGGTACATGATCCTCAGTGCTGAAATAAGGCAGGGATCCAAGGACAGGAAACCTTCGGTGGTGTGAAGTTGCATGTGGACCAGGGAACACCTCACTGAGGATGTGAAAGACATGCAGGAGGCGAGTGGGACTCAGGCAGGGTCTGGGGAAAGAGTGGTGGGCAAAAGGCAGGAAGCTCGTGGTCATGAAGGACAGCTCTTGCCCTGTGTTCAGGGAGATGCAGGGAAGCTAGTGCCTCTCAGAGGAGTGACTGGAAGGGACAGCAGTCGCAAGGGCCGCAGGTAATGGGCACTCCGTCACACAGAGCTCGGTCTCTTGCAGGGTGGACTACATTGTTGCTGTTCTTTTCTTGGAAGAAGCCATTGGAAGGTTTTAAGCAGAGGAGGGATGCTCTGGCCAGCATGTGTTCACGACTCCCAAGAGGATCAAGAGCGGAAGTCAGGGAGAGGAAGCAGCTAGAGAGGCAGCCACAGAGCAGGTGCCACCTCATGAGTCTCCATCTATTTGAAGTTGGAGCAAGCAGGGTTTGAGGACATCACACATAAAGTGTGTGGGGATGAGAAATAAAGAATGACGAATAGCTTCTTGAATGGAGAAACTGGAAATTTTTGTGTTTGCCAATCATTGAAATAGTGAACACTGGGAGAAACATGGGTTTAGGGTGAGATGCTATGAGCTTGGTATTGAACGTGTGAAGTTTATGTACCTATTAGATCTCCAAGTGGATGTATTTGGAGGAACAGATGTAATCCTGAGACAAAAATTTGAATGCCATCTCAGGTGGGTGTAGAAAACCCTGTAGTTGGAAAAGATGTTCAAAGGGGCCATTACAGTTAGATTAGATGTTACGTCTAGGAGCTGGGCCTGTGAGGATCTCAGCTTCTGGAGATCAGGAGCCTTTGAGGGACATTGAAAGGAGATGGAGAAGGAATAATCAAAAGGAGTAAAGGAAAAGTAGCAGACCTGGTGTGCTGGCCAGCCTTCTAGCCCTGTGATGAAGGGCCTGAGAGAAAAAGCTTCAAAGGAGGGAGGATTTATTTGGGCTCATGGTTTCAGCAGCTTCAATCATCCTGCCCAGGGCTTCTGGGCCTATAGGGAGGCAGACCATGTTGGGGAGCAATCAGGAGAAGGAAGCTACTCCGCTCACGGAGACTGGGGAAGAGGGTGGGTGTGGGGTCAAGACATCTCGATGACCAAATCCTCCCTCCAGGCCCCACCTCCTAAGGAGAGACTAAGCCTTTACATTTCACCTTGGGAAGACATTCCAGAACCAAATCATGACATCATGGAATGCTGGATGCCAAATTGAAAGAAAGAAGTGAGGACGTCTAGGACGCGTCAGTGGTGAAGGTATTGCCAATAGTTCAAAGCAAATAAGACAAATATTGGAGAAAACCATTGGATGTGACAACGTGGTTTTAGGAAACATTTACTGGACCTTTAAAAACAGATGCAGATATATAGCTCTACATTACTTAATATAATTCCTTCTCAGTGTCCTGCTAAGA
Source organism: Xerus rutilus (assembly GCA_028644305.1). Lineage (NCBI taxonomy): Eukaryota > Metazoa > Chordata > Mammalia > Rodentia > Sciuridae > Xerus > Xerus rutilus. The sequence goes on along the minus strand of CM053406.1, from coordinate 4,569,604 downwards.
CAATAGCAGTTCTTGTAACCCCAAATGTCAGCCACTTTGACTGAACCAAGTGTTGCAAGTAGACTCTAAGGGAACCAATCTGTGTAGCTCTTCTGGACTGGCAAATCCCTGGGTGTAGTAGATGGAAAATGAGAGGATTTGAACACTAGGTGCAATGCAGCTGGGGAAGCTGACCAGAGCACTGAGGGGGGTAAGCAGGTCACTGGGAATGAGTCGTCTTAAGATAACTTGTAAAACACCTAAGAAGACCACAGCTAGGCACTGAGAGGACCATGTTAGCAGATTCTTTAGGGAAGTACTTAAAATAAGAAAATGGGAAAAAAAGAATCAAAGCATGAAGATCAAAAAAATAAAATTTTAGAGTTGAGATTTAAAAAAAAGTAACTGGACAAGAAGTGGCATATGCCTGTCATTCTAGCTATTCAGGAGGCTGAGATAGAAGGCTTACAAATTTGAGGCCAGCCTCAGCAACTTAGTGAGACCCTGTCTCAAAATAAAAAATAAAGGCAGGATGGGGGATGTAGCTCAGTAGGAAGCAACTGTGAGTGAGCTTAATCCCCAATTCACACCCCTAAATGGTTTAGTCTTGGGGTTTTGAAGTCCACAGTCAAGGGACAGAAGCCAATGTAAATTCCTTGTGTAATAAGCCTAACTTCTCCCAGATAAAGTTTAAAGAGCCATAAAATTGTCCATAGTAATAAAACACAAAAAAACGTGAATAATCATTAGAAAAAAAGATAACAGTATCAAAATTATAAAATTATATCATCAGATATGAGGATGCAAAAATATAAAAGAAGTATGCTTCTAATACTTAAAAAACCTAAAAGAGAGGATTGAAATTTTGAAAAAGAGGAAAATACTAAATAAGATGAAGTGTTTGGGATGGTAACCCAAGCGGAATGACCAGAAACGAAAATGTAATAAAACCAAGAAATAAAATGATCCAGTAAAGGTAATGAAAACTGCTGAGGTGGATTAGAGGAATAAAAGAGAAGAAAAAATCACTGGGAATAAAAACATGGAGAAATGGAAATATAAAGAAAAAGTTAAAAGACATAAAGAAAAAAAAAAAAACTCCACTCTGAATAGCAGTGGAAAATAAAGGAAGAAATGGAGGACGACCAGATTCTGAAAGATAGAGGTTGAGAAGGTGGCAGAGCCTGAGGCGTCCACAGGTCCAGTGATCCTTTGAGAGCTGCAGTGAATGAGGATGTCAGAGGAAACACAGGACTCTTAGGGAAACTTGAATTTCCAACAAACATTGACTGTATCTTTATTTTGCGACTGTGAAATTAAAATGTGTAAATTTTATGTGTATGTCCTGCATTTTTTTATTGAATAAATCTAGAAATCCTACAAGTAAATATTAGGAAAATAAAGAATACCAAAGCCAAAGAGCAGGTACTCAAAGCAGTCAGAGGAAAACTCCAGGGCTGTGGGAAGCCTGAAGCCTCAGCAGAACCTGCAGGGAATCCAGAAAACAGTCAGATCCCGAGGTTGTACCATACAATCAACCTTCAAGAAAACTGCTTTCAAAAATGAGGACAGAAAACAGATTATTCCTACAAATACTCCCGTGTTTGCCACCAAGGAATCCACTAAGCAAAATTCTAACCAGTGTTCTTCAGGAAGAAATCAACTCCTGTCAGATAGAAGTGGAAAGATAGTGAAATGTGTCCTGATGTAAAGCTACACTAATGTCAGCTACATAAAACAAGAAAGCTGCATCTGATCTAGGAAAATAAAAACATACACGATACATCCTTGATAAAATGTTTGGTGAAAATAAGGGGCTACACAAAGTATTGAGAAATAAAGATATTGATTAACTTAGATAATGGAAACATAATTATAGAAAAGAAGTGGATAAAAATCCAGGCAGAGGGAAATTGAATGAGAAAACAAACTTGAATTTACAAAAGCAAAAAGAATGATGAGAAATAGAGATCAGAACAAGAGGAAAGCATAAAGAAATGTGGGGGAAACAAGCTCACTTTTACATTCGTTAGACAAATTTTTGAAAATGGTAAGTACAATTTAAAAAGATAGATTTGGTAAAAACACAAAATTAAGCCACATGCTATTTGCAAAAAAATCACGTAAATATCATAAAAATATTATAAGTTAAAATACAGAAAGAAAGACATGTAAGAAAGATAACAAAAGCAGACTGGTAACATTACCATCAGACCAAACGGTTTTCAAAGCAGAGAGCCCTATGCATTTAAGGAGGTTACTACATAATGACTGAAGTTCTGATTGGCATTTTACCTAAATGTCCACATACTTGATAACTCAGTGCTATAATATTGAGAACAAAAAAAAAACTTAAAATGTGTGCTATCATAGGTCAGGATTTGAAGACCATACCCAAAAATTCACAAGTGAGACGGACAGAAGAACAGGAGGGTCCGAGAGTGTAGGCCGGGCTGCAGCAGTCACCTGGTAGCCCAGGGACTTCCCAGTGCACCCAGCCGCTGGGGAACACGCCATGTTCACCTGCACACACAGAAACCATGGCTCACCACTGTAACCCCTCAACCCTCACCCTCAGGAATTGAAGACCAACGCCAGAAAAAGACCTGTCTTAATGAACAGCATTTTAAGTTTTATTGGAAGAATTCGAGGAAGTCCTAATTATGGAGCAACACATTGTGTTCAAAGGTAGAAATTGTATTACTCCTGCCCAAATTGATCTATAGAGCCAATCAATTCCAGTGAAAACTCTCCCAAGAATTTCATGGTATTGAATTTGATGTGCTGGGCTGGGGCTGGGGCTCAGTGGTAGAGTGCTTGCCTAGCACGTGTGAGGCACTGGGTTCGATCCTCAGCACCACCTAAAAAATAAATAAATAAAATAACGGTATTGTGTCCATCTATAACTAAATATTTTTAATAAAGAATATATGTATTGCTGCAAGCTGAACAGATACCTGGAATAGAAGAGAAAATCCCCAGAGATGTACACAGACACTTGGCTTACTGTCCAGACAGCATTGCAGAAGACGAGGGAACCAGACAACTCAAATCTGCTGGGGGAGAAAGGGGCATTCACATGGGAAGGGAAAGAAAAGGGAAGGATCTTCCTATATAACAGCAAACACAAGAATCAATCCTGAGGCGGCTTGAAGAGCCACTTACAATGAAAGGCAAAATTTCAACAGTTGAAAGACAAAGTAAATGACTTTTTAAATTTTTCATATACTAAACAGTTTCTTAAAGTATGTTTTGAAAAGCGCAAACCATAAAGAAAAATTTGTAAATTTGACTGTTAGGTTTGAAAGCTTCATACATCAAAAGATACTATTAAAGAAAGCCATAATTTCAGAGGACATATTAACACTACAATCAAAGATTAGAATCCAGAATACTTATACACATACACACATACACACACACACATCAACATGTATATATCTTTATACATGTGTGTACATATGCACACACACACAGGGACAACAAATATGTGTATGTGACTATGTCCTATAAAGCAATAAAAAAATATAGAACAATCCAAAACTGAAAAAAAGACTAGAACAGAAACTTGACAAAGTAATAACAAGGCTGGCCAATACAGTTCTGTACACCAGATAAGTATTTAAAAACCCTGCCACTCTCAAGAGTTAGTGGATACAGTGCTCTGGGGAAGACTTTTGGCAATATCTGTGAAGTTTAATATGCACACATCTTCTCCACCACCACTTCATTTCTTTAAAAACTTGCCCATGAATAACAGAAGATGTATGTAATATTCATAGACACAGTCTGTAATATTAAAAAATGTCACACTGTCAACAGAAGTGTGTGATATTTGTACAGGGGAATATTACACAGCAGTAACAATAAACACAGCTAAAACATTCCGACATGGGCATTTGTGGGTGGGCTAGTGAGAATTTAGTAGAAAATTCTGGGAGGAGGAGCTGACTATGGCATAGACGTGAGATGAGCTAGAAAACCTCAAGGCTCAGCAGATTCCAAGAGCTTGTCAGAGACACACATTGCAAACAGAGAAGTGGCCCAGCAATCAGCCTGAGGGGTAGAATAGGAACGGCAGGGTGCTGTTGGACACAGAACTGGAAGACATGTCCACAGACACTGAACAGGAGCAAGAGTTGCCATGAGTCAAGCAGGAGACTGAGGAAGAAGCTGAGGAAACCAGGTCAGGAGTAAGAACAGAGGTCAGAAGCGTGTCACAGAAGACCAGAGGGCTGCACAGAGGTGGGAGGCTAGGAAGGCAGGAAAGACCACAAAGTCCAGCACAGCAGAAAATGAGCCTCTTTTATCCCCTTAAAGTTGAAAATGACCTCAAGTAAAGGTGGAGGGAAAAGTCTTGGATTAAATCTAGATGATGAAGGTGCGTCCTGTGATAGTCTCCATCCTCTGAGGAATATTTGAAATATTTCATCAGATAAAACATGCTACACATTTTATTTTCTACAAATGAAATTCTTCTAAACATTTTAAAGTAGCGAAGAGCTACTTTCCTGACGCGCACTGCAGGGATGCCTGGCACCTTCCGGCCCTCCCTACCCTCCTCCCCATGGGCTCTGACTTCCCACACCCAGAGGGTTCAGTCACTTGCTCCTATTCTGGAAACTGTCCTGGAAACCCTCCTGTCTGAACCTTGGTTTGTGGAACCAAATAGGGAACTGGCCTCAGAGTCCCTGTGGTCATGACTCAATCATGATACATGCAGCCGATCTGCTGGAGTTTTCAACAGACTCACATAAAACGGATATCAAATGAAATAAAAGAAACAAAGAAGAATGCGTCAGTGCCCCTGTGCCGAGAGTTAGGAGAACTTTACAAACCTCCAGCTTTTGCAGAGCCATCAGTTCACTGGTCAACCTGCACAGGAAGTGACGTGAGGCTGTTTCATCTTCCTGTTGGAAGCTCCCTGTGTCCTGGAGCTGTACAGCATGTCACAAGTAGCAAGTGACAAAGTGACGCCCTGGTCACAGCCTGGATGCTGACTGAGGCTCATTCATCTCATCTGCTTGTTCCTGGGAGGGTCCTCCCAGCCTGTGTGGCCACGTTGCTGTCACTGCCATTAATCTGGGCCACTTAGTGGAAGTGTACCCCAGGAGGTGGCCAGTTCTCTTTGGACAGTTAGTGGCATCTGAAGGAGACCGAGGACAGAGTCTCTCTTCGGGGTGTTCTTCTCCACCAGCATTATGAAGCATGTCTGTCCCTGGCACCATTAACCCCAAGAGAAAAGAGATTTAGCAGCACTTGGGAATTTTAAAAAATGTTAAATGGGTGGGCTAATGCCCCTGCCACACACTAAACAACAGAAAAACCAGAAATGCTTCAATGTTCACTGAAAGAAGAAAAGAAAAGGCTCTTCCAGCCCACATCTGCCTCCAAGCACAGCGAGACAGGGAGCTCCTGCTCCTCGGTGCACTTCATCACTGGACCTGGAAGTGGAGATACAGCTCAGGGTGCAGTGGCATGAAAAGAGGTTCTGAGAAGGTGCCCCCTCTAGAGTTCTGCAAACAGAGCAGAGCAGTCACCCTCTGACACAAAGCCATGCTTAACATGACTGAAACAGCATCGCAGAATGACTCACAGTTATCAACAAGAGTCTAACACTTAGGATACAGAAAATCACAAGAAAAAAAAGTTGCATTTACTCTAAAAATGACAAAAAGCTGACAATCTGTAAAATCCCTATTTTCTTAAGTTCATTCGTGAACTCAGGCCACATCACAACCCAAGGAACTAAGTTTCCCAAAGCCACAAGGCCCTCCAAGGCAGACGGGGGCATGCAATCACTGGTCTTCGAGTGCTGAAGGAGGAGACGGAGGCAGCCAAAGAAAAGAGCTGATATTTTAGCAAACACTGCGGCCAAGAGAGACCCAAGTGAGAGATGAATAACGAAGCCCTCAGGCGGGCCGTCGGTTTTTCCTTAAAGAGCCAGGCAAGGAATGTTGTAGGACTTGGATCTCTGCTGTGCAGCAGGAAAGCAGCCACAGAAGGGGCATGGGTGTGTGAGCGTGGCTGTGGCCCATGAGTCCTGTTCACCAGAACAGTGGAGCCAGGAGCTCCAGGATCGCTGATCCCTGATGAGGTGCTCCAGGGTCTTGATGGAGTCCAGTCTGGTGTCCTCTTCCTTTTATCCCTGGCTGCCCACAATGGACATGCAATAGCAGCTGAGCAGAAGCTGGCCTCAGCAGCTCCTATTAAAGCCAAGGGTGTTGAACCAAGTTCCACACCATCAGGAGCCAACATTCCCTTCTAATAGACATTTGCACCAAGTTCACAGACTCCCAGAGAGTCCTGGCTTAGCGTGCTGGCCACCATGCCAGCATGCCCTAACGGGCGGCCTCAACAACACACATTTGCATCCCACAGTTCTTGGGGCTGGAAGACCATGGTGAGGCCAGTCTGGCTCCCTCAGCAGAGCTCCAGCCTGGTTTGTAGGCAGCTGCTTTCTGGCCTGCCCCACACAGTGGACAGAGCAATAGCTCTAGCTAATAATAACCTCACTGGAGGTTAGGGCTTCAGTGTGTGCATCCCGGGAGGACACACATTTCCAATCCTAACAAGATTTGAGGTACTATGTGCAGTACCCAGGTCAGGGTCTCCAAGGAAGTCAAGATACCACGGGCAGATGAGGGCTTTGACATGGCCAGCACGTCTAGGCTGCCACACACCCAGTCCTCTCCTGAAGGGTCACGTGACCACACACATGAGTTACTGCAGCTGAAACAAAGAGCATACCGGGCATCTGAGGGGCCAGGGGGATTATGTGGGCGATGAGATGGAGAAGATGTGAGCAGCAGCGTGCTGTGTCCTGGCCAGGGCCCCTGAGCAGGTCCAAGCTTACCCTGCCAAGCACAGGCTCGGGGTCTGGGGAAAGCCATCCAAGGAGCTCTGAGAGGCCAGGCACTTCAGCTGACTGGGGCCATGAAAGAATGTATAGATAGTTAATAATATGGGCCCTCCCTTGAGTGTGACTTAGGAGAGGGGAGCTCATTAGTGAGGAATTTGGAGAAAACTTTGAGGAAGCACCCTCAAGGTTATTGTTCGGGGCCATCTGGCACAAAAACGAGCTCTTGGTGCCTCAAGACTTTCAGCCTTTGATCCTGTGAGTTTTGGAACCTGGCCAGTTCCCACCTCACAGAGATTTTACAGCCTAAGGCCAGCTGCATAACGCTGGACTGCATGTTGGGAGGGGTTGCTGTGTCTTTTTAAGTCCTCCAAAGGAGAAAGAAATTCAGAAGAAGGGTTCCATCTGAAGAGGAAATGAAGGAATCCATCTGGGAAGAAATTTCAACTGGGGAAGAAAGAATCTGATGTTTTGAGTAAGAAGAAGGAACTTGATGATGAGAAGAAGGAAGCTGACTTGCAAGGAAGAAGGCAGACCCTCACCTGTGTTGTTTACCCTACCCTCGGTGTTGCTGATTTTACCCAAGGCTGGGTGTTGAAGGTGGTGATGACGCTTTAAGTGGAAAAGACGGACTCTCACCTATGTTGTTTACCCTACCCTCAGTGTGGCTCCTTTTACCCGAGGATAGGTGTTGAAGGTGTTGATGCTGTTGTGAGTAAAGAAGGATCTTGAATGGTGCTTTGAGGAGAAAGACTCTTACCTATGTGTTTACTCCATTCTTGGTGTTGCTTATTTTACCCAAGGCTGGGGGTTGGAGGTAATGATGGTGCTTTGAGCGTACCTGCAAACTCGTGTTGTGTTATCTGGTGTTGATTGGTGAGTGCTTATTGGGCTGGAGCCACTCTCTCTTTCTTTTCTTCTATATTATTGGTTCATTATATATAATATTCAATATTGCAAAGTATAACTGTTGCTTGCTTTGTTATATTGTCTCATATTAAAGCTTATAAAACCCATCCTGTTGTGAGGCTGGTGATTCACCCCACGAATCTGCCTAGATAAATTAGTCTGAGCTCAGCAATTCTTGGTCATAGATCCAGACCAAGACAAAGAAGAGGTGCCTGGGGATGCTCTCCAGTCTTCAAAGGTTCTGCCTCTAAAGGTCCATTACCAATATGGGGTGGATATCCTGGGTAGGCTGCTGGTCGGTTGGGCAGCAGTGAAGGTCTGTGGTGACTCTACCACATGTCACCATGTCACCAAATAGCCTCCCAAGAGTAACAGACAATGCTTGCCCTTTACTGGCTTGCCTGCATGAATTCCTCTTTTGGACAGAGCTGACCTAGAAAGGTTGTTCCAGTCAGCATTCTTCTGTTTCTATCGAGTCGAAAAACAATGTATTTTTCTGCACAGTGAATTAGACACCTCCCCAAAGGGCCTGGGAACTTTGGATTAATTTTTTCCCACTGGGTACAAGGGGCTTCTAGTAATACCACCAGGACTTTAAATTCTCCAAGGCCAAAGGGTATGAAGAACTGGACATTGAGGATGAAGGACCTTGGAGCTTTTGAGCTCGAAAGTGTGGCCCCGAGGCTCAGGAACAGAGGGGAATTGCCACCTTCCAAGTAGGGCAGGGGGGCCTGAGCCACAGGAGACCCCATCTCACTACCATGCTGGGCCCAGCCATCGGGCCTGGTGTGGGGGAACAGACAGGCACAGGTCCTCCAGCTGTCCCCTCATGCAGCCCAGAGCTTGTTCCCAGAACCTGACAGCCTCAGGGGTCCTGCCAGAGGTATGGATCAGTTCCTGCCATTCACAATTAATGTCACCTCCAGGACACAAAAGCAGCCTAGGGACACAGAGCACATATCTTCTACCTGAGGACTCGGGGCCACTGTTCCCCAGCCTTCCCTCTAAACAGCTCCTCTGGTAGGACAACTACACTACAGCATCTCTGTAGCCTGCCCTTAGCCTAGCCTCCCTACAAGGCAGCTTCGCCATGGTCAGATCTTCCTGCATTGTTGATACGACACTCCTGTAGCTGAGGAGAGAACCCACATACGCACCCTTGATCTGTGGGACCCCACCTGGTAAACATAGCACCTGTCTTCCTCCAAGGAAAGAGGCCAGGGCAGCTGGCAGGATAAGCAGGGAGGCAGCCAGAAGCAGAGGCTGGACTTAACCAAATAGCAGCAGGCACAGTGGAGGAGTGGGGTGGGATCTAGGGAAACGCCTGGGGAATAATGGAAGTAGCACACCACCCGGCCAGACCTGGCAGGAACAGAGCCTGCTTCCTCCCCACTTGGGCAGCTGGGTGCGGGAGCCCAGCTCGCCTCTGAGCAGGAGGATCTAGACTGCCAATGCTGTGCATCCACCTGGTTCAAGTCCTCTAGTGTGTCTGAGAGGAAGTCCTGGTTGAGGAACCACACTACGTTAACAAACCTTCTTGAGCCCGTGCAATGGCTCAGACAGTTCATCCTTGCTCGTTGTTAAATGGGCAAGTAAACAAGTTTCCAGGTGGGCAGGGAGAGCTGGCGTGGGTCCTCTGTGAGGTTGGCAGAGGCTCTGCTGTCAGCTAAGCATTTTCTGTCTGGTCAGAAGGACCAGAAAGGATCAAGCAGGAGTGTGTGGGCCAGGCTCAGTGGCTCCGATCAGACCTGTGGCATTACCTCCACCTAACCACAAGAGGTGAGAAGAGGCTGCCCTCGTGTGTCCTGGAGGGAGAAGGTGGACACTGGAGGCAGTGAGAAGCTTAGGGAGGTCTGAGAGCCAGAGGGAAAGCAGGGACAAGGGCCTGGGTGCGTCCATCTGAAGCCGTAGACAGGGCACATGAGGGGACCTGGGAACGCTGGCCAGGTGCAGGGCGGGGCCATGGGGGTTCAGGGCTCTGTATTGGATAGAAAAGGGCTGTCCCTGATGCTGAGGTGAGAGTCAAACCAAATCCAGGAAAGCAACAGGTCACATTTACTAAATATTTGCCATAGGCCAGATGCCTTCATCGTGTCCACCCTTAAAATGGGCCTGCTGACAAGGTGCAATTAGAATTGTCACTTTAAAGATGAGGAAAATGCACAGAAAGAAACTCAATTAGAGTGACAACCGTGATGTCTAAGCCAGCAGTGCCACACTCAAGACCCAGACTTGCCCCTAGAGCACCGCCGCCACTCTCAGGGCAAAAATTTAATTAGAAAAGTTTTAGCCAGGTGTACACGAGCATTCGTGGAGAAGATAAAAACTAAAAACCAAAGAAACAAAGAAGTCGAGGGGGTCACAGATAAAGTGTTATTGGGACACAGTCCTCGTATTCATTGCTATATTCTCTACAGCACCTTCGAGGCCAAAAGGGGTTGAATAATTGAGACAGAGACTCATTAAAGCACAAAGTATTCCCTACCTGGCCCCTCAAAAGAAAATATTGCCAATCCCTGATCAGGAACAGTAGAAATATGGCTGGTGAAGACTTTCTATTTCAGTGTTTAAGCATTTCTGGATTCTGAAACTTCAGGTGTGAACCAGGAGGTTCCATAAGACAGGGATTTAGTATGGGTCACAGGAAGGAGTTAATGGATGGAGAAGGGCCATAATCCTGCTGCTAGCTGCCAGCAAGTAAAAGGAAGAAGCCTCACCTCCCGGCTCAGGGAGGACTTGCCTTTAAATGAGAATTATATACCAGCCCTGCATGCAAAAGCTTGCAGTGCAGTATGAAGTTATATGAGTGTATGTGTATATGTATGTATCTATATGAATCCTATTTTATAGTTCAAAATTCACAAAAATCATTAATGTGCATTTATGAGATATTTCATAAACTTTAAATTTAAAACTCATCTGATGCATGCTTTCATTCATTATCTGTGATTTTTAAAATCTTGAATGAATAACTTTCTGAACTTTTTTAAGAAGCACCAGAATTGGCTGGACTCCACAGATGTGTATAATCAAGACCGTCTTCACTGCAGGGAAGGGACCAGTTACAGAGCTCCATGGGGAATGGAGTGAACAAGCCAGTTAGTGACTCACCAGCATGGATAGGCATGAAGCTCACAGTGTGGCTTTGGCACGAGATGGTATTGAGACTATAGTTAACGTGATAGCAGGCATCTTTAAAATCTGGCCTGGGGACCAGCAACTAGCATTTTGATTGCTTTTACAGTCTTCTGGGGTTTCATGAGTCTGGGTGAAAGTTGATTTAGTTTTTGTTGTGTGTTCTGTGTACGTGCACGTGTGCCTGCTTTTTGTTTTGTCCTTAAATGGCACTCCCTCTTCCAGCTGATCACCCCTCAAAGCTCAGCCACTTAATGCAACACCCATTTTATTCTGTGAATGAGGCACGAGGCAGGGCTCTGCTGGGTGGCTCCTTTGTTCCAGGTGCTGCCTTCTGTGGTCATTCTGTGACGCTCAGCTGGGAGCTGGCTTCTCTGGAGGTTGCAGGCTAGCTTCACTGACACAGGAGAGGGAAGGCCCGAGACTGAGCTCAGCTGCCCTCCACCTAATATTCCCCAAAGGGCATCAACTCCTGTTGGAGTTTTAGGGCTCTGAGGGACTAAAGTAAGAGCTACCATCTCCAGTCTCTGCCTGCCCTACCTGGTTCTTCACTCAAGTTGTACGAGCTTACAGTCAAGACATCAGCCAGGGTGGAAATCTCACCAGAGACTTGGGTCCTCTTCCAAGCTCCCTGGTGACTGGCAGGATTCAACCCTTGTGGTTGGTTGTATGACTGAAGCCCTTGGCTGCAGCTGGCCTGCCAGGGGGAGCTCTCCTTGACTTGGCAGCTTGCTTCTTCCAGACCAAGGGGAGAATGTCTCTGCTGCTTTGAATTAACCTTCAGTGAAGGCCTGGATTCTGTATAAAAGGGTCACCTCATCAAGACAGGTCCACCCAGGATTCTCTTCCTGTGATTAACACAAATTCAATTAAGCAGAAATTTTAATTATCTCTGCAAAATCCATTCATCCCTGAAAATGATGTACCTCTTCATGAAGGTGACATCCATCATGCTCACCATCCTGTGAGTACGCAGGCAGGAATCTTGGGGGCATCCTCTAATTCTGCCCATCACTCATTTTCTGTAGACTAGTTCAACATGAAGCCCAACAGTTAATGCTTTCTTCAAGAGGGCAGAGTGTGTTTTAAGCCTTCTCCGATCTTTCCTCTGTGAACTTCACTATGTCACATGTAATAACAAGAACTACAAATTTTAACATGTGGTGTTTTCAGCAATATAAGGGGCTCTAAAGTTTTGTAATACTAACATCAATCAGAAAGAAGGGAAGAAAAAGAAAGCAGCATTGTTTAAACAATTATCACAATCTTGGTCTGATGTATATTGTCCTTACTGCAGGAGCTCTCTGAGAGATGAATCTAATGTGGAGATGTCTGAATACCTAACCTTGGAGCCTCACATGTTGGGGGGCTTGTTATCAGTGGTCACCACACAGAAAGGCTGCCTTATCTTTTACCTGAATTCTCATGAGTTACATATCGCCATGCATTTGCCTGCATCTTAAAGTTGCTGCCTATTAAAATTGTACTGATAATGTCAAGCTTTATCAGAAAACTGAAAATAAAAACTTATTATAATTAGTACTATAAGCCAAGGACTGGACAAACATCTTTTAAACAAAATAAAACATTTCTGAGTTGGAACCTAAAGTCAACTCTGTTATGCATATGAGAATTAGAGACTCAAGAGAATACATGATTCATTCAAAATCAGTTTACAAACAGCAGAGCTAGGCATCACAGGGAGTCAGACTCCAGAGTCCATGATCTTAACCAAAAGCCTAATTTACCTTCGTTTCCCTCCACACAAGCGTGGCATGGAAGACAACATAAAACCGTAGGAGAAATGGGGTATTGGGTGGAGGAGTCTGGAGGAGTGTAAGATATCAGAGAAGAGAAATGGCTAGAGAAAGCTACCCTTAATTTGATGTTTAAATAACCTTTTTATTTTAGAAGAAGTAAACTTTGTTTTTGATGACCTTAATGATTTTGAAGTTGACAGGTCATAAATTTTGTAGAATGTCCCTGTACTGGAATTTTCCAATATCTCTCCAAGATCAAAGTGGAATTACGGTGTGGAGGAGGAAGACCAGGGAAGTAAACATCACTTTTTCCCATGTATTCTGCCAGCATTGCCCATGAGTGTAGATGCCAGCTTGGTTCCTCACTGAGGTGCTGTGTCCCAGGTGTTGTCCTCCCTACCATGTTACCTTTCACCCATGTTGACCCTGCGCTCTTGGGAAGGACGTCACTGTGCAGCCCACACTTAAGGAGAGGGGACTTTCACTCTCCCTCTTAGTCAACAGGCTATCTGTTCACTTATTTAAGACTCTTCCTCATCAGAGATTTCGTTTCTTTTGTCCCATTTAATTATTTGTTCTATCATCTATTCATATTAGTATGGAACACTGCCTATTTTATATATTGGATACTTTTTTATTGCTCATTGCTCAAATTGTTCCAGATTCACCCATTGGAAGCTCTTTCAGTGGGTTCTAGTATCCCTTTGACACACTTCATCACTGTGACTGTTCTGTTTTGAGAACATTCTGGCTTCCTTAAATATGTTCTTCCCCGGTCCTAGAGTTGACTACTTCTCCAAGGATCCCAAGTGCTTTTGCTAAACAAAGGTCTTAGACACCAAGGCCTGGGTTCTGGCTGTGCTCACTGTTACTGAGGTGCCATTGCTTTTAGGCATTTTTAGTTGATGGGGGAAGAAGTAGACTCACACACACACATGCACACATTAGGCTAAACATGAGTTCAGAGTGATAGATAGCTCCAATTTGTCCTTTCCCACATGGCTCACTCCAGTCTCTTTCCATTTTGGATCAGTACATTCTCCTTCTCACTCTGAGAAGACTGGTTCCTACCGTCAACCTTGGTGTTCAATTGAATTTGTGCGTTATGTATCCACAGCGTCAGCATTATTAACCAGCACTGCCTTGGAAAGCAACTTGATCCCCTAGAGTACAGTGTATACCTCAGTGCCTCTTACTTTCAGTGTTAAAACTAGACTAGTTTCCAAAGGTACTTAGAGCAGTACCTTTTCCTTCAATCCTTTCAGCAAGATCACATCTGTGATGCAGTTAAGATTCTGGTGTTCATTTTTTTTCTTCCATTCTGAAATTTTTCAACCTCTTAAATGATTTTTCTAAATTTCATATTTAAAATTTTATTTTGTGCTCTTAGGGCCAGAGTTTGGAAAAATACAGTGTCATGTGTCTTCTGTTGAAGAATCATACAAAGAGTTTCACTGTTCCTCCCCACAAGCCCTCTGTTCATGCATCCAACTGCCCCCAATCCCAAACCCAGGCAGCGAGGGAACTTTTCATCATTAATATGTTTTGCCTTTCCCAGAATGTCATATACTTGGAATCATAAACTAGTAGGCTTTTAAAAATTACTCAATTTATTTTTTATTACAGTTTAAGATTTAAGAGTAAGTTGAACAGAGAATATGTGGAGTTTCATGTACCCACTCCACACAAGAGAGACCATATGCTTTAGGAATTGCTCAGACAGAAGAGATTCAGCAGAAGCAGGAACCTAAAGCCAGAAATGCCACAGAATCATACAGAGCCTTCCAGAAATCCCCCAAATCTTGAGAACTTATTTAGCCTTCCTTTACATGAAGAACGGACACTCGAGCCATTTGAATTTGAATCTCAAAGAATGAGGTGACTCTGACATTTAAGTTAGATCAGCAGGTGGAGCTTCTCCTTCTTTCAGCTATTATAACAACAACAAAACAAACAAACAAACAAACAAACAAAGCCCTGATTCTCAGCAAGGCTTCTTGGGATCCTTGCCTTATCTTACTGGATTAGAAACTCCAGTGGAGTTTCTAGATTGAATAGGCACCAAATGATTGTTGAACGACTGCTTGTGTAATCCACCAATTCCAAAGAAACAGATTCCGTGGTACAGACTGTCAGTAACAGGGCGAGAAGGGATTTGCTGTACTACAGCTTACCACTATTCTCCTGGAAACTCAATTCCCAATAACAGTGTATTTTATCTATGGGAGAAGTGTTCAATGACGATTAGCAGTGAACTTTAGCTCCTATAGAAAGGTTAAATCCTGGTGTGCTTTAGTGGTCTTTGTAAATTAAGACTGATTCTGTTCTTTATGCTCCTAGGAAATGAGTTGTTCCTGGATGCACAGCAAGCACTCTGGCTGAGCTCACATGTGGCTAAGCCACGCAAGCCACAGCTGCATTCATCTTTCAAGAACTTGCAGGGAAACCTTGAGGCTCAGGGTGGCTGGCACAGACGCAGATACACTGAAGACTCTGATCATGAGCAGGTTAACACGACCCTAGTGTTTCTCTTCCAGAACGTGTTCCTCCACAGAGAACCATATCTTACCTTTCCAGAGCCTTTTTACAAAAAATTCTTACAGAGGTTTTCTCATTTAATTCTTGAACTTGAAGCAGGAAAAGCAAATATTTTCCTATTTTTAAAGACTAGGGAACAAACACAAAAGAGCCAATTGACTTGACTAAGGTCACACCCCTGTAACTCATGGAACAAATCCCTGCTCTACGTCTCTTTTTCTCACTACATTTCCTCAGCTTCAAACAGACAAAAAATACTAAGTGCTTTAAACAAGGTTTGGAACGGTGAGGGCTGTTCACCATGATATGTATCCTCTACCCCAGTAAAATCATTTAACATTTCTAAACGCTCATTCCCTTCAGAGTTTGCTGTGTATTTTCCCGAAAAGAATCAATAACAATTTAAATTATGGCAAAACGATTTGTCGAATGCCACTTTAATAGGCAGCTTGAAAGACTCAAAATTCTTGAGTAATAGAAAAATATTTAATATTCATAGACACAGTAAAATAGTCGACAGAACAATAATTAATAGCATCATGACAATCTGTCATGTTTTATTAGGTAAAAAACCATTTGACTTGCTTTTCATACCCAGATTTATATATATTGATGTGAGGAATGATTCATACTGCCATTTTACTATTAAACTACCCAAGTTTCACTTCATATTTTAAACTAAACAATTAACACTGTCCGTGTGCACCCTATCTGAAGAGACTGACATGAATTGTCATTTATTCTAATTATGCATGCAAAATAAGTTGCAGACGGCAACATTGTCAAGCTGTGTGCCGACTGTTTAATATTTATAAGGTTCCAGCAATGATTAGGCAGCACTCATGACAAAATCCTTGCTCCTCTGAGCACGTAAATGCAAGCCTTCTGATAGACTCTGCAGTCAGATGCTGTTTCCTGATCACCAGCAGGTGAGTTCTGTGAGCACCAACCTGCCACTGAGGGCGAAGGTCCTGGCCTTGCTCCTCCTGTTTCTCAGTTAACTTTGCTTTGTGCTCGAGCCACAAACCGCACCAGCAACTGCAGCCCGCCTGGAGAAAGTAGTCCATGGGCTCCTGGGGGACGGCAGGATGGTAGGGTAGGAGTCAATGAGTAAGTGAGTACCCATTCAGCTTCACTGCTGGAAAAAGAACTCCAAGCACACATCCAGCTGACAAATCCGGGGATTTGCGAACATCCACACTTTCCAAAAGGGCTAGCGGCTCTGCCTTTGCTGATTTCAAGTGCTTATGATGAGCATTTTGGCACTGACATTTTTCTTTTTATTTTCTGTCAACCCAGTTTCTGTTGATCAGTTACTAAGGGCCTCCTGAGAACTCTGCTTGAGAATCAGGGGCATGTCCTTCTGTCTGGCGAAGCCACCTGTACAGGTGTCTCTGCAGACATCCTCCATGAAGGAGACGGGACTGGAAAGATGGGAAGAGAGGGTTAATTGAGTCGCTCAGAACAGAAGTACTATGAAAAGGTCAATTTTCAAATACAGATGACAAAGCCTCGGACCTCTAAAAGCACATGTGTCTGTTGAGGAAATAAAAAAAAGAAGAGAGGGGAGGAGGAGCTGGGGAGAACTAAAGTTCAAACGGATGCTGAATAATCCAAACTGGCAGGAGCAACTCGGGAACCTGGACAGGCTGGGGAGTGAAATCATGAAAGAGGATGGAAAAAGTTACATTGTACAATAGTTCCTCAAGTTAAAAATCTAGGGACACTGGGTGGGATCACAGAGATGAGAATACAGAGCAGTAACTCGGAAGACACTGCAGTTGCTACTGGGTTTTGATCCCCCTCTTGTACTCTGCACATCAAACCCCATTGATGCTCATATGCACAGAGAAAAAGAACACAGAGACAATATCAGCTTGAAAATAGAAAGAAAATTTTTACAAAGCATTCAGTTTACTCTGGTATTGTAAAGCTGATAGCAGTTGTGTTCCTACTACCTTGATGATGATGATGATGATGATGTGTGTGTGTGTGTGTGAGTGTGTGTATGTGTGTGTGTGTGTGTATGTGAGTGAGCGTGCCTATTGGCATGAAAAGGACAGAGGTTAAACAGTGAAGAAACCTTTTTTTTCTTCCCCCAAAGGAGAGGCTGTTAGTGTGGTTGGGTCTGACTGCAGGACACGCATGCTCCTGTGTTTTCTGGGCAGGTTTTTCTGCTACAACGTGAAACATTTCCTCTCCTTGTGCTGATGCCCAGGGAGGTGAGCCTCCTGGGGCTTACCTTATCTCTGCCCTTCCTCCTTTCTTATCTCTGCCCTGCCTCCTTTCTTCTGCCCTGGTATGTTTCCTTCCAGAAAGAAAGGTATTCCCCACATTAACCTTGAGCCTAGGTGACAAGCACAGTCTCCACCATGAAAGTCACACACCTAGCCATCAGTAAGTGGCCAGCAGCTAACACATGCACAATCTTCTCTCTTTCACCATCAGTCCCTGAAGGGAAGGAAGGAGGGCTGACTAAATCAGCGCAGACCACATCTAACAGTGCCATACATCTCAATGTTCAAGAGACTTTTTTCCAGGAACCTCCCCAAGAAAAACCCATCTTCTCTGTACCTTTGAGACAGTAATGAAAGAGCAGAAAATTAAAATTAAACATCCTTCAGAAAAACATGGCCTCTGCTTAGTAAGAAATCTCGGGAGTGCCTGTGTGAATTTGAGGATGAGTGATGGAAAGGAGTAGGTGACTCCCATGTCTCGGACGTGGAGAGCAATGTGCGTGCCCGCATCGAGAGCTCAAGTTCAGCCCAAGTTCACAGGGGCTCCTCATTCCCAAGGGCACTGGACAGGCTGGGAGCCAAGGTGAGGAACGGCTTTGGGGCAGTGACAGAGAGCAGAGAATCAAACCCACAGGGCCTGTGCCTCCTGCAAGAGGGGAGCAACACAGGAGAAGGGCAGCAGAGGAGACCACAGGAAGAACATCAGGCCCTTTGTGTTAGGAAAAGAGGCAGCTGATGGAATTGTTTTGCTTCACCCAAGTTGTTTTTTTCAAAATTCTAGATCAAGAAAGAAAGCAGGCAAGAACGGTGCCTTTTGAAGGTAAAGGGGAGGTGGTGGGGAGGGCAGATAATAGGAGAAGATCACCAAGGCCAGCTCCTTCCAACACAATGGACACCACATTGCCAGGAGGGCATCAGATGGAGGATCACTGGACCCCACACACACAGAAGCCAGACTCTCCCCACCTGGGGACTGAAGCTGCCCTGCCTTAGCACAGTCTCCCTGGTCTCCAGCTGCCACTGCCTCACGTTGCCCTAAGAGGCTCCTTCTGCAGGACTCTGACATTGGATTGCGTGTGACCCAGGCTCCCTCCCTGGCATACTGACCAATGACAAACCAGTGTTGGAGCTGGCACTTGTTTGCATCAGATGAGCTGAAACAACTACTTTGTAGAGACAGAAGAGCAACAGCAAACAGGTATGTCCCGTGAGGCAGTGAGGCATGGTCCTGGCCACATTCGACTCCTTCCTTTTGTCCAGAAGTCCTACCATTCCCTCTTGGTTTTTACTGAAGTTGGCAAAAATATGTCACTGACATTTTCAACTAAAGAGGTCATCATCAGCCAGGGAACACGGTGCAGGTCCACCTAGTACTAGACATGGCACTCTTCCCTCCCTGCCCATCCCGATTGTATAGTCAACAATGTTCATATCAAATCACAGCAGGGGAATCTCAGCATAACATACAACTTGGGCAAGTTGCAAATCATTCTGCAAACCATTCTAAAGTAATAAAGCTAGTTTTATGTATGACTTTCAGAAAACATTTCATTATCTTAAACTTGAATTTGGTAATCTTTAAGAGTAATGTGTGTGTTGGAGGATATCCAAAATGTATAAGAACACACAATTCAATAGCATCACCACCAACAACGGTGACCACCACCACAACAAAAACCCAAGAGACCAAAGAATAACTCAATTTACAAATAGGAAAAGACTCTTTCTCTAAAGAAGACATGCTCATGGCACAAGGCCAACAGGTGTATGAAAAAGTTATTAACATCATTAGCCCTTCAAAAAATGCAGACCAGGGGCTGGGGCTATGGCTCAGCGGTTGAGCGCTTGACTCGCATATGTGAGGCACTGGGTTCGATCCTCAGCACCACATAAAATAAATAAAGATATTGTGTTCATCTACAACTAAACAAAATATTTAAAAAAAAAAGAAAGAAATGCAGACCAAAACCACAGGAAGGGCTGGGGTTGTGGCTCAGTGGTCAAGTGCTTGCTTCACATGTATGAAGCACTGGGTTTGATCTTCAGCACCACATAAAAATAGATAAATAAAATAAAGGTATTGTGTCCATCTACAACTAAAAAATATTTTTAAAAACCCACAGGAAAATGTACTTCACATAGTCATCAAAGGTTTTGTCAAAAAGACAAAAGATAGAAAGTAGCAAGTGTTTAGAGAAAAGCTAACCCTTGTACACACTTGTTGAGATGGTACATTGGTGCAGCCACTGTAAAAAACAACATGGAAGGGCCTAAAAATATTAAAAATAGCATAATCGTATGACCCAGCACTCCTTCTTCTAGGAATATACCCCAAGAAAATAAAATCCCTGCCTTGTGAATACATCTGCACTCCCATGTTCATTATATACATAACATATATTCATATACATGTGGAATGTCATACTATAATGGTAAATTAGTCAGCTTTAGAACAGAAGGGACTGCCATTTGCAAACACATCAATGAATGAGAAGATATCATGCCCTGAAACAAGCCAGAGCAAGATAAGCTCTGCGTGATCTTCCAAGTGGAACCTTCAAAAAATAAAAATAAGAATGCAGGCTTAATTAGAAGCAGACAAGGACATAGGTGGAGACTTTGGTAGGAGATGTTTGAGAACTTTCCATTAAAAATATTAAAGAACTTAGTATCTAAAGAGTGCCACAAGTTTGTGTACAAAACATGAAAATACATTTATTTTCTTTGTATTAACCATATAACATACATGATCTCAAAACATAATAAAATCAGTCATAATCTTAACCCCCCCCCCCAAAAAAAAAAAAAAAGAATGAGTGCACAGAGCCGGAGACCTGAAGGATGGTTACTGGGGAGGGGCTGGGAGAGGAGAAGGGGAAGACTGACCCGACCGCGGTCAAAGAATACAAAGCTTTTGTACGCAGGATGAATAACTCCAGAGATCCAACGCACCTGAGAAATACAGTTAATGATCTTGTGTCATGCACTGGGAATTTGCCAATATTCCACTGATTTTAGGTATTCTCACAACAACACAAGGAAGAAAGAAGGCAGTTAACTCTACTGGATGACGGATATGTTCATTTATTTAGTGTTGTAATTACTCCACTGTATTAAATGCCATAGCTTCATATTATACAAGCTACCTATGGACTATTTTTAAATAAAAGAGTAAGTGGAGGATTTCCCTGGAGGTAAGACTCATTGTATCAGCAAGGAAACATGCAAGCCACAGAGAGCAAATCCCTCCTGGGCACTCATGTCACCCAACGCTCCCCTGAGACTAGAGACTTCTGTGAAACTACAGATTGTGAGTGGCCATCAGTGAAGGACGCACCCGGGCACACAGCTGGGTGGACTTGGAATTCCAGCTCTAACTCCTCTTCAAACCAGCTTACCTTGACAGGCAGCCCACATCAAAAAAAAAAAAAAAAATGGATGCTTTTTTGATAACACTCCATTTGAAATGATCTTAGCAACAAAAAAAAGAGAGAGAGAGAGAAAAAGCATAAATTACTACTAAACAGCTAAAATTTCCACTATTAAGATCTTCTTTATTCATATTAATATGTATTCTTCCTTTCCCTTTCCCAACTTTGCCCTGCCCTGTTCAGGACAGTGGTCCTTTTTGATGTTGATTTAACACCAAATGCAATATTTTATGTCGTTGGATGTTTTTGAACATTCCAAGTGCCCAGATCTGAAGGGAGAAGTCCTAACAGGCCTTCACAGGCACCCTCTACGCACAGGCTTTCCTGTCGCAGTGGGTGTAGGAAAAGAGTTGCCCTCTTGTTCTGCCAACAATGAGTCTGGAGAAGTCTATAAATAATGGAAAAGCGAATCTCAGAAAGGGTTTTTTTAATTCTGCTGGCTTCAGGCTACCTACCCAGCATGCCTTCTTGTTTACAACTACAAGTACAAATGTGCAATTTTCCCCCTTTTCACTCAAAACATTAGCTTTTTGGCTTATGGAATTAACCTCTGCCACGCATCTATGCTGTTTGCCTGCTGTTGCTATTTTAAACTCTGAATCTGTTTTGCACTTTTTAACATAAGGCTCTTAAAGTGTTATATAAACTGCTACTCCATGAATTCTCTTTTTCTCTCACATAAGGTAAATGTTAAATCCTCACCCACATTTACTGATGGGCAAACTGGAAGTTTTAGGCATTCAACAGAAGCTCAGTATTCTACTGGAGACATTTTGAATGTGGGTAGCTGCATTAACCATTTCTAGCTTCTGCAAATGTCTTGCTTAACATCTGGCCTGCGTGCATCTGCTGGTCAGGCCTTTTCCTGGACAACCTGATGATATGCCTGAGTCACCTTCCCTTAGCCCCTGGTTCCCTAATCAAGCACCTCTTCCTGTGCAGGACCCCTCCTCCCAGAGGTGTACTTTTCAAATACAAACCAATCCATTCAGAGCCCACACATCAACCCTCGGGACCACTATCCACCTGCCCCAAATACCCCAGGACCAGGTAAGGCAACTAGGGACAACCGGTGTGTACCGGAGTCCACTCAAAGTATTCAAACTACACAGTGTTCAGCCTCCTTGCTCTTCCTCATCCTTTATTTTCCTAGAAATGATGCAGAAGGTTCTGGCCCACAGTGCAGCCTGCCCTCTGCACTTTGACCTGTCGGTACTTCCCTGTGTGGCCCTACATGGTGTGATGTGCCCTGTCCTCAGGGGAATGCTGAGTAATAAACCATCTCATCAATGGCAGTCATTTCCTGATCTGCAGTCTGACTATACCTCAGCTTTTTCTGTTAATATGCCATATTTTAAGGTAGGATCCTAGTTAGAGACCTGGGGCTTCTCTGTCTCTACTTCCGCATCCATCCCCCTATAACAAGTCTTTTGCTTGAGTTATAGGATTCACTTATTAACCCCTTATCATGTCTGCATAGAACATGGCCCATAGACTATGGCAATCCTGAGATACACTGGTACCAAAAGCTGAGAAATGGAATTAATTACCCTTTCCAAATCGCTTCCAGTCCTTAGATCCTGGGACTTAGTGAAAACATGAAAATATGCTGATGCCCCTCTTTGCAAGGCTAAAATGGTTCTGTTTGCTTTGCAATTTCTTTTCTCTCTCGCTCTCCATTTGTTTGTTTTTTATGCAAATTTTTCTGGAAGGAATCTGATGTAATTGCTGTGGCTAGTTAAATGGAAGGGAAACTGTAAGCATCATAGGCAAAATGGAATTTTTTCGTATTAGTGTTTTTTGGAAACAATATGTGATATTTTTGATGTCCTCTACCAAGGTGAGTTTGGATACTGTTCAATGATTTTTATGGAAATTTAACTCTCCATAAAAGTGCATTTGAAACTAAAATTAGTTTCTAAGGTCAGTTCCGGCACTAATGGTAACCTTTGGAAGTTGTATAAGCAAATACTCTCAGATGTCTAGCTGAAATTTAGCCCAAATAATAACAGTCAGCTTACAGTGGAATGAAGAACATGGACTCTCCACTGCACTGCTAATCTTCCTGATGGTTCTTCTTTGCCATATTTTGTCATGTTTTCTATGAATTTTTCCTTTATACTTAACATCTACTTGGTATGTGGGAAGGGGCATATTGACATAGACTCTTGCAATCACCCGTTTCCTCTAGGTATTGAGGCCACACTACCATGAACATGAGCATTCGCAATTATCTTTTCTAAATAAAAGTAAATGGTTAGGTTGCAGATTATATATGCCACCAACATCATTCATTCTTTAAATTTAATTTTTAACCAAAACACAAAATACACAAATTGTTCATATTCACCATGGTACTGTGAGATGTTTCAATGCATGTATAATTGTGCAGTGTTTAAATCAAGTTAAACATGCCTCTCTTGTCAAGCGTTTATCATTTGTTTGTGGTAAAAATGTTCACAATCTTCTAGTGTTTTGAAATGTGCAGTAGATTGTTACCCAAGCCCTCCTGCTGCATGACGGTGCCCACGAGCTCCTTACCTGCCTCACTACAACCGAGCACGTGCTGATCAGCCTCCCAGCCCTCCCTCACTTCTGTCCTCCATGCCTCTGTTCAACGCCATCCCACTCTCAATTTCTGTGAGATCAACTGTTGAGATTCTACACACGAGTGACATCATGTGCTACTTGTCCTCCTGTGCCTGACTCATGTCATTTAACACAATGAACTTCAGCTCCAACCATGTTGTCACAAGAGTCAGGATCTCATTCTCTTTTACGGATGGATATTATTCCTTTGTGCAAATTTACTACATTCCCTTTATTCATTCATAAGGGCACCTAGGTTGATCCCTTACCTTGGCACTTATGAAGAATGCTGAATGTACTGGAGACCATCAAGCTAAGTAAAATAAACCAGTCCCCAAAGAGCCAAAGGACGAACATTCTCTCTGATACGGGGATACTAACATGTAATAAGGAAGGAGAGGGAAGAAAGAAATTCATAGACTAAGAGGGATGACAGGAAAGGAGGAGGTGGGAATAGGAAAGATGGTAGAATGAATTGGATACCTTTCCTGCGTTCATTTGTGAGTACATGAGGAGTGAAACTCCACACCATGCTTAGCCACAAGAATGAGAATGTATACTCCACGTATGTATAATACTGTCATGTATATCTAAGAAGAAGAATGGATGTGCATGTGAGTGCAGATGTCTCTCCAACACATGGATTTCATTTTCTTTAGGTATAGGTGAGGGTTATGGGATCCCGTGCCCATTCTTACTGCAGTGAGACAATATCTCAGTGTGATTTTGATTGGAATTTCCCTGATGATTCGTGATTTTCAACATTTTTTCATACAGAAGTTGGTCATTTCTATGTCTTCTTTTGAAAATTATCTTTTTAAGCCTATTGCCCATTTTTAAATTGGGTTATGTTTTGGAAGTTTTTATTTGATCTTTTTAGTTATACGTGACAGTAGAATGAATTTTGATATGTCAAACATACACGGAATATAACTTTTCCTTTTCGTGGTCGTACATGATGTGAAGTTACATTGGTCATGTATTCATGTATGAACATAGGATGGTCATGTCTGATTCACTCTACTGTCTTTCCTATTCCCATCACCCCTACCTTTCCTTCATCCCTCTTTGTCTAATGCAATGGAATTCTACTCTTCCCTCGCCCTGCTGCTTTTTGTGAGGTAGCATCCACATATCAGAAAGAATATTTAGCCTTTGGTTTTGGGGATTGGCTTATTTCACTTAGCATGATAGTCTCTAGTTCCATCCATTTACCAGCAAATGCCATAATTTATTTCCTCTTTATGGCTGAGTAATATTCCATTGTACATACATACCACCTTTTTTTATCCATTCATCTTTTAAAGGGAGCCTAGGTTGGTTCCATAGCTTAGCTATTGTGAATCAAGCTGCTATAAACATTGATGTGGCTGCATCATTGTACTATGCTGACTTTAAGTCCTTTAGGATATATACTAAGGAGTGGAATAACTGGGTCAAATGGTGGTTCCATTCTAAGTTTTCTGAGGAATCTCCATACTGCTTTCCAGAGTGGTTGTACTAATTTGCAGTCCCACCAGCAATGTAGAAGTGTACCTTTCCCCCCATGTCCTTGCCAAAATTTATTGTTACTTGTATTCTTGGTAATTGCCATTCTGACTGGAGTGAGATGAAATCCCAATGTAGTTTTAATTTGCATTTCAGTAATTGCTAGAGATGTTGAACATTTTTTCATACATTTGTTGACCAATGGTATTTCTTTTGTGAAGTGCCTGTTCAGTTTCTTTGCCCATTTATTGATTGTTTATTTAATGTTAAGTTTTTTTAGTTTTTATATATCCTAAAAATTAATGCTTCATCTGAGGTGCAGGTGTCTCTAATCTAATACCTATGTTCTTGATCCTCTTTGAGTTAAGTTTTGTGCAAGGTAAAAGGTAGGAGTCTAATTTTATTTTGCTACATGTGGATTTCTGGTTTTCCCAGAACCATTCGTTGAAGAGGCTATCTTTTCTCCAATCTATGTTTACGGCATCTTTTTCTAGTATGAGGTAACTGATTATGTGGCTTTGTCTTTGTGTCTTCTATTCCATACCACTGGTCTTCATGTCTGTTTTGGTGCCAATACCACACTATTTTTGTTACTATAGCTATATTAAATTAGGTAATATAATTTAAAATCTGGTATTGTGATGCCTCCTGATTCACTTTTCTCAATAAGAATTTGCTTTGACTGTTGTGGGCCTCTTATTTTTACAAATTAATTTTATTACTGTTTTTTATTTCTATGAAGAACATCATTGAAATTTTAATAGGAATTGCATTAAATCTGTATAGCACTTTTGGTAGTATGGCCATTTTGATACTATTAATCCTGCCTATGCAAGAACATGGGAGATCTTTCCATCTTCTAAGGTCTTCAATTTCTTTCTTTAATGTTCTGTAGTTTCCATTGAAGTGGGCTTTTACTTCTTTTGTTGAATTGATTCCCAAGTATTTTATTTTTTGCAAAGTTGTTGCGAATGGGATAGTTTTCCTGATTTCTCTTTCAGTTAATTCATCACAGAGGAATAGGAATACAATTGATTTATGGGTGTTAATTATGTATCTCGCTACTTTGCCAAGTTTGTTTATGAGTTCTAAAAGTTTTCTGGTGGAGTTTTTGGGTCTTCTAAATATAGACAGGTCATAGGAAAATAGGGATAGTTTGAGTTATTTTCCTATTCTTTCCCTTTAATTTTTTTCTTCTTTCTAATTGCTCTGGCTAGAGTTTCAAGGACTGGATTATTTGTTTTTAATGTTGAGGTTTTGAGTCCTTAATACTTCTTGGATATGGATCCCTTATTAGATGTATAATTTGCAAATATTATTTTCTTTCTCATTCTGCAAGGCTCTATGTACACTCTGTTGATTGTTTCCTTTGTTGTGAAGGTTCTAGTTTGATGTAATCTCATTTGTCTATTTTTATGTTTATTTCCTACATTTTTAGGGTGTTGTCCAAGAACATCCTTGCTCATTCCAATACTCTGAAGCATTTGTACCACATTTCTTCTAGTAATTTAATAGCTCCAGATCTTATGAGTACATCTTTAGTCTGCTTTGAAACATTGAGATGTAGCTCCTTCTTCTGTATGTGGATACAGCTGCTTTTGCAAATACTGTTCTCTTTCCACTGTGTGTTCTTAGCATCTTAATCTTCAGGTGGCTATAGATGTGTGGGTTTATTTCCAGCCTCTCCATTCTGCTCATTGGTTTAGACCTGTTTTTAGGCTTGTGCTATGCTGTAGCTATAGTTTTGCAGCTTATTTTGAAATCTTGTAGAGCAATCTCTCCATCTTTGTTCTTTTAGCTCAGGATGGCTTTGGCTATTCATTATCTTTTATAGTTCCACAAAAATTTTAGAATTTTTTCCTCTAGTTCTTTGAAGAATGTCACAAGTATTTTGATAAAGATTACATTGAATCTGTAGATATCTCGGGCTATATGGACATTTTAACTGTATTGATTCTTACAATCCATGAACCCAGTAGTCTTTTCATTTGTATGATATCTTCAATTTCTTTCATCAATATTTGATAGACTTTCTTGTAGAGATCTTTCACCTCTTTGGTTCAATTTTCTTGGATATTTTTTGTATCTATTGTAAATGAGAATATTTTCTTGATTTCCATTTTAGATAATTTGTTCCTGGTGTATGGACCAATACTGATTTTTGTATGTTGATTTTGTATCCTGTAACTTTGAAAAATTCTGTTCTTAGTTCTCATAGGTTTTTGGTAGAGTCTTCAGGGATTTTTTTAAATATCAAGATCATGCCATTTGCGAACAATTTGCAACTTGACTTTCTATTTTTCAATTTATATGCTTTTATGAAGAAGGTCTTTTGGAATAAGGCCTCTTTCAGTGCTCTTCTCCTGCACTGGTTTTGGAATTGGAAAAACGTGAAAGATACATCAGCAGGCACTTCCTCAAATTTTGCTTTAATAACGTTTGCCCATGCACTTATAAGCTGCAGCAAATATATTTCAACTGTCATAGATATGAGTGGTGGAATGTGCATTGAGCACCAGATCTCAGAGAAAATGTAAGTATTTATTTAAAATGGATTATTGAGTTAAGACTAAAGGAAATGAGACCTCCACTCTCCATAATGTTCCAGGATGGAAAAACAAAGTCATTTAATATACAAAGGTAAAACTGTAATGGATAGAGTTTGAGTTGATTGTTAAATTTTCAGGAATTTTTCCAGCTTGCTGCTTAACAGAGGCTTAAAGGTGATTTAATTTTATAAACTTATACTTAATTATATTAAATGCAAGGGCAATAGTTCTGCAAAATTCATTTCCCAATTATCCTGCTACATTGTACTACTACCTATGCCTTTGACATTATCCATATCTCTGACTTGGTGTCCTGTGGACACTGTGTAATGCTGTTCTACTGAACATTGATTTATAACTACACATAGGACAGTCATGTTAGCTTGGCAATGTGCCTCTGACATGACTGTTGATTAGAGTTTTCATTTACATTGATGAGTAAAGTGAAGTGATATAGCAAAGACATACAAAGAATGTCACTGTTCCATCAATAATACGTAACCTCTTTTATTAATCGGAAATAGTTGAATCCTAAGACAACACACCCTTACTTTTTTGTACTATTCATATTATAATGGTCCAGGAAAGATGCAGGTTTAAAAGCTGTTTTCATGAGTGCATTATAGTTATCCATAGTGGTGGTGTTCATTCTGACACAGTCGTACATGCAGGGAACATGATTTGCTCCATTTCAGTCTCCAGTCCTTCCTGATTCCCTCCCTCATCCTCTTCCTCTTCCCCTTTCTTCTTCTCTACTGGTCTTCTTTATATTTGTTAACTAATTTTAACTGATTCTTTATAGAGACACATAAACAGGAATTCACTGCAAATATGTTCATATGTGTACATAGCATGATCTCGTCAATGTCATTCCTCAGTGCCCCTTTTGTCCCATCCCTCCTCCCTTTCCTTCAATCACCTTCCTCTACTCTACTGATCTGCCCTTTATGTCAGTGGGATCTACCCCTGTGGGTTGACCTGGAAAGTTGTTTTCAAAAATCATTTAAAGTGCTCTATGAGATTTAATTTATTATATGAAAATAACAATAAAGAATGATCTTATTATCTGTCAATTGTTTGTTACACATTTTTGTCAGTAAAATTTTTAATCATCTTGCATGTGTGTGTGCACATATGTGTGTGTGTGTATACCAACATTTGTTTAATTTACTGATCATCAAAATATTTACCTATTCTGTTTCCTGCTGGTCAGATTCACTAAAGGATATGGAGTGTCATGTGAGAATCATGAGACATTTCTCTAGGTTTGGGCACTGTGGCATCCCTGAGTACATACCAAGTCTACATCAGTGACAGTCTAGTGATAGCCCTGATCTTTCTGATACCCACTTAAAATAATTCTCCCAATGTGCCTTCAGATTGTATCTTAGTTCCCCATCTTTGTCATTTATATGGAATTTTAAAATTCTATCTTTAATATTAAAGGACTGAAACCTTACATTTATTTTGTTTTCATCAAGTGTCCTACATGAAATAGATATCTCTTACTTCCTCCAAGACATATCTGGATAATAAAATAAATATTCTGTGGTACCCATAAGTTTCTCTTACCTTCCAGAATATCAACAGCCCTTGGAAAAAAAAGTCCTTGCTGTTCCTGTGGTATAGCAATAACAGGTAAGATTCTATGAAGGCCAGCCAAAGGGCAGGCGAGAGGCCACGAATAATCACATACTGTGTGTTCCAAGATACCCACCCAAATCAAAGCACGGTGGCAATGAGGTGAAGACACAAGCTGGATCCAACAGAAGATACCTCCACCTAGCTTCTTTCTTTGCCTCGCATTTGCTAAGAGTCACAGAACTCACTGGCTGTGCTGGTCACTGGGCACCTAGGATTCTACCAGTCCTGGGAAAGAAACCAAGCCCTCCCTACAGCCCTGTACTTGCACACTCGGCTTACATCACCATTCTGTAAGAAATCCTGGGAGCAACCCTTGAACTTCATTGTGTGAAAAAGCCTGAGGTCCCTGGCCTCCTCTAGAAGAGTCAAACTCAGCACTGTCCCATGTGCCCAGGAAGAGGGACAGAGGCTGCAGCATTGTGCTGGGTCTGCAGGGCAGCATCTCGGCCCAGCTGTCCAGTGCACTGGGGAGCCCGACCTCCAAGGCTCACCGGTCACTACATCCCACACGTGCAGGGGGACACAGTAAACTCGGGGCACCTGTTTTTGACTCTCCTGCTCATTTCCTCACTGCAGTGAAGCACAGCGGTTTGTGTGGTGTATGCCAGGCCACACCTTGGGGTCCAGATTGCTTCAATTTCTTTCTTCTTTCTTCTCTGTTTTCATGTAGACAAATCGCTGCTGCCTCTGTTCCCTGGGAATGAGACCGGCCTCTTGTCTGCTGAGGAGACCAAAGTGACACTTGGTATTTAAAGAGAACAAAGGTGTGGAGACGCTGGGCAGCAAGGTCAAGGAAAAGGCTGTGGAACAGAGCAGTCACCGTGAATCAGCACTGCCGTGCGTGGACAGCGCCGCGGCAAGCCAGGATTTTTTATGCTGAGGGTGTAAATAGTAGTAAGATACATGCTACTGGCTGCCCCCTCACAACATACACACACACACACACACACAGAGTGCTGCTTTTGAAATAATTTTAGAGATATTTAAATCAAAAATGTATTATTCAAAAGAAATGGTGCTAAATATTCCTTTTCATATTTCCAAGAATTTGTTAGACACTAACATAATATGAACATGTAACTGTGAAGGGAAAACGATTACTTAAGAATTCTCATTTCAACATATTAGGAAGAAACCATCCATTTCATTGTAAAATATAAATTTGCGGCATTGCAAAGCACTCTCCTGCAGGAAGCTGGCTAGGACAGGCATGACAACCATCAGTTGAGAGATTGCTACTGTGAAACCTGGGTCTCCAGACAGGAGTCTGAGGTAGTGACCCTTTCAAGTTCCTTCCAACTTTAAGACTCTGATGGGTCGGTGTCACCTTCCTACCGTGGCCAGACACTACACCAGATTCAGATGGAGTAGCAAACATCAGTTCACCTGAATAATTCAGTTGCACCTGAGCAATTCAGGAAAAGCAGGAACAGGTCCTCAGAGTGGCTTTGGAATACCCCAGGCTCACTCTAAGAAGTCCAAACACACAGGGTGCAGGGTGGCATACCCTGGCTCTTTGGCCGGGCTGAAGATAGGCTGCTTCTCTGTCATGCCTCAGCCTTTGAAGAGAGCTTCTGGAGGACCCACAGCTTTCAAACTTCAGGATCCAGAGGCTGTTCACATCCTGAGGAAGATTTCACATGAACAAAAGAAGCTGTGCCTTTCCAAGTCAAACTTTCTTAGAAACTGAGAATCTCTGAAGGCTCTTCAGCTTTTGCCTGAATTTTGAGTCAAGAGATAGAGACTGATTTCATTTGGGGTGTGGGGGAAGTACTGGCAATTTAACCCAGAGGTGCTTTACTACTGATCTACATTCCCAGCCCTTTCAATTTTTTATTTCAGGAAGGGTCTCCCTAAGTTCTCTTGGGCCTCATTAAGTTGCCCAGGTTGGCCTTTAACTTGTGATCCTCCTGTCTCAGCCTCCAGAGTTACTGGATTACAGATGTGCACCACTGTGCCCAGCTTGATTTCATTTTCTATCTTTATTTGGAAAACATAACATAGTAAAGCATAAAATGTTCAAGTTGCAAGTAGGCCATTATTGACAGAACTGAGTTTAACCAAAATTCTCAGGCTTTAGGGGTTTATCACAAATCCCTCCAAATTCTAAAGCAAATGCATTATGGTAACCAGCTCACAGAAAAACAAGAGCCCTTCTTTATTGCCACTACCCAGATGTTTTCCTGTCCTGCAAATGTGTAAACCCCACAAGGAAAGATCATCCATCTGGCCTAACAGCTGCTTAGTGACTCTTCCAATCCAGGACCAGAGTGTGGTTTTGAAAATAGTGGCAGAATATTGTAGGCAGGTAGGGGACCTTCCTAGGTAAGGGGAAAGATGTGCAGTGCTCTGCTAATGGGGATGGCAATTACAGTCCTTAGCACAATAGTGGAGAACCAGGACAGCCCTGATAGCAGACCACTGTGCAAACAGCACTGCCATTAAGATAATGTTGCCCGAGAGGCAGGCTCTTTACAGGGCTTGCAGGAGCTAATACCAGGAATTACTCTGTTTTAGCAAGTCACATCCAGGATGAAACCTAATCTACATTTACTGAGTGACAGTCACATTTATATAATACAGATAACACACTATCTTTAGATGTCTATTCTCTGAAAATTGATTAGTAAGAATATTGGAAAAAAGCAGGACTGAGCTACTTGTCCATATTTATTTTCTACAAATGTTCATGGACATTAAACTTGCATATAAATGATACTCAGTACAGGATGTATGAGATAGTTGGCATCTATTAAATACTCCAGGAAGAATGGTATCTATGAACTACTGAGCACTTTCTACTCTGGAAAGGGGAAGGGTTTACACTATAGAAAGTAGAGCCAACCCTGGTCCTACTCAGCTGACCCCAAACCTCGGCGGGGATCTGCCATGTTGAATAATTCCTGGTCAATGCTAATAGCTTGCTGATCTGGAGAACGGTCCTGAATTATAACGGGTTTATTATTATCTAACAATTGTTTAAAAAAGAAAGAAAACAAAAGCAAAAACCCCAAAATATTGTCCAATAATTTTTTACCTTATCTCATCATCATTTTATTTAATCCTCAAAAATTAGGTAAGTTCTCTTTTGCAATTACTTTTTATACAAAATAGATAATATAAAGGAGATGAAGCTGCTGCAGTGGTTTATGCCACTGCCCACTGTAGATCCGAGACTTGAGTCCTCTGACCCCGGGTTCTATCTGTAGAACAGTGGTCTTCCTAGAATGCCCCCGGGCGGGCACTCCTTGAAGCAGTGCTTTGTGGTGTGCTGAATAAAGCGATGTAGTGTGTCCTGAATATCTGATGAAGAAGAGGAATTTCAAATGTGAAGTGGATAATACCTGTCAGTGACAAAGACAAATGAAATGCTTTGTTATAAAAGTTTAATGGGGTAAAAATGAAAAATTTACACTTATTATTGCACAGCTCAGTGGGCTTGTTGCAAGCTCTTGTCTGCTCACCGAGATCCCATGCACTCCAACGAGGACAGCAGTGAGTGGAGAGAATGAATTTAAGAGACGCTGGCCCTGTGAAGGCTCGCCACCCGGCCCCTCCTCTCAGCCTCTGCTGACATCAACACTTCCACGCTGGTGTTCTGAGAATGACCCACCATTGTCATTGAAGTCGAAAAGCCTGCGCTGTCTCTAACCTGGTCGTCAACTTTGGGTCCCACGTGATTGCCTGGGGCTTCCCTTCCTCATCTGTCAGCCTCACGGACTTTGCTCATCCCTCACGTCTATCTGAATAGTATGCAGTTTTACACCCAAGAGCTAGAGTTACCCTGGCTTTGAAGTCTTGGACCCTAGAGGTCCAACTTAGTCTTCTCAGGGCTTCTTCACGTTGATGACACTGGACCCACACCATACGTGGCCACCAGGGTGATCCTTCCTTATACAATACGAATATAATTATGCTATCACTTTAAATTTCTAATGTCTAACCCTTGTTGTCAAGATAAAGAATCCAAGCTTCTCAGTCTCCCATCTCACGGGCTTTCAGATCTGATTCTTGGACGCAGCCCAAGCTCAGTCCCTCCTCTACCCTGTGGGCAGCTTGTGACTCTGAGCCAGCCTTTCCCATCTGTGGCTGTGCCCACATCCCTCCAGGCAAGTATATGAGCTTATTTCTGGTTCTAAGATTCACATCATTCTATGCCCAGGTCTAAACACTCCTTTGGAGGCGTTTTGGCGCTAGTAAGAGAACAGGGTTTGGAATGTGTCGTTACTTGTAAACTGGCCACATGACTTAATTGATCTGTCTTAGCCTCCTGCAAATTTTGTAGAACATACTTAATTCAAAGCCTTGCTGTTCGAGTTAAGCACTAGCTTTATGTTACACAGCTTTTCATCACTGTTACAAAATACCTGAGAAAAACAACTTCAAGGAGGAGAGATTTCTTTTGGTCAAAGTATAAGAGGTTTCAGTCCAGGGTAGGCTGGATTCACTGCTATCAGCCTGTCTGTTGTGAGGCAGAGCATCATGGGAAAAGAATGTGTGATGACATAGAGAGGCTCACTTCCTTGGGGCTGGCAAGCAAAGAGGGTACCAAAGACAAGAGACCCCCATCCATTCAGTTATGATCCATTGATGGGTGAATCATTTATGAGATTATAGCCTTCATGATGCAATCACCTCCCCCAAATCCCACCTCTGAACACTGCTGCACTATCATGTGAGTCTTTGGAGAACACTCCCAAATATAAATCGTGACCTTCCATCTCTGCTTCCCAAAGATTTATATCCATCTCATAATGAAAAATGCATTTAATTCATTTCCAAGAGTCCTCATAGCATTACCAGCATTTCTCCAAAGTCCAAGGCCAGAGTTTTCTCTGAGACTCAAGGCAAACTCTCAGATGTGAGCCTCTGTAAAAGTCAAAAAGAAAATTACATGCCTCCAACATACAGAGTAAACATTGCCAATCCAAAAGGGAGAAATAGGAGAATATCAAGGAAGCACAGTAAGACAAACCCAGCAGGAAAAACAATGAATCCTGTTTATCCATTTCCAGAATCCAGGGCACATGATGGATGTGCTCCGGGGTATCAGGGCAGTCCTGCACCCCTGGCCTCGCCAGGTGAAGCCCACAAGGCCTCTCTCTTAGGGGACTCTCCTCTCTGCCTGCAGCTCCCCTTGGCAGACATTCCATGTTCTTGGCATCTCTTAGGGTCTCTGTGACAGCCTTGGCTTCACTCTCATAATGAATGCTTTGCCCTCTCAGAGACTGCTTTCAGGAATTCAAACTTGACACCCATTATCTGGCCTTCCAGGTCTTCCTTTGAAATCTCTGTTGCTGTATCCATGATTCTATGATTCATGTGTCTTGCATGCCTGCAAAACAAGCCCAGTGTGGATGGTGCCAAGAGCTACTGTCAGTGAGAGGAATGTCTGGACCACTTGGACCACAGCAGCTACTGAACGCCTAGACAGCCAAACACAGGAAGGAAACTCCAGAGAACCAGTTCTCTAAGCAGCCCTGTCTGTACAAGGCACCCCAGGAATCTTTTTCAAATGAGATTTGAAATCTCATTTAAAAGAATTTGATCCTATGATGGGTGGGGTCTGGCTGATTTCTGAGATGCCCACAAGGCATCTTTCTTATTTTTTTGGTGCAAAATACTTGGGTTCTTCTCAATTGCACTCATCTTTTTAGTAAGCATACTTTGCATGGCCCCAACTTCACAGTGGCTTCTTTTTCTCCCATTGATGAGGCCACAGTCCTCATGACTCCATCACCTCCCAAGTGCCCCACATATGGAAAGTGCTGTGTCAGAGACTAGAGCCACACCTCCAACACACGAGGCCTTGGGAGGCACTGCGGACCCGAGCCAGAGCCACAGTGAGATGAAGACATGCGGAATCCTTCCTGAAGTCCAGGCAGTGCATTGATTATTTCTCTAGGCTCAGCTTAGGTCTTCCCTCCTCCAGAAACATTTCCCCTCCCATCTCTCCTTTCATAGTGCCCTGCCCCCTGCTTCACATCCCCTCTTACTCCTGCATGCACGGGCCACCTTGTCCCATGGCACAGAGAGCATTATGCAAAGACAGATTTCATGGCCACATACCCTGCATGGAGCTTGACACACAGTGCCTAGGCTGTCCTCCTTAGTGAACGTGACCACAGGAAGAAAAAGCACACTTAAACATATGTGTCCATGTGGGCTGCATCCGTTGCCCGGCTTTAAAAGTTTTAGTCCTTTAAGTGTATTTTTAAGACATTCCATCTTCCCCCCAGACTCTTTCCCTTGGCAGTAAATACTTAGGGAGAAGGCTTGGCAAGATATCATCTTCCCAGAGACTGGAGCCAATATTTAACTGTTCATTTTCTTCCTTTTATTGGAGTAAGTTTCTTCAATTTCTTCTCCTCTTGCTAGCATGCAAATTCCCAGAGAGGAGCATGTGTGTTTCATACAGTGCTGTCTTCCACGATAGCTGGCTCATTGCAGTTCTCAGTTCTCATTTTTCATGTGTGTTGAATGACTTGTTGACTGAACAAATGAGGGACAAATGATGAAAGAATCGCACATATTAGAAAAAGCACAGTACGTGCGTGCAGTCAGGCGAGTCGCCGTGGATGATTAGCAGTGGCACGTTGGCTTATCTCTTGCAAAGCTCCTTTAAAAGTTGTACAGAAAAGGAAAAAGTATAACTTGTTTTTTCTTTCTTTCTTTCTTTTTTTACCTACAAAGTGAAGCACAAACTTCCATGTTCTTTTATCATAATAACAACAACAAAAAATACCCACAGTGCAGCTGTGGGGACAGCCTCTTCTGTCACTCTGAGGTCTCCAGCACAGAGCTTAAAAGCTGAGGAATTAGTTCTCCTGATTCTTAGCCTGCTTTCCTCTTAGGCTCCAGGAGGAATCTTTCCAGGCAAAGCATTTAGTTCTGTTCTTTGAGAACAGCAGTCTGCAGCAAGCTATTCTTAGAAACCTTTGTGGGAGGCAGAGATCCACCTCTGTGGAGAGTGATTCACCAGGCTTCACTAATTACACATCGTTCCTACTGTAGATTATGGGTCTAAATATCTACAAAACCAAATCCAAGGAACCTGGAGGCTAATTGGGCTGCAAACATCCCTTTGCGAAAGCCCGGGGGCTGGAGATGCGCAGGCAATTAAGTTCTAATGGCCGACCCAGGCCTGCCGTTTCTCTGCTCCCCACGTCTCAGGCTCAACATGCCGGCCGCAAAACAAAGCAGACCCATCCCATGCCCACTTAATTCCCATAAGCAATTTCCTGGTAAGGTTTGCTGCTGTGTCTTTGGCCTTTCTTCTTCCAAAATATTATTTAATAGCATTTCTGTCAAGAAATACTGTCTGTGAGCACCATAGCGGCTTCTGGGGTGAATATGACCAAGCATTTCCCTCACAGAATGTTACCTTCCAATGGGAAAAACAGGACAGACACACAGCCAGAAACTCTGCTGGTAAGGATGGAGCCCAAGCAGAGACAGGATCAGCAGAGGACTCAAAGCACAGTTAGAATTAGAGTTCTGGGGTTAGGCTCAGGACCTTTTCCTTTCCCAACCCAAGGTTTTTCGTGGGGCAGTTGGAAGCTT
Source organism: Xerus rutilus (assembly GCA_028644305.1). NCBI lineage: Eukaryota > Metazoa > Chordata > Mammalia > Rodentia > Sciuridae > Xerus > Xerus rutilus. The sequence continues at coordinate 4,532,923 of CM053406.1, read as the reverse complement.
CTGGTGGAGTGTTCTTTTCTGTTACTCACATCTAAGATTCTGGTTAGTTCTACATAAAGACCTGTTTCTCCAATGATGGCTTTTTGTCCCTGGGGAGCAAGTGTCACACAAGTCACTGTGATTTTGTTTTCATAGTTTGAAACTGCATTGTACAGAGAACAATAGATAGATTCATTCAAGACATATTTACCAGGTCACTGCCATGTTCCGGGCCTGTGCTTGGGGCTGAGGCACAGCTTTCAGTTAAAGCAGCATGGAACCGGTTCTCAGGAGCATCACTGGCAGGGGTGAGGATGAGGGATGGACCATAAACACATAAATAAGGATAAGGCAGTCCCTCAGCAGGAGAGTGCCATAGGGGATGCCCAGCAGATGAGCAGGTGGTATTCGGGTGGCTTCTGCCTGTTGTACTGGTGCACCAGGGAAGGCCCCTCTGTAAGTGCAGTTTAACCAGGCTGTAAGGAGAGTCAAGGAGCGAGCCGCTGGGGAGCTGGAAGAAGCACATTCCAGGCAGAGCAGGCAGCAGCTGCACAGGCCCTGACGCAGAAGCCTGCTTGGTGTGGTCAGGCAATATCAAGAAGTTTGGTGTGACTGATGCTGAGACCAGACTGCAGGCAAAAAGGAAGGAAAAAGGAAACTTGGAAAAGTGAAAGTAGGAGACTTTGCCAATAAGATGGCAGTAGCTCCAGTGACGGTGACACTGGGGAAACATCAGAAATGTGTGGCATCAGAGTATTTTTTGAAGGTCAAGCTTAAGGCCTCTTGTTATTGAGGTAGAGAAGGTTGACTGTCAACCACCTGGTTTTCTGAAGGTCCCTGGGTCTTTGGACTTTCAGTGTCACACCCAGGATATCCAGGGGTTGAGCCTGTCCATCTGTGATCCTAGGAGTGGAAGGCATGTAGCTGTCCAAGAGGGCTACAAGGACTTGGCCTTGACTAGTGTGGGACTGGACTTCCCTGTAACAAAAACAAAGAGGGCCAGGAGGTTGTGGGGAGGGAAAAAGAGGAGGAGCGGAGTCAGGAGTCTCGGCAAATAAAATGTAAGACTTATTAAATAAGGAACATGTTGGACCCAAGAGTTGGGATTTCAGGGAAGAAACTGAGGTAAGAAAAATAAATCTACATGTCATCACAATATGAACACATGATATTAATTACATCAAAGCCATTGGTCTGTTGATCACCTAGGAAGCAACTAGAGTTCTACAAGGGATCAGAAACCCAAGACCAGGGGCCCCATTCAGAAGGCAGAGATGGAATCAAATGGAGCAGGCAAGAGGGCAGGGAGTCTGTCCAGAATCCACGGGGAGAGTGTCAGAAAGCAGGACAAGTACCATCCACCTTTTCTTTAATCCCAGATGCCGAGTACGGTAGGGATTGAGACCTGACCCTTGAGCTCCTCACTGTGGCCATCAAGCAGGACATAGAGCTGATGGGATCCTGATAGAATTGGAGAAGGGTCCAGCCCAAAGCCTCCATCTTCAAGAAATGACCATTAGGATGTGGCTTCGCAGCTGACTGCCAGGGCAAGGGACAGCACGTCAGGACTGCAGGGCAAGGAGGAACATGACCTGCAGTTGGCTCAGGGGAGTAAGCCTGATGTTCCTCCACTCCAAGGACAGTGGCAAGAAGCATAGAGAGAAGCCACCCACTGGCGAGCTGCAGGAAGTCCTGTCCTTAGGACACAGCTGGCACTGCACAGGTATTGCAAAATGCACATGCACATGCATTTCCAGGTAAATCTAGGCGACATCAGAGAAGCTGTAGCTTAGAGTGAAGGATTCTTCATGTTCTTTCAAGGTTGAGAAGAGCTGTGTTTGCTTCCCTTTGCTCCTGGGGTACCTTTCACTTTATCTCAAGTGCCTACGAGGTTCTTCACGATCAGTATTGTATTCTCAGAAAAACAGTGTGCACTAAATATCTTTCTATTTTTAACGACAAGCTGACAGAGGTATAGCACACTGGTTTTCTCAGATGATACCACAGGCCGGGGCAACAGTGTACCATCAGGGGCACGGGGGTCTGATGTCACGCGGGTGCTTCTCCCGGGCCCTGTGGGTGCAACGGCTCACATCCCCAGCCCAGCCCCGAGGGGCGTTGGGAGGGCTGTGGCTCTGCCTGGCTGGCCCACCCAGAGCTCCAGCATCTCGTCACTGATTCAGGTCCAGCGGGCACACAGAGCTGCCTGGACTTGAGGAGGACGCGGTGACTCATCAGGATGACTCAGGGAGCGAGGGAAGCCAGCAAGCTCCCCACTGCACCCTGGTGAGCCTCCCGCAGTCTCCCTATGGCAGGCCTCTTGCCTGCCTCCAGCCCTGGGAGGAAAGAATGCCAGTGAGGAGAGCTTCCGTGCAGAGGGGAGGCTGCGGGGGCGCCTGCTGCCTGGTGGGAAGGTGAGGTCAGCTCTTCCCCTCTCCTCTGCAGAGGCTGCAGACTTCTGCTGCCGTGGCCTCCTTTGGAGCCACAGTATCTGAAACCTGTAATCACCCAAGTAGTCATCCAGAACAGATTCTGCAGCAGACACAAGGGATGCCTGGTCCCTGGAAGCTTCCCCAGTCTCTCTGTCTCTCCTTATCCCTCTCACTTTCTCTGTCTGTCTCTGTCTCTATGATTCTCTCTCTCCCTCCCCTTCTTTCTGCCTGGATTGGCTGGTTTTGAATCGTTCCCATCTTTCATGTGCAGGGCATATTCTGTCTTCTCACAATGTCATTCTGTGTGGCACAACCTTCTCCCTAAAGCCTCCGGGCCTCCCTCGAGCCTCAGGGGGAGGCATGAGTCCTCGAGTCCTCGGCAGTGCGCCTGTGGGGAGGAGTTAGTTGCTGGGAGGGGGAGAGGAATTTACAGCACAGAGCCAGAGACCTGTGCTTCCCCCGCCTCTCTAGAGCCTGAGCAAGACCCCAGGAAGGTCCCAGAGGATCTTACACGGGGTGGCAGTATCACAGATGGAAGGGAGGAGCCAGGCTGAGGCGGAGGGTGAAGTAAATGGTAGCTGCACCTGTCCTACGGATCTGGATTTCAGAAACAGCAAGGCTTTGCAAACCCGATCAACAGCACGGTGGGAAGGAAAGTTCCCAACCACAGTGTGTGGAGAGTCTCTGTAAGGTGAAAAGATGGAGCCTGGTAATTTAAGTCAATCTTGTAAGCATTTTTTCTGGAATAGCAAAGAACAAGGGAATAAACATTGAAAGACGTACATTTGAGAAAAAAAATAATGTATAAGAAATTGAAGCATACCATAGGTATTGGTTGAAAAGAACCAGAAAGTCAGCAGAAGGCAAGAAATTTCAGATTTAATCAAAAGAGAGAATCCAGGCAGGAGTTATGTCCTGGAATTGACAAAGGCTTCTTTTCATTCCCACCTGGAGACTCTTCATGCTAACCACATCCAAAGTTGAAGAAATTCTCTCTCCTCCCTTCAAATGCCTGTATTCAGCAACACAGACCATGGTGCCGCTATCATCTGTAAGTCTAAGAATGTGAGCTTCATTTTTAGACACCCTGTTGCCTCACCAGTCCAATCTTTGATCAAGTTGTGGGTCTCCATCCTCCATACCCATTATCTTCCATTGGTTCAAGCCCTAGAGAATTTGTACTTGGGATTTAGAGAAATATTTTTTAATTTTATTGGCAGCCAATTCTGTTCCTTTAAATATTCTGCCATGCCAAGATAGGATCTTTAAAATACAATCTGATCATGTCATTCACCTGCTTAAAACTCACAAAATGCACCTGCGCCTGCCCTTAAGGTACTGTCACGGTCCTTTCAGAGGGTTTCCCAGAGCCTCCACCACCTGACCTCTGCTGCATCTTGAACTTCACCATTTGTTGCCATTGTTAGCTAATCAAGCCCTCTTTGCATACTAGTTTGCCAGGAAGGAGAGTGAGTGTGAGAGGGAAAGGGAGAGAGCCAGAGAGAGCTGCGCAGGACTGGTTCAGCATCCTCCAAAGGTATCCTTGGAAGTGGCCCAGCTCTGTGTCAACTCATGATCTTTCATTCAAGACAGGCAATCACCTCAGGTCACGTGAGACTAGGAGCCTTAGCAAAGAACTTGGGTCTTCCTACTGGCTCCACCAACAAACCCTAAGGAAGCCTGTGATGGTCCAGCTGGATGCTGGGTACATCCTTGGTAAGAGGCTGTGGCTGACACCAGCCATGCTCCTTCATGAGCTGTGGCAGCCCAAGTAGAGTGTAGGACCAGGGACATCAGCTGGGGCTGACTGCCAGTCACCTCTTCTCCCCTCTGCAGATCTAGGAGGCTTGTTTTCATGACCATCACAAGATCATTCATATCAAAAGTGACCTCTTCCCAATAAACATTAAGTTTTTAAGACTGGGGACTGAATATAATTGTATTTCTGTGCCTAGTGCAACCCCGGTACAAAAATAGATACTTTTTAAATGAATGAATAAACGCACAGGTGGATGAATTAGATAATGATTGGAAGAGATGTGAAGATCAGAATCATCGGATCTTCAGAATCACCTTCACCACCTGCGTCTCCACCAACCATCTCAAGGTAATCTGGCCTAGGGTTTGTCAGGCATGGACTTCTGAACTCTCCACCCTCCGACTCTTCCATCCTCTAACTCTTACATGGTTCCCAAGCCACTTCCAACACCTTGAAGGATCTGTTACAACAGCATTCCAGTTCATGTTACCCAAGTTCCTATTGTTATTTTTCGATAGCTGTCATAACAATATACCACAGGCTAGGTTACTTAGATAGTGAAAGTTCATTTACAATTCTTGAAAAGCTAGAGGTCCACGATCAAGACGCCCACAAGTTTGATTTTTCCAGAGGCCTCTCCGTGATGGGCGGATGTCCAGCTTCTCCCCGTGTCCTCACGCAGTGTGCATGTACCCACAGAGCCTCTCCCTTCTCTTATGAGGACCTCAGTCCTATTGGATCGGGCTTCACTCTATGACCTCATTTAACCTTAATTGCCTTTTTAAATCTCTATGTCCAACCATAGTCATGTTGAGGTTTCAACATATGAATTTTGGGGGAACACAATTCAGTCCATAAGAACAACACTATGACTCGAGGAAATTAGAGTGAAGACATGTATAATTCAGCCTCTAGCTGTCAAGCAGGCTGTCTGATCTTGACAGTGGACACACTCAGAACATTTGATGATCCTCTAAAGATTGCTAGCGACAGGACCCCCTCATAAGACTTTGGGGACTGCATTAATACTTCCAGAGGACCCAACAAAATTGTGAATGAGATTAAATTTCTTCTGTCATGAAAATGTTTCAAGAGATCTGATGGAAATAAATACAAATATATCTGAAAATGTATCCTATAAAGCCAGGTATCAACAAACCCCAATAGTTAGAGTTGCAAGGAACTCAAACTCAAATTTAATAAGCACATTCAGGAGGAAACACATTGCCATGAGTGAGATTTATGTGAAGTTACAATTTACAGAATCATTCTAATCAGATATTGAAATTATGCAGACAATAAAATATGAATAGTTAATTTGTTTAAATAATTTTTAATTTACAAAATTAAAGAGATTAACTTAATTAATTCAAGAGATCTGATGGAAATAAAAACAAATATATCTGAAAATGTATCCTATAAAGCCAGGTATCAACAAACCCCAATAGTTAGAGTTGCAAGGAACTCAAACTTTAAGCTAAAGATAAGTTAATTCTTTTAAATAAATTTTACTTTACAAAAGTAAAAATTAGAAATAATAATGATGGAACAAAACTTATCTAAATTGAAAAGGAAAACTTGAAAAAGAAACAAATGCAAGTTCTAGAAATAAGAAATACAGTATCTAAGAAAAAAATTGCAGAAGCTCTGACAGATTATTTGCAAAAGTGGCCAAAACAATCCCTCCACCGTATCCTTGAGCCCTTTTTATACTGACTCTGAGTTTTACTGAGCATTTAAGCAGGGACTTGAAAAGAATTTGCATATTGGAGTATTCCTCTGGATGCTTCTGGGTCCCTGTTTCCACAATCTCATTAGAGTCAGGGCTCATCTGCCTGTTGGTGAGAGAAGCACAATCCAGTGATTCCCAGTGTTCCCATCAACACCAAGTCAACCTTCAGGTGTGTGAATGAGATAGTCCTAGGGGTCCACTGCCCCAGAATTGCTATCTGACTGCCAAAATTGGACAAACTGTCCCAGGCCAGGACAGTGACAGTCAAACCAGAAAATCATGGGAAAATGTTTGCTCTTTTAAGCCAAAGTGTTTACATATCAGAGCCAAAATTAACTGATACAACAACATAATCTTCAAAAACCAAGGTTAACCAACACAGTTAAAGAAAAGATTAGTGATATAGAAGAACTGAGGAAATTATACAAAGTGCACCATAAAGAGATATGGAGATGGAGGAGAGGAGAGTGATACATACGGAAAGAGAAAGTCCAACAGGTGCCTAATAGAGTCTAGAAGAAAGATAATAGAGAAGGTAGGAAAAGGAAGCATTTGAAGAGATAAAGACTGGTAACTTTCCAGGGTTATTGAAGAACATCTATTCTACAGGAAACTTCAATTCAGGAAGTCCTGTGAAACTAAGGAGGAAAAAATGAATAATAACATCAAGACCTAAACACATCATAACTAAAAAACAGAACATCAAAGGAAAAGAAAACATCATAACAAACTCTAAATTAAAGGAAAGTCTACAAAATAAATGGATTTTACTCTTCAAAAATATGAAGGTCATGAAGCACAAAGAAAGACCAGAAAACTTTCCAATTAAAGACTAATGGGTATAATTAAAAACTGAAAACAATAGGAACCAGACATTAATAGCAATACTGATTAAGACCTGTGGGATTTAGCTCAGGAGAAACTTTAACATTCCTATCCTTAAATGCTTTTATTAAAAAAATAAGACAGAATTTAACAAGTGAGCCAAGAACCCAACTTAACACATTTTTAAAAAACTAGCTCACAGAAAATAGAAAATATCAATAATAAATATAAACAAAAATCAATATAATGGAAAACAAATATACACAGAGAGAATCAACAGAAGCCAAACTGCTTTTCAAAAAAGGCTACTAGAAGTGACAAGTCCCTAGAAAAATCAATCAATAATAAAACAGAAAATGCAAAGTAAGTAAAATTAGAAATGTAAAAGAGGAGTATAGCTGCAGATATAGCTAAGATTAAAACATTAATAAAGAAACCTATGAAACCTTTAGGTGTATGAGGCTGTTTTTCCTTACTAGAACAACATATATGAGGCACACTATCTTTATAAAGAAAAGAGGTTTATCTTTACTCACAAATCGGAAGGTGCCAAGTTGAGGAACCATATGTGGTGACGGCCTTCTTGGTGGCAGAGTTCCAAGGCAGCACAAACATCACAGGGGAAGAGGAAACATGCACATGTGTCCGCTAACCTTCCCTCTTCTTACAGAGCCACCAAAATTCAATTATGGGGCTCCAGCCCAGTGATGCGATCTAAACCTAGTCACCCGCCAAGACCCCACCTTTACACACCAGGCTCAGACTAAGTTTCTACCCTTTAAATACTTCACAATGGGGGGTTAAATTTCAACACGGGAATCTTTAGGGGGCCCTCAAACCATACCCAAAACATAGCATTAGGCAAAAAAAATCAGCAAAATAAATTCAAAGAGAAAGAAAATCTGACCAATAAAGAAATTCATTTCATAGTTAAAAAAAAAGATCAAAAAAAAAAAGGAAAAAAGAAAAAAGAAAGAAAGAGGCAGAACCTCTGGAGGGAGAATAAAACTCCCTTTGCTCACCTGCCCTCGTGTCAGGGGGCCGCCGGCCCATCTGCAGCGAGCTCCCGACTCCTGTGCACACGGTATGGGGATGTATGTGCGTACAGGGCAAGGCGAGGAGCTGCTGCTGCCCACGGTGAAGTCACCCCATTCTACCCCACTGATAAAAAATGCACACTTACCAGAAAAGCTGTAGAACCCCTGGGTGGCCGATGTGGACTTCAGACTGCACAGGGGAAACGCAATCCTGCAAACCTCTGCCCTTTCCCTCCGCACAGAGAGACGCACGTTTCCTGTCATGGCATCAGTTCTGGGTAGGCTTTGGCCCATGCTTGGCTCGCAGTCTTCAGGACTGCAGCTCCTGAGGGGCGGGGCTCCCAGGTGGCCCATCCACCCACCCTACACTGCCTGAGGGCTGCCAGGGCCTGCAGCCTGCCTACAAGTCATGTCTTTGGACTTCTGTCCAGAGTGGTGGCATTATCCTTCTTTTCTGGCACTGGGAGCTACATCCCCAGCCGGCCACCTTTTATTTAAATTTTTGAGACAGGGTCTCACTAAGTTATTGAGTCAGGCACTGAAGTTGCAATCCTCCTGCCTCAGCCTCCTGAGTTAAGATTGCAGGTGTATGTCATGGTGCCTACCTCTCTTTTTTCTCAAATTTATTTTTTTCTAAATAAGTACTCCCATTCACATTGTGAGCATATAGAAAGTACATGGCACGGTTTCTCCCCCATCTGTCATCTATTTGCTCGTTCCCACAAGCCCTCTCTAGGTGCAAATGCACGAAGAAGCGCTTACAAATACAGAACCTGCCCTTCTCTTCAGGCGAGGAGCAATGCAGGAAATGCAGTGGTAACAGTGTGAACCTTTTTTATTTTTAATTTTTTTTGTAATGTTAAATAAACACAATGGAGGCAGAGACAGCAAGGCATCCAGCACCGCCCATGCCCCCCTTCCACAGCAGGCTGCCAGGCCCAACAGCAAGAGGGCTGCACACCCCAGCCTGCTGGGGATCTGGCTAGGAACTTGTGACTCTCTTCTGCAGAGCACAAGGGTAGAGGCTACGTTCCACCTCTGAGCAAGGGTCTTAGGCGGCCACGCCCTTGGTGGGCTCTGTTCCATTCCCTAGACTGAATGAGACCGTGAGGAGGCCCTGGGAGTAAGGAAAGGCTCACAGGCCCAGGAGAGCTCCACAGCCAGGGTAGGTGAACCCTGGTGGCATTCACAGGGTGGCTGTCTGTTTCCCTTTTTCCCAGTCACTACTGTAGAAATCATCCCACATCAGTCACAGAGAGTAGTCTTCTTTTCATTCTTGTTTCTGCAACTGCTCACTGTTCTATTGGAAAGACAAATGGGAGCTTCTTTAGTTTGCCCTTGTTTGCATATTTAGGTTGTTTTCACCAGTTTGCTCTGGCCCAAGATGCTGCTGCAGACAGAGGCCCTCATAGATCGTTTCTCATGAGAAACACCTCTGAGAAATATTTCATCTTGAAATTTACATTCTTATTTTAATATTAATTTTCAGTATGTATGTCAAATCATGTCTATGTACCAATAAATTGATGCAAAATATATACACATTATTCAGTCCCCTTTCTGAAGATACACCAACAGTCACAAAACTAGGAGGCAGAATTACCCAGAGCAATTACAAATAAGTTCATCGCTTCTCACTCAGGATCCTGATTCAGTCTTGCTATACACACATCCTGAAAAGCACTGGTCATGAGGCATATTTCAGAGTCAGATCAGAACAGGGGAAGAACAGGAGCAGAGGGCGGGTGCCTTGAGCAAAGGGAAGGCCCAGGAGCCCAAACTCCAGGGGAGCTCCCCAGCCCACAGAAGGCACGGCTGTAAGCCAGGGCAAACGCAGCGCTGCCCCTTGCTGGCACAACTTGGTGTTCAAGTTAGGCCCCTGAGTGATAAAGGAATCATTTCAGACTATTTGAAAGAAATAGTAAGTGTGGTATTTTAATAAACATTGCCTTCCTGAGGAGCAAACTTTGGTGGCTACTTTCAAAAAAGTGCATGTGTAAACAGGTCCTTTCCTGACTCATCCAGGGAGCAGTGTGGTCAGAGGCCATCAGGCCCTGACAATTCAGAACCTGAACATGTGTGGCAGGAGGCGATCTACTGAGCCCACGGAAGAAGAGGAAAGGCCTGAGAAAAACCAGCTTCATGGAAGAAGAAGGGAACCAAGCTTCTCGTGAGAGGGCAAAGCCTCCCGGCTCTCTGCTCTTCCAGTGTCTTGCTGGGGTGACCTGCGTAATGTCCTTGAGCCTGGCCTCTGATTCTGGTCTGAACTCAGGAGTGTCCCCGGGGTGGACTGCACAGGCTCCTTCCTCAAGAACAGTATCTAATCAGAAGTGTGAGCCAAGCAGGGGAGGCTCATTACCGTCGCAGCAGGACAGAAGCTGGCCCAGAGCCCTGGCCTTGTGCTCTGGCTGCTGTTTACTTTAACCTTCCAGTTATTTCCATGCGCCTCCGACCTCCCAGCACCTGTGATAAACTAACTGCTGAGGAAACCTGTGCAGTTTTTTTTTTTTTCTTTTTGCGGGGTGAGGGTGTGGAACAGCCTTGGAGGATGCTCCTCCAGCGTGGCTCATGGTTAGGTCCATCCTCAGGGTCACTGCTGCAGGCCATTGGGCTTGGTGGCCCTCACCAGCTGCTGGGGAGAAGCTGCTCAAATTGCAGGCACAATACTGTGCCCCAGCTACTCTCTATGAGCAAGGCTCTGGTTTCAAACCTGCTTCCTTTGAGAAGCTCTTTCAAAGAGAGAGCTCTGCTCTCCAGGATATATAAAGAACTCAAAAAACTTAACACCAAAAAAACTAATAACCCAATCAATAAATGGGCCAAAGAGCTGAACACAAACTTCACAGAAGAAGATATACAATCCATCAACAGACATATGAAAAAATGTTCAACA
>CM053406.1:4476892-4521766 GCA_028644305.1 Xerus rutilus | reverse complement strand
TATGATGGACATCATAGCCCTAATTTTATGTATGACTGCATATATGTTGTGATTCTATACAACTTACAACTAGAGAATTGATATGTTATCCTCTATCTATGTAAAATGAATCAATTTACACTGTTAACATGTAAGCCTAAATAAAATTAAAAAATAAAAAAATAAAAAAAAATATTTATGTAAGTTTGTGGAGAGTTAGCTAAGCATACTTCGGTCATCTTCAAAGAAATCCTGTTATAATAAAAATCATTTTAAATTTAAAAAAAAAAAAAACAAAGAGAGAGCTCTGCTCTCTATCTCCTCCACGAGGTTAGAGTGTGCAGCAGTCTTCTGCCTCGGTATCCAGGACCACTGTTTACCATTACCTGGGAAGTAGCTCCACACCCCCAAAGTGGGGCACAGAGACCCTCCACCTGCAGGGAAGCCAGGAGCTTTCCGGGTGAGTCACACTCCATAAAGAATGAAATTATCAAGATGGCAATAAACAAGCATGTTCTCACAGAGTGGGTAACAGGGCCCCAAATTTTGCAAAGAAACAGATGGGCTAAAACTCTTTCCTCGATCTGGAATTAACAAATTCCACTTTCTGATTATGCTAATCTGCAGAGAGTTTAGCAGAGAGCATATGTGTTTGGATTCAGGATATTTCTTATTTACAAGCAAAACCAAACTTAATTTCTTCTTCCCACTTCCTGAGGCCATTTCTGCAGATTTTAAAAGCTCATTTGGGGACCTTAAGGAAGAACTCAGCTCTGCCTGTGACGGAAGGATTGAGCTCACCCTGGTTTCATTCGGTTATCAACTCAGCAGAAACAGGAAACTACTTCTTTAACAATCACACTACACACTCAATGGTCCTGTCCACATCATCACAATTATTCTTCAATCCAAAACATGCAAAATTAATATTTTGTCAACCATCATCCTCACTGTAACAATAGCGGTCTTATATTTACATGGTGCTCAATGGTTTATGATGTATTTTTTCATGCATTATTGTGTTCTAACATTAATTTACTAAATAAATGGACTAGAAAAAAAAGGTCTTTGCTTTATCATTTCAGGATCAGTTTGATCAAGAAGGGGATGCCCTTAGAAATAGAAGAAGGTAGAGGAGGAGAGGAAAAGAAAAAGGAAGAAGTATTAGGAGAAGAAGGGAAAAGAAAACAAAAAGGAGGAGAAAGAGGAGGAGGAAGAGGAAAGGAAGGAGAAGGAAAGGGGAGAAAGGGGGAGGAGGAGGAGGAGGAGATGTCCTAAGGTCCTGGTGCTCTTACATCCCATAAAAAATAACAACTCCCCTGAGAAAATAATTTTCCAAAGACCCCGTGCATCACTATCAGCTGGTGACTGAGAGTACCGTGGCTGGTTCAAATGTCTGCTTCCTGCTGTAGCCAGATGCTAGGGATCAGAATCTCTTTGGGTGTCAAGGAACTTTGCATCCTGAGCATTTCCCCAAATGGTTTTGGCTCACTTAAATACACCTTAGTAATTTCTCACAGATACAACGGCTTCTTAAATTAAGACCTTTCTCTTCAATCGTGCCCTTTAACCAGCCAATTAGGTTTTGAAGTTCCTGTGAAAAAAATGATACTTGTAGCAAATTTTGAATGTGATCACTTTAGATGGAAAGTTTGTGAAAAATGGAAAACAACACTAGTTAGCCCCTCAGCACACAGGTCCACATCCCTGTGAGACCCAGGGTGGCAGAGGGAACATCCTTCATTGTGCTCAGGAAGGTCTAGCAGAGTACAGGGATTGAAATAGACTTGAAGAGGATGGATAGTTGGGAGGCCAAGATCCGGACGGAGGATTTGAGCAAAAATGGAGAGAGCAAGGCGAGTTCCCAGTCACAGATCAGTCAGTGTGGGCTGCGAAGGGTCCCCATGGAGGCAAGAGGGGGATGCTCTTCCGATGGATGCTTCCAGTCTACTTTTATTATCACCCTGAGCATGCAACTCTGAAATACTTCTGCTAAAATGCTTCATCCCTTAAAAAGAATCACTTGCTGGCCTAAGTTCTGTTACTGTAAAGCTTTGAACATCGACATTTGAGCTCCAAGGGAGCATTTCTTTATGACTTACCATGCACGTTAAGTTGTATTTCCACAAGCTAGCTACTCCAAAAAGCCCAGCTGCATGCACATACCTGGAGAGTGAATTTGCAAAGTGTTGAGATCATAAAAGCTAACTTGGGACACTGTTCTTGTCCTCAGCTCCCGTGTTTAATTGGTAGACCTGAGGCAGATGGTGACAGCATGATGGGAGAGACCAGCCCTGGGGCTGATGCTACACTCAGTCACCTGGGGTTTTCATTGCATTTAACGGTGAATTTCTACAAACAGCGAAGAATTGTGGTTTTTCTCTTTTAATATTTTTTTTAGTTGTAGATGGACAAAATACCTTCATTTTATTTATTTATTTTTATGTGGTGCAGAGAATTGAACCCTGTGCCTCACATGTGCTAGGCAAGCGCTCTACCCCTGAGTCCGAGCCCCAGCCCAGGAGTTGTGGTTTTGTTTGGAAAGTGCAAATTTCAGTTCATGGATGAAATGTGTGAATAAATTTGAGTAGTGTTCATCTTCAACAAATTATAGTGAGACACAGTTTTAAAAAGTCTCTTAAAGATCAATGCACTGAGATTATAAAGAAACCAATTAATTGTGGCTGCAACAAAATACAATAAAATGGACATTACATGCATGAACAAATCATATTTTGAAAAAGAATACCAGAAATAATGACCAAAGATGCTGGTCTTACATGGACAGATGCTTGGGTGATGCTTGAGTCTCAGCTTCCAGCAAGAGTTAGAAGCTCATTATCAGTAGAAAACAAAACAGTGCAAGTTTTTACCATTCATTTTCTCTGATTTCTGGAGAAGAAAATGTGTGAAATTTTTAACAAAAAACTAAATTATGGTAAAGTATCTTGTAAAATTATTTAGTGAGGCTTTTTCTACAGAGATATGTAAGAGATATGAGAATCAAACCTGAAAAAAATGGAAATCTGGATAGTATTTTAATTCCTGTAATTTAATGGATACTAGAAGCTTTATGAACCTCTGACAATTTGTCATTTTGAAGGCTCTTAGTATATCTCTTCAACTGAAAGAAACATTTAAAATTAATAAAAAAATGTGTTCTTTGATGAGTTATTAGTGAAGATAGATGAGCATGTATGGCTCCACTATCTGCTACACAAGAATGTTCAATGAAGATCAATTTGGCAAAGTCATTGATAAACTGCTCAAAAACAGGAGTTGTAATTTTATGATTCTTTCTGTGACAAATTAATGTTTATTATTTCCCTGCATTATGCCATTTGTGTGTATCTTTGAACAATGTATATTCCTGTTTTGTACATCTTAAAATTTCATCATACCATCAATATTTTTCCAAAACTATGCTTATTAATGTAATGTGCTTGTGAGGTGATCTATGTTGGTATATAGAGAACTAGTCTGTTTATTTTCACTTCTATAGCATGCCTCACAGCATAAACAGAACTTTTTTATGCATCCTCCTGGAAGTATTTGTTTCCAAATTTTTGTGGAAGCTATGAGCATTTTCTGCTTGTGTCTTCTTGGGTTCATATTTATATATCTTCAGGAAAGTGACTGCATCACACAATATGCATTTTTTAAAACTTACTAGATATGCTGTTTTTTTCTTCAAAACACTTGTACAAATTTACATTCTCACAAGAAGGGTCATGGTCATTATAACCCATGACAGCAGGTGCTATGGGCAGGGATTTCTTCTTTGCAAATGAGTGCAGAGTGTTACACCACTGGGGTTTGACTGGGGTTTGATGTCACTTTCCTGACTTGTAGTGAAATTGGACAGATTTTCATGTATTTTTGTGTGAATTCAGTTTCTTTTTTTTTTCATACACTACCTTTGTTGTTACTGATAAAATAACAACATATTTATGGGGTATAGAATATAGTAACTCAGTAAATGCATACAGTGTATAATAATAAATTGAATAAACATATCATTTAAATTCAATAAATAGATATCATTTCTTTGTGTTGAGAACCTTTGAACTCCTCCTTTCCATTTCTTTGTAAGGTACATAGATTGTTGTGAACTATAGTCACCCTACTGTGAAGCAGAGCTCTGGAAGTTATTTCTCCTATACAACTGTATTTTGTATTGGTTCTTTTTTTATTTATACCTAGCAGTAGAGTCCATTTTGATATAATTACACAAGCATGAAATATATCTTATTCTGATTAGGATCCCAGTCTTGTGGACATACACAATGGTGATATTCACTGTGTGTATTCCTGTATGAACATAGGAAAGTTATGTCAGATTCATGCCACAGTCTTTCCTTTTCCTGTCCCCCCTCCCTCCCTTTATTCCCCTTTGTCTAATCCAATGAACTTCTATCTCACACCCCTTATTGTGGGTTAGCTTCCACATGTCAGAGTAAACATTCTACCTTTGCTTTGGGGGATTGGCTCATTTCACTTAGCGTGATAGTCTCCAGATCCATCCATTTACCTGCAAATGTCATAACATCATTCTTCTGTATGGCTGACTAATACTCCATTGTGTATATATACCACAAATTCTTTTTCCATTCATCTGCTTAAGGGCACCTAGATTGGCTCCATAGTTTAGCTATGGTGAATTGGGCTGCTATGAATATTGATGCGGCTGCTGGTGATTTTAAGTGCTGGAGGTACATTCCAAGGACTGTGATAACTGGGTCAAATGGTGGTTCCATTCCAAGTTTTCTGAGGAATTTCCATACTGCATTCCAGATAGGTCGTACTAATTTGCAATCCCACTAGCAATGTTTGAGTATACCTTTGTCCCTCACATCCTGTCCAATGTTTATCATTACTTGTATTCTTGATAATTTCCATTCTGGTTGGAATGAGATGAAATCTCCATGTAGTTTAATTTGCATTTGTCTAGTTGCTAGAGATATTGAATATTTGTTGACCCTTAATATTTCTTCTTTTGAGAAGTGCCTTTGTATTTTCTTTGCCCATTAATTGATTGGGTTATTTGGTGGGTTTTTGTTTGTTTGTTTGTTTGGTGTTAAGGTTTTGAGTTCTTTGTATATCCTGGAAATTAACACCTATCTAGGGGTGCAGGAGCCAAAGATTTTCTCTCAATCTGTAGGCTCTCTCTTCACACTCTTGATTGTTTCCTTTTCTATGAAGAAGCTTTTTAGTTTGATGCTATCCCATTTATTGATTCTTGATCTTACTTCTTTCATTTTAGGAGTTTTGCTACAAAAAATCATTTCCTGAGCCAACATGTTGTAGTGCAAAGACATATAAAGAAAAGAAAACTTTAGATAAATATCTTTCTTGAACATAGGTGCAAAATTTCTTAATTAAATCCTGACAAACTGCATACAAAAACATATTTAAAAGATAGTGCACCACAATCAAGTGGGGTTCATCCCAGGGATGCAAATTTCATTCAACATAGGGAAAATTAAAAATTGTAATTCATCACATTTATAGACTTAAAGACAATAATCATGGGATTATCTCAAAAGATGCAGAAAAAGGGTTTCACAAAATCCAGCATCTATTCATGCTAAAAGCACTAGCAAAACTAGGGACAGAAGGAACACACCTCAACATTGTCAAAGCTATATATGTTAAACCTAGGAGCAACATCATTCTAAAGGGAGAAAAACTGGAAGTGTTCCGTCTAAAAACAGGAATAAGAGAGGGATGCCTTCTTTGACCACTTCTATTCAACATAGTCCATGAATTCAGTTTCTAGTGACTTATTCCATAAATCTTGCTGCTATTCCATATCCTCTAACATTATATTCTCAGTACTATAACCATAAAAACTGAATTGAATTTGATACCTGTTCTGTTTATCAATAGCTAGTACACTGAAAAATAAGAATTTAAGTTATTTGTATATTATTTACCAGAAAGTTAGTCATTTTGCAATTCCTTATACAGATACTTACTATTAAATTCAGTATAAATCTTTGTTTATTTTTTTCTGCTATTTAAATCATTTATTTATGTTGTAATTTTAATGGAAAAAATGTGGAGGGATATTCATTAATGCTATGCATTTTTCCAGTACACAGAGCTACCATTTTGAGATGCAAAAAATAATTCTCACACACACACACACACACACACACACACACAATCTGATCTATTTCAACCTACCATAAGTATTTGTATAAAAAACCCTCACTGTGTGGACCTGCATTCCATAAGATCTCAATTCCCCTTCTTGTCCTGCAGGTGTTACTATTCTGACTCTGTTTCTTCCAACACTCCCCTTCCTAAAAAGGAGGAAGCCCATCACCCCAGTGTCTCCTTCTCCCTAGAACTTACCTCCCATCCTCTTTCAAATATGTCTTTGGGGCTTCCCTCTTCCTGAAATCTGCTGGTATTTTTCCAGGGTCTGATTTCTGAATCACATCAACCCTAACCTTCAAATTGTCCTAACCTTCAAATGTCTCTCTCTTGTAAATTTTTTATAACATTTTGTTATTATCTGGTACTGTTTTTCTTATTTCATCCTTTCTTACTGTC
The DNA here is from genome assembly GCA_028644305.1 of Xerus rutilus. NCBI lineage: Eukaryota > Metazoa > Chordata > Mammalia > Rodentia > Sciuridae > Xerus > Xerus rutilus. Next base: position 4,515,226 of record CM053406.1, on the reverse strand, counting down.
TGTCCCTTATAATGTAGCTCCAAGAAAACAGGGCCTTGTACATCCCTAGTCCCTAGAAGAGCACCAGGGATGCCTGCACACAGTACATGTAACCCGAAGGCTGAGTTGCATCTGTAGAAAAGGACTCCCACTTCTCACACTCAAATATTCAAATCCACACAAAGCTGGCAACGTGCAGGTGAAGACTGCAGGATTGCACAGGCGGCTATCATAGCCATTGCAACTCAGTTCAATTCCCTCACTGTGTTTGGAGTGCCAGGCATTGGCTTGGTTGAAGTGATTCTTGAGAATTGGATTAATTAAATGTAATTGGAATTACAGATATTATAAATTCTTATTTGGAGAAGAGCATATATGTGGAAATACAGCTGCTAGAACATATCACCAGCAGACTAGAGGGTTCCTCAGTATCCTTATCCAACAGGAAGCTTCATGTTCATATTGTGAAGGGGACCCTTCAACACAGAGACCTGGAGGATGCTCAGTGGATGAGTCTTTGCAGATACGCCTTCAAATAAAGGGAACTAAATGCACCTGCCTGGTCAGTTCAAGCTGCCATAACAGACGACTGTGCCTGGGTGACTCTTTAAAAACAGAAACTTATTCTGTACAGTTCTGGAGACTGGGAAGCGAAGATCAAGGTGAGAACACTCTCACTGCTGCATGGATAGTGTCTTCTCCCTGCATCTTCAGATGGTGTAAGTGGTGAAGGAAGCCTCTGGGACTCTATAAGGACATTGTCTTACTCATCATGACCCAGTCAGCTCCCAAAGGTCCCAGCTTTCAATGTCACAGCCCTGGATCCTGGGTTTCCACATGTGGACTCTAGGGAACACAACCATTCAGATGTAGTTCTTTAGATGGGGATCCTTGTTTGGGTACCTTCAGAATATGAAAGGAAGTGTCCTCTTCTTTTAAATGGTGCACAGTTAATGTATTAATAACATGAATATAATATGCCATAGAAGAGAAGCATATTTTCAGAGTCTAATTCAAAAAACCTCTTAACTCAGAGACTATCCATTGACTCATATTTGCAAACACTTTATTCTGGATGTAAATAATTCTTAGTAGAAGTATGCTGGCTGGGTATGTTTGTATTACTTAGGAAAAAGCATAATTAGCAAAGAAGCTGCCCAGGGCTTTGCTCTGGGTGGGAAGGTGAAGGATGAGTGATTGGTGTCTTGCCCTGATCATCCCTACAGACCCTCTGTGAGGTCCTCTTGTTGTGGCATTCTAGGTCAGAGAGACAGGGCACCTCGCATTCAGCAGGAAGCAGCATTTCATTGGTGCCAGCCCTGGTCCAGTGGATTTGTATCCAAAGGCTGAGTCCCGAGTGCAAGAGGTGTTGCCTTATATACCTGTTTTGGTTCTTCTTTACCTGCTAGCCGTCCCGTCTCCCACAGGCGATACACGTTCTGATTGGACATCCTATTTGTGTAGTATAGACTCACAACAGTGTTACAACAGAGCTGTGAAACGTGCACATCGATCCTGATGGTGCCATGCTATCCTTGCTCTGTTCTGAGAAGTCCCTGATACAATCCCATCATCTCCCTGCATTTTTAGTGGTATACATCTGCATTTCCATGGTGCTAATAGTTCTGTGAATGGTGACCTAACATTTGCTTAATGCCACCCATAGCATTGAGTGTTTATTAACAAGGAAACAAGCTGTGAGAAGTTAAGACAATCAAAAGGTCACTGTTTTCTTTTAGAGTGACTAGAAAACACAACTTCTGACTCAGAAATCAGCAATATTGTGATACTCATTACTGAAGACGCTTGCCTGTGTGTGTGTTTTGTTCCTCCCAGCTCATGGGGAAATGGAATCTATTATATTAAGAAAGCTTAAAATGACAAGTTCAGTCATATCCAACTTCACCAGGACAGGGACACTCACCGCCTCTCTAACCAAAGACCTGTTCCCACCAAACCTGTGTTTTCTGGGGAGAGCACTTGAGTTTCAGAGCCTCTCGGTTCAGCAGCCACATTTGTAATTGTAAACCCACCCCGGTGATAATAATCGACTAGAGCAAAGTGCGTCTACAGCTGGGGTCCGGGTGTGTGGTCTTCCGCAGCCTTCCTTCAGGGTCTCGCCTCTGTCCTGTATCTCAGCACAGCCCATAAATCAGAGCTGACAGGAGAGCAGTGGGAGCGAGTGGACACGTGTTTCCTGCGCAGCAGGTCACAAGCTGATCATTCACCAAAGAGGCTGTGATTGGCCAAACCCTCAGCCACGTACAAGCGTGGGTACAGAAGGAAGAAAGGCAGACTTCGCTTCCTCACGAAAGCTGGTAAGTATTTTGTGTTATACACAGAAATGACTGAAAAGAAGCCCCAACATGAATCCCCGACTGGCCCTAAGGACAAGCCCAACCCACATGGCATCCTGTGTCATTTTGTTGCTATTTTCATTTCCAACCACTTTCATTTTGCACGCTAAGAATCTAATAAAATTCCAAACAAACTGGCTATATCACCTATGCTAAAATCTCAAAGTAATAAGCCAAAGGCATTTAGTATGCTGTGTTAGCCATTTGTGTTTTTGAAAAGAAAATAAAGCCACTGTGTGGAGACAATTACTGTAAAATTAAGGGAGACAGATATTATATTATTTAAATGTGCAGTTTAAAACTACATATTGAAAGTTACGGCCCATTAATGTAAATTATTTTGCAGTGAAAATATCTAATTATCTCTTCCAGATAACAAATATAAATGTAAATGCTTCACCCTAATCATAAAATCCTACAGGGAGAGAAGCTGCTCAATTAGGAACTCAGAGTGTGCCCCAAAGTTGAATTGTCTGTGAAGTGTACCTGTTGTGTCTCTGGTGTACTGTTATTGGGTGTCTCTTTTATTGATACAAGGAAAGAAGAATGTCCCAGATTTTATTGTGTTGAAATTACATTTTTATTAAAGCAATTATCTGGTGTGGTAAATGATAGCTGTGATTTTTTGTTTTAATTTACAACTAACACCACTCTCCGTAAAACACATCCTTCAAAGTGAATAGATATAAATTATTTTCTAGAATTTTTCATTCTCTAAATCCATGTCAAAATTGTTAAACTTCGTATAGTTAAATGCAAGTAGAACATTGCAAGTTTTGCATTTGAAATATATAGTGAAACAGATAATATTGTAATATACAAATAAGGATCCTGAGCTTTTAGAAGTTGTGACTTTACATAATGGTTTATGCATAGGCATTTTCAAACAAGGTGCTGTATTTGTTTTCTTTTTGGACATACCTAGGCTCTGTTGTTGCCATTACAACAACAATCCCTAAGATTCAGAAGGCTGAAGTCCTGGTTGTGCAGCCATGACCCTAAATGTGCCTTTTTATGAGAATACTGGGTTGCTACCAAATTAGGAGGCTTCTGTAAGATGAGAACAGAAACATCTCTCCATGTAAGAGAAGCAATTAAGTACTTGGGTCACCCCTCTCCCTATGTTAAGGTGCGCTCTAGCATACTTAATTAAGAAACATGAAATCAACACGGATTTTTATGATAATGTGTTTCATAATTTTTTCAATGGCTTAGGGGTAACAGCAAGACTATGGATTGACACATGCCAGGATCTTCAATTATTTGATTTCCTTTTGGTAGCAAGAGTGGCTCTCTTGGGTGTCCAACAGAAGAGGTGTTAGTTGTAAAGATACATGACAGAAACATACCAGCTTCATCTGCACAGCTGACCGGAGAGCAAAGTCACACAGCGTGGGCTCGTGAAAACTGGGATATTTTGGGGAGAACTGGCTGGTGGTGTATGATGCGCCTCGGCTCTGGGGCCCATACCATCCCCACACTGTCTCTAGCGCCTGCTGTTAAGGCGATGCAGCCACTCCAGCCCTTTCTCCTATTACTCTGCCACACTGGTTGATGACCCCTCTGGAGTACCCAGCTGATGGGTCTGGCAAATGACTCACCTGCAGGGGCCTCCGAGGCACAGCCTCCATCCCAGACTGCCTTTAGGCCCATAAGCCACCTCTCAGCCCCTTGACTGTAGCCAGGGTGACCATAACTGGCTTCAGCTCATGTGGATACAGGGGCCCTGATTATTCAACAGAGAGCTGTACAACATCTTCCCCAGTGACTGGTGGATTTGTAAAATACTTACGTTTCTGGGGTGCAAAGTCTTCTCCAAAAGATTACCACAGCTGCCAACCATTCTCCAGGACAGCTCTCTCTGATGGATACCCCCACCTCTGGATTCTAACGTGCCCATACGCACGCACGCTCAAGCATTGCAATGATTTTAAAAGGTGCCTGCAGGTCTGTTTCCGTACAGGTGTGCTACCTTGGCCTGGAACGACTTTCAGCAGCCCTCCTCCTTGCATCACTGCTGTTTCTCTTGCAAGATTTGGTCAGCAACGCAGCAAGCACATTGTGCTTCTTTCTTGCCCAGCATCCTTTCTCTTCTTCAGGTACTTTTCCCCCAGGGAGCCCCGTTCTTTTACTTTGAGATGCATTGTTTTGAAGCATATGATGACCCCAGGGCTGAAAGGATGACATTGATCAGTCAGTACTTTTTAATCTCTTAGCTACATGTTTGGAGCCAGAGTGAGACTATGACGTAAGTATGGCCAGGAACTTCCAACCATCTGAGTCTGTTTCTTAGAGTTATTAGCAAAGAAGTTTCATTTGCTTGTTCATTTGTTTGTTTTTATACAGTTGAGTAAGTGTTAAAATATACTTTTGGAGCTCCTAGTGTTAATATCTGTCATAGCTCTGGGATAACCCGCGCATGAACACCCAGTTGCAGTTGCCGGGGGAAGAGAAACTGACAACATATTGGGGTAACTACAACTGAAAATAAAATGCTCCTGAAATTTTCCCTTTTGTAAGAAAATTAATTTTTCAATTTTTGCACAAGTGAGATGGGTCTGTTTTCTTTTCTGCTACCTATCATATGCAGACCTGACACAAGCTACGTTGGTTTGATTCAGAAGAAAAATTTGGTTGTTTAGAATGGAAATCCAGTGTGCTTTTTGAATCCAAATGAACACATTTAGCAATTCAGAAAATACCCGTATTAATCAAATCACTCAAAATGTGTCCATCTTCCTTGCATTGACCCTATGTGGTCTTCATGGTCCCTCTAGGTGCTGGACTACGAGCTCCAGGAGGGTTAGGCAGGGCCTTATCCATCTTACTGTGACTGTTGGCTGGTGCCTTGGAAGGTGTGTGGCTGGAGTGCACTAAATGCTTGCTGGAAAAATGAGAGAAAGATGGATAACATTTTAGCTGTTTGATTAATAACTATTTTATGAATTGCTAAATGTGTTCATTTCAATTCAAAAAACATATTGAATTTCGCTTGTAACCAGCAAAATTTGGTTTCTTTATCAAACCTAAGATTTTTCTCTCTTCCAAGTATTTCTTAAAAAAAAAAAATCCAATGAATTTAGCAGTGTGTTTTCTCAGTAGAATCTAAGTATCATTTTTGAAAACTTCAGTCTATAGATCTCATCTCTGTGGTTCAACAACAGTGAACAAATTAATAGAGAGAGAAATGAGGTTGATGAGAGACTCAAGGTCTGGATCGTGGAGGGTCTCAATTTCTATGCTAAGTAGTTTGGGTTTATTGCATAGGCAATTTGGAGCCATTGAGCAGTAACTGTACAAGATTCGCATTTTAGAAGGATGGCTTGTGATTGGCTCAGGCTGTGGGAACAAGGCCCAGAGATTCCCTGACCTGGGAACAGACAGGAGTCCCCGGAGAGGTGTGATCATGCCAAGGGAAACAGTGGATGAAGGAAGGAAAGGGAGGTGGCACCAAAATTCGGAAGCTGGGTGCAGGGCTTAGGAGACCCATCAGAGGTGACTCCAGATTCCTGGCTTGGGTGGCAGTCATTCACTAAGACTAATGAAATAAAATGAATGAGATAAATGGATCTGGAAAAGAAACTGATTTTGGAAACAGCAAGTAAAAAAATAAAATTAAACATAAAAGAAGAAAGAATTGGCAAAATAAATCCTGTGGGCTCCCTGATCTTTATTTTGGCTCTTTACCTGGCACCTGGAACTGGGCACTTGGCTCCTCCACCTGTGAACTCTCCTGTCTGCTGGGCCCAGACTGCCCAAGCCCAAGAAGGAGGGCTGGCTCCCAGCAGCCTGTGCTTAAGACCCTCCTGGGGACTTGTGCTCACTGAAACTCCTGCCTGGTGACAGAAACAGATTGCTGAAATCGTAACTGTGTTAGTTGAAAGAACGTAGAAAGTGTTTTATTTATGAAGCTTGGCACCAACATTTCCATATTTTGAAATGAGTCTCCATCTTCGCTGTCCAGTGACCACCACTTAGCACTGGACGGGAAAGGCACAGATGGACAGACCCCGAGAATCCTTCAGCAAGGCCAGAAGGGCCAGGCGCCTGCCCCACAGCACTTGATCACCTGCACTTGATTTCTTCCCCTTTCACCGATAGATGTCCCTGTAGCAAATGAAAGGGTTTTGAAAGGAGTCCAGGAGTGTAATTAAGTGAGACAATACAGATGCCAGGATTTAAGCACTGCCAGTTTTATGTAATTTAATTAATACTGCGGAGAGGGAAAAATGCTTGCCTGTGCAGTATTTTGTGCAGTAAAGAGCTGCTGACTGAAGGGCACTGTTGCAACAGAAGACAGAGGAGGAGAGTTGCTCCGGAGATGTCTCTATTTGATTAGAAAGAGCAACTCAACCTGGCGTCCTGTTTACTATTTTATGTCTGACATTTTACAAGCCTGTGTAATGTAATTATCTGTCGTGGTTCCAACAGCAACGCAATCATCTATACAGTTGTACCTGTCCACCAGGCACCGTCCCAGACACCCATGGTGCCTGCAATTTCCTCTGCTAGCACTGTGCTCTCCTTCCAGACCAGAGCCCAGGGAGGAAAATTCCAAGTGAAAGAACGACTCTCTTCCTTAAAAATATAAGTAGGCCAGCATCGTTATTACCAGCTGTGATTTTTTTTTGTTCAGCCAGAACATTTTGATAAATATGTATTTCATCTTCCTCAGAGAAGTAGTGGATATGGCTTTAGATGCAGACTCAAAATCAATTTTAGTAATAACTGTGGGTGTAGCTCACAGCTCCCTAAATGAAAACCAGGGAACATGAAAAGAGAAAGGCTGTGATCAGCCAGCACTCAGATAAGGTCCCAGTGTCTCAGGTGGCTCCTCGTTTACAGCTTATGGATTTTGAATGAGGGAAAACTATTTGAAATTTCAAAGAGTTTTAAATTTGTCTTTATTTAAAATGTTCCTTTTTTCTCTTTGTCCTTCATAGTTCTTTACAGAACTTTCATCCACTGCACAGAGTAAACATTACACTGTGTTCTGGAGTGAAAAACAGGGAGGAAGGGAAGGACACGGTGCCAGAGAAGGTCAGAATGTGGCCACCCTCCTGTGTGGCCTCCGCATCTCTCTGTGTTCTTCTCTCTGGACACATTACCCTAAGGTGGTTTCTAGTTGACCATCATCTATTCTAATCAAATATGATAAGAACTAGGGGACACAGTTTAGCAATTTCAGTTAAAATGCAGATTCAATATAACCAAAAGAATAAATATTGGGGAAATTGATCTGCTTTGGATTATTGAGATAATAATATGTGTGCCATATAATTCAGATATGATTACAGCATGTTCCCTTTGTTTTACCTAAGTATATATGAAAGACTCACTTTGATGGTGCTCAGTGAACATGAAACTGCAGAAAAGGTAACCTCTGGGGCCTGGGCACGGTGCCTGAAGCCCACTGGACAGGTCTCCTCCGAGCAGCTGTGCTTTATCGCTGCCGAGTAGGGAACAACGCCTGAACTTTGGGATTTAAAACAACCACCGTGTGATTTGTTCACAATATTGTGCATCAGAAATCCAGGCAGTGCTGAGCAGGACACTTTTTTGGCCCTGGAGACATTGCCAGTGACATTAAGTTGCAGTCATGGGGCTTCACCCTCTTGTCTGCCATGGTGGAGGAGGCCAGCAGGACGGGGCCCCTCACTCTCCCCTCGGCCAGTGTGCGCTGATCCAGCAGTCACCAAGACGAGCGAAGACAGCAGCTGCAGGGACGGCCTTGCGGAGAAAGGCACAGGGCGTCCTCCGCTGCACACTCTCGGTCTGGCCCAGGAAAGGGCCGGAACAGACTCAGGGGGAGGAAGGCAGGCACTGCCTCGCAACAGGAGGCAAGAATCTGCAGCCAGCTACCATCTCAGAACCCGCCCTCTGGCCACAGGTGATTTATATTGTCTGACATGCAAAATGCACTCATCCCCTCCCAAGACCCCAGCGTTCTCCCCACGGTGGCGTCAGAATCCAAGGCCAAGTCCAGGGCCTCGTCGTGAGCCAAACGCAATAAGCACAAGAACTCTGAGGAAGTGCTCTTCTGTGCTCCAGAGCAGACACCGGAAACGGAGAGCACCAGGTGACTCCAAGCCTGCCCACCTGCGTCCCCCGCTTCTCTTGCCCATCCAAGAGGGTCCACTTCCCCTGCCCCTGGGAGTGGCTCCTCCTTCTGGGACTTTGATTCACTAGGGATCATGCTGCCTTTTCGTAAGAAATGACCTGCGTTTACAGCAGAGCAGTTTTCTGACTGCCTCAGAATACGGGAGAAGGAGAAAGAAGACCTTGTGCTTTACATTGTCTTGGTCCCTCTCCACGCACAGTCATAAAGCTTCTTGTTACAGTTTGGATCTCACAGGTGCCCCAGAGGTCCACAGGGTAAAGCTTTGACCCCTGGCAGGTGTCACTGGAAGGGAATGGAGCCTTTGAGAAGCGGGTCTCAGTGGAAAGTCTTTGGGTAATTTGAGTTCTGGCCTCGAAGGAGGCTGTGGAGGCCAGCTCCCCTGCTACCTGCTCCCTGGCTGCTGACCAGGTGAGGAGGTCTGCCTACCATGCACTCCTCCCACGGTGTGGTGTTCCAACACAGGCCTCTAACCAACGGAGCCAGCCCATCATGCACTGAAACCTCGAAAAGTCTGAGCCAAAATAAACCTTTCTTCTTTATGAGCTGATTATCTCAGGTATGTGTTACAGTAATTGTAAGTTGACTAACACACTATAAAGTTGTTTGGAGAGATGACAGTGTATAAAATTATAAATTTAATCTATTGGACAAAATAGAACCCACATATTCTTTGAAACCAGCTTCTCTACTTTGGCAGTGAGTCAGGATGCTGTGGGAAAGCGCCCTGAAGAATCTTAGGAAGAATTTTGTCTATCTTGGAAGGAGCAACAAGCTCCTCTTAAAACTTCCTGAGACCTTAACAAAGGGTTTTGCATGCATGCCCTTAATATAACCTTGAGCCCAAGACTATGTATTACTGTGTAGCACCTGCCTTTAAATTTTTTCCAAATCACCTCTTCCCTTGGGAAGCTTTGGCCTTTTAGACAGGTTAGAAATGAGAAGGTTTGTTTTCCAACCCTGAGTTGGAATACTGCCTTTATATTCTGCTGAGAAATCAAACTGTTCCTTTTAAAATCCATCTTTCTCTTCACATTTTATCATCAAGATCTGAAAGAAGATTAGTAGCACTTTGGACACTGTAACTGTGCCTGGGAGTTTCCTTAACTAGAGCCACCAATCCCTGAGGTCCTGTCCTGTCTTCCGTGCTCCTGCAAGTGCCAGAGTTACCAGCTGGGGACACAGGCAACATCTCTCCAGTTGTCACCCACGGTGTCTCCACTGCCTTTCCCTTTGACCCTGGCAGTCTTCTCGCTACCTTTTAGGTTTCTCTCCACCAAAACCAACACCATCTGACACCAAATCCCGCTTCAATCTCTCTATGGCTGTTTTTAACAAAGCACTTCAGAGCATAGCAGCTGAACGGTCCATTACTCCTCGCAGTTCTTTGTGTTACCAGGGAGTGCTCTGCTTCCTGTGGTGTCACAGGACACACTGGGAAGGTACAAGGGAGCAGAAGGACCTCAGGCCCAGGGCTGTGATTGGTTTTCATCGCTGGTTTCCATTAGGTAGGGCTGGAACCAGGGTTTTGGACTCTTCCATGGGGTTTTCTCCCTGTGAGGACTTGAGCCTCCCCGTGAGGTGGAGGCTGGGTCCCCTGAAGGACCTTCCAAGGAACGAAGGCAGAGCTCTGTCTTCTGAAGTTCAGCCACGGCTCTGCTCCCACCATGCTGATGAGCACAGTCTGGGCACAGCCTAAACCAAAGCAAGGTGAGGTAAGTCTGCCCCTCACTGTAGAAGTGACGAGGTGACAGTGCCAGGGGGCACACAGAGCAGGCGGCCTAAGTGGCAATCTCCGGAGACTCTAGAGGGAGCTGGGAGGGGCGAAGGTGTCTCTGCATGTGAAAAAGATGGATTTAGGACCATCAGAGGGCAGAGAGCATGGTGGGAAGTGTGCCCGTCCCAATCTCTGTGTCGGCATTGTGAACACTGTAACTGTGCCTGGTGTGACTTCAGGTGTGGCCTGATTTGAAAATAGGGTCGTCGAAAATATATGAGCTAAGATGAGGTCATATTGGAGTACATTATGTCCCTGATCCCCTGTCATCATTCTTGTAAGAAAAAGCAAAATTTAGACAAAGAAATGCACACAGGGAGGATGTCCCATAAGTAAAGACGGATTGGGGCAAAGCAGCAGAAGTTAGGGAACTCCCAGGATTGCCCCCCCAGCGGCAGCTGGGGAGAGGCACAGAACAGTCCCCTTCACAGCCTCCGAAGGAACCTACCAGCGATGCCTGATCTCAGACTTCCAGCCTCCAGAACTGGGAGAAAACAAATTTCTGCTGTCTAAGCCGTCGATTTATGGGACTTTGTTACAGCAGCCTTAGGAAACTCATATGAGCAGCTGTAGGCCTTTTGTCGAGTACCTCTCCAGGCAGGTAAAACAAGAATAATTCCTGCACTTAGGATCTGCTGAATTCTTCAAGAAGCTAGGTAAACACAAGTAGTAGCATTTTCACAAAAGATGAACCCTTTTCCTGAAGTAGTTTCTGCCGTGCTTTATTCCAAACTCTCTAGTGGGGTTTTAACTGGGAGCTTGGCCGAAGTGTGTGGCTGTGTGTGTGAGCGTGTTTGTGTGTGTGTGCACAATTGTGCTGTGATTCCCTCCAAGACCACAACGTATGGCTGTTCTCAGCAGCCTATGTTGGAAGGACTTGGTTCCCAGGCATGGCTGCTATTTTTATCTCACTGCTGCATGGAGAGAGGTGAGTGCTAATACCTCAGCTAACCTTTGCACAGAGGAACCTCCTCCAGAGAGCCAGGCTCAGCCGCACCTGTGCCACAAGCACCAAAGCCGCCCCTGTACAGGTAACTGGTGGTCGCTGCCATTTTTGCAAAGGGTTTGGGCAAGAGGTTTTGGGCACTGTTTTATTCTAGTTTCCAGGTGGCTGTTTTGCCAGGTTACCACAGCAGTGGTACGGCTGCCTCATGCCAGGACAGCACGCTAAACCCCAGCCTGGGTGCTGGAATATGCATGAGGGGACGACGAAGATTGATCTGTCCGTGGAGGATTGAAATGTGAGCATCTGCTGTAATGGCACTGAAAAGGATTAGACTCATCAACTATAGTGATTCATAATGATGGCTGTGTTTGCTCTTAGAATATTAAGGGAATCAACCATCCACTTAATTGCCAAAAGAACTTTCTTTTTTTTACCCTAAAACATCTCTCTCTCATTCTCTCAATATATCGATTTTTATATAGATATATCCCCAAATGGTATTACTGGCTCAAGCATAAATGTAGCAAAGAAAAATTAAAATGAGCTAATATTTTTGATTAATGCTAGGTTCTGTGGCTGAACTTAGGAGCATAAATATCCCTTTAAAAGTAATACTGTCTGCAAATAAGAGCAAATCAAATTTCAAGGCACTTTGTTAATGAAAAGTATTGATTTTTATAGCATTTGGTCCAAACCATTTCCAATCTACTTGATCTCCTCCTCACAATGAGCTCTTCCTCCCTGGGCATGAGGGGTCCTCCACCTTCAATGGCTTTTGGCCTCCGCTCTTTTCTCTTGATCTTTGCTTTGTGATCTCATTCATCCCACATCAGAGTCACCCACTGGACACAGTGACCCTCCTTCCCATGAACTTGCCCAGTCGCTTACATTTCTGACCGCACTGCTCGCCCCCCTTCCTTCCTAATTGTGCAGCTTTATGTCCGCTCACCAACCTGCCAGGTCTCTCCACCCCTGGAAATGAAGCTGAACATGCAGGTCAGACTCCCGCCTCCCTGGGCCGCCACAGCAGCCTGCTGTCTTCTCACCCGCCACAACACACAGGCTACCCGGGCAAGGCCACCCTGCCCCACCTCAGGGAGTCTAGGCTAGTGCCTGAATGGGACAGTATGCCAGGGAGCGTGAGATGGAGTCGGGTAAGTGTTGTTGAGCAGAGGAAGGAATGTGGCTGCCCATAGAAGCACCACGACGATCCCCAGGCCCAGCGGGGAGACATGTGCTCCCAACCGTTCACCCAGGACCCCTGAGCTGTGGCTTCACTCTTCCCTTCAGCAGTGACCACAGACATCATATGACACCCAGGTGTTTTGAATTTAAGCCTAGTGCTCTTAGCGGGCGTGAGTGTTTATGTTTGTCTCCCTGGTTAGATCAAAACTCTCAAAGACTAAATCTCTGATACCCGTGATGGGGCAGGGGAATGGCACCCAGAAACCATTGCTGTTTTACTTGACTTTGTCAACCACCGCAGCGGGATGGGAACGATGCTTCACAGCATGTGAGTAACAGTGAAGCAGGGCATGGAGAACCTTCCTTGTAGGACACTTGAAACAGTAAATGTAGATAGGAGTGTGCTGAACACAGGGCCTTCTTTATCATCATAACAGAAAATGCATAGAAATAACAGACTCTCCTTTAACCATCACCTTCCTGGGTCTAGTGGCACACATCTGTAATCCCAGCAACTCAGGAGGCCCAGACAGGGCCAAGTTCAAGGTCAGCCTCAGCAACTTAGGGTGCTATAACCTATCTCAAAATAAAAATTGAAAAGGGCTGGGGTGTAGCTCAGTGGTAGAGCACGCCAATGTCCCATCCCCAAGACCATAAAAGAAAAAAAAAATTTTTTTTGTTTAGTGACACAGGACAAAGGTTGTGGTTTAACTTTGCTCATGGAGCAGAATGTGACCACACAGAAAGTACCCTTCGAAAATGGCCATTGTTAGTTGAGAGTAAAGTGCAGAGGTGTTTTGTTTGGCAAAGGTGAGGTGTTCTCAGATGTTTAGGCAGTTGCTGTCCACAAACAAGGCTGTTAACTCAAAACAAAGACGTTGCCTCCTATGCAAGAGCTTGGCCTGGGGGCGGCTGTGCTGGTTACCAGCAGGCCCTCAGGAAGGGGGCGGGACTCCTAGGGCCCTTCCTGCCTTTCGCTGGGCCCACCACACAGATACTTGTGCTTGTGGTCTTTCCCCAGCCCCAAAGCCTCCCGCTCTGTTTCTACCCTCCTGGGGTCAAGGAACAGAGACAGACAGGACCCTAGGACGGAGGAGCTGTGCACCTGCCCAGCACACTGTGATCACAGCTGCCACGACAGAGGGCCAAGTGAGAGGCTGTGCCATTGGTGAGTAATTATGCAGCCATAATTACTTTTCCCACACGTTTCTTTCAAAATAACCTGTTGTGCTGGAATGCCTGCCCAGTCACTGGTGGTGATTGCCACTGCGCCCAGGCTGAGGCCCTGCCGCCCTTGGAGCCATCACTCAGTGTCACAGGCCTGCAGAAGACCAGGGTGCCCGGGAGAGGTAAATCTCACAAACATATGGCCTGTTTGCCACCTGAGGCAGAGGGACTCTGTCTTCCCTTTTAACTCTCATAAAACATGTTTTGGGACGGAGACATTTTTGATGCATAAATCTCGGACACTGAAGGTTCAATCTTGTTCTCTCGACTCTGGAGTTATTTCAGGCCATATGCCGCCGCCCGCCGAGATTTCCAGCACCAGACACGATGTGAGTGAGGCCGACAGGGCGAGGGGAGCGGAAGTTCACACGCAGGGAAAATCGGTATTTTTCACATCAGATGTTGGCCGTGCTTCCGTGTCTGGTGTTAATTACTCTAACAACTACGGAACAGAAACCGCTGCCCCAAGGCGCAACCGCAAGACCAATGAGTCCCAAGTCCTCACGGGAAGCGGCCAGCACACCGCCGTGCTCTTCCCACAACCCTCCGTGGGCCGTGGCCATCCTCGGTGTTGCCCACCCCCGGCCTCCGTGTGGAAAACCTCAGAAACAAGAGGCCACTCAGGTCAGCGCGCTCCCGCTGGCGATGGCACTCTGGCCTCCAAAAATACTTCCTCTTGTTGAGACAAAATCTTCCCTTCTTCAGCTTTCATTTCCTCACCAGATAAAAATAAGTCCCCAATGAGAACTTGAAAAGATAAACAAACAAACAAATAAGTACAATTTTGTGGTAAGAGTAAAACTACAGAAAAACATAGAACTCAAAACCTTTCCGTTTGAGGTGAGAATATCATTCCTGATGAATGTCATTTCTGCTGAACGCTGACACCACTTGATAAAGATCTGTCATTCTTTGAACGAACCTGACCAGGCATGAAGGAGGGGTAGGAGGCCCCTCAGATGCAGTGTGGCTCCTGGGAGATTCGGTGCCAGGCTCCAGCATGTGCAGGAAGGGGAGGTGAGAGGACGTGAGTCCCCCGCCCCAGGCCTGTGGGCTAGTCTCTCGGGAGTTACCTGCCTGGATTGCTGTTAGACTCTGTCAACACTGAAGAGCATCCGGAAAACTGGTCCTCAGCCCAAACCCTTTCCAAAGGACCTGACTTGCCTCTTCAGAATGGCACTCATCACTTTGTTGACAGCTCCCTCTTCAAGGGGGGAAATCAGTATCTTAAGACGTACTCGAAGGGCCCTGCCATCAATACAAATTCCCACAGACACGGTGGGGCGGAAGCCAGTGGATTCCTCTTATTGTGGCTGGCTGATTTCCATGAGTCCAGCCACGGCAAGGAGTCCTGGCCCTTTATGGCAGCTCGTTGTCAGACCCCTGAAAGGGCAGCCCAGATGAATTCCTCTCCCCTTCCTCCAGAACACCCCATGCCTGATGACCCGGCCCTCTTTCGATATTAATAAAGTGGGAAACAAAGATTCATAAATCAACTGGGTAGCTGGGAACTAGAGCCCACAGCATGGTCCTTAGACCAGCAGCAGTGGCAACATGTGGGAGCCTGTTAGGAATGCAGATTCTCCAAAGGACCGAGACCTTTAATCAGAAGCCGTGGCAGGGAGCAGTCTGCCTGGTGGCAACCCTCTAGGAAACTCATGGACCGTCCTCAGGAGAACTACTGCTCCAGGCTGCGTAAGAACTGCAAAAGGCATCTCAGGTGGCATCTGGACCACCCTTCTCCAGCGGACAGGCCTTGTACCTGCCAAAAAGCAGAGGGTTTTTCACACACGGGTCTGCAATTAAAAGTTGGAAACCTCACTGCAAATGGCCAAACTTTAAATTTAAATTCTCAGTCTTAATTTTATGATAATAAAGCTTACTGCTGTGGGAATAATAGGATGTAGTTAACTGCCCTCAGTGGCAATATTTCATCCAGGCTTGATGGGACAATTTTAAAATATCATTAAAGAGACAAGTTGTACAATAGAGCACGGCAAAAGTGTGATTATCTTAGGAGATTAAATCCTCAAACACCATGTGGCTTCTAAATGCGCATCTCCTATCGATTTAAAACGCATAGTTAATGGCTGAGTTTCAGAAAGAAAGGCACGTGAAGCCCTCACACACTTTTGTAAGTGCCTAGAGATCCTGAATATTCTTAAACAGCATTGTCTGCTGCAACTATCTTCCCATCTGAAGACAGCTTTTTCCTCTCTACATTTGCCACATAAGGAGAAGAGGACAAAAGAAACACTAGGAAAGTACAAGAAAGGCAAACCCACCTAGGTTCCCATAATTCAGAGAAAAGGCTGTTTCTTCTCCTTCAGACGGAGGGCTGGAGGAACGGGCCAGGGCACAGGGACAGCAGCAAGCCCAACAGGCAGTCACGCATGCCACTCGGCCCTCTGCTTTTCCTTCCTAATACGTGCACATTGACAGCTGGATACCTACAGTGCCCTCATTAATTGTTACAGACTGCTCCAGTTTCTGTACCGGGCACATAGGCCACAGCCTATTTGATAAAATTTGTAATTATTTTGCTGTCGTCAGTGGTCCTGGTATGACTGTGCCCAGGTGTTTGGGTACGGCTGCCTACTGCCTTGGGAAGTGGCACAGGAGATTTGACAATGCCAGGTGAGCGGCCATATTTAAGTCTCCATGCATCGTGCCAAGGAACTTCTCAGAAGGGGCCAGCGCTGCCTGCTCCCTCACACACGCAGGAACACGCGCTTTGCTCTGAGACCTGTGAGGTTTGATCCAGGCACTGAACTGGGGGCAGTAGAGTGTACAAAATAGTCTATTCGTTTTCTAAATAATTTCCAGTGCAATACAGCATCTTTATTCTAACATGAGACATCTCTTGTTCCCCCTTTTGTTTAGGTGTTGTTTCCTTCATTATCACTTTGCACAAACTCTTTGTTTATTAAGGCTAATGTTCTTTGTAGTGCACATCCAAAATAATACCATACTAGCTGTTTTTCTGTTGTCTTTATTTATGGTGTCTTTTGTACTAAAAAACCTTATTTAAGTATTTTTGTGTTTTAAATGTTAATTTAATTTTAATTTTACTTTATTATGTTTTCAGATTTCTTGGTTATTTTGCTTTTTTTTTTTTTTTTTGTCTAAACCACCACCTGTGATTTAATCTGGTTATAACGAATGCTTACTGGATTCTTGTTTTAAAAAATAAAATTTAATCAACTGCACCAATAGCATTTATTAACTAGTCTAACTTGTTCTCTATAACTTGAAATGATGTATTTATGTTCAGCCTCTCTACCTACATGTATAGGTGAATGGAAATGTGGGCAGGAATCAGCCTGTCAGTTCGTATGTGAGGGTTAACACAACTATAAACACTGTGTGTTTCAAATACTGTGTGCATCTTAAATAGCTACAGAATATGTTTTATATGGGCCCAGGGCCCGCCCCCACTAACCTTTATGGAAACGGCCTGAGCATTTTGATGTGTTTATTTTCTAGGTACAACTAAAGATTGCTTTGTCCAAAAAAAACAAACAAATCTTCAACTAATGTTTGATTTGGATGACAGTGAACGTTCGGTAGTGGGGAAGTATTATGTAGTGGGGAAGTATTATGTGGTCTTGTTTCAAAATGTTACTAACTTTTCAAGGTTGTTTTTAATTGCAAGTATAAGTGGGATGTTTTATTCCATAATGTTCTACTGCTGGTCATATGATTTCAGAGAAGCTGTTGGTGTTTTCATCTTAACATGCTAACTCCTCATCTCCTGAAATCTCTTGCTTTCCTTGAGAGTTTATCAGTTATTTCTTATTTTCCAGCTACACAATTACTCAATCTCCTAATACAGAAAAAAAACCCTGCAGGCTTCAGATCCTCTGCTTAATCGCCTTAGTAACTTTGCTTATTCCTGGTGTTGGCAGGACACTACTGGTGCTTCACATTATGAATGTTCTGGCTTTCCACTCAGGCATCAAAAGGGATCATATATTTTTTGAAACATGGAATAGATATAAAATTTCATCAAATGCAACTTTAGCATTTTTTTGAAAGGAGCATATAGCTCTTAAGGCTAATTTTATTAGCTGAATTTATAAGAGCAAAAGTGCCTTTCTTTCTTAGAATTATTCACAGTGATCATCCACTTACTGCCATCCTCTTTAAAACATTTAATTGACATTTATATGTCAATATGCTCATAAGAAATTGTCTATACATTTCATTTCGAGTTCTGATCTTACAGTGGTTTGGGATTTATCATTTTGTTGAATGTATAAAAATACTTGAGATGTTCTCTTTTTCTCTCTGAAAAGAACTTATATAGGAGATATTTTTCTTTAAAGATTTGAAAAATGCCGGACTCAGTGGCGCATGCTTATAATCCCAGAATTTTGGGAGGCTGAGACAGGAGAATTGTGAGTTCAAAGCCAGCCTTAGCAACGGCAAGGCACTAAGCAACTCAGTGAGACCCTGTCTCTACATAAAACACAAAACATGGCTGGGGATGTGGCTCAGTGGTCGAGTGTCCCTGAGTTCAATCCCTGGTACCAAGAATAAATAAATAAAATAAAATAAAGATTTGAAAAAAATTCACCTGTGAAATCATCTGGGCTTGTCATGTTTTTTCTCTGAAATGTTAACAGTATTTTTAATTTCTTTAAAGCATTTTGGCTAATTTTGGTTGTATTTTATTTCTAAAATCAATGTTGATAATTTACATTTTTTGCACATTGTTTGAAATATTTGATCTAGATTTTACTTTTAGAATGCACAGGGTATTTCTTATTAGTTATTCTCTCTAGTCCTTCATTTCTTGTTTTCTTTATTTTTTCCACTAAAGAACCAGATATTGAATGTGTGTATCCATTTCACTTTCCTTATATCTTTCAACTTATTAATTTCTCCTTTTATTGTTGTAAATAACTTGTTTTCTGCTTAGGTTCCCCTGAGAACAGCGGTGAGTATATTTTTTAACTTTTTAAATTGATGATCCTTATTATAATCATTTTCTTTACAATCTGTCTCTGCAGTTGTATTTCTATGTCCTACCCTAAGTTTCCTGTTTTGTTTCTTCTTAGACAATTGCAGTTTTGCTTAGACTCGAGGACATGTGCATTGTTTCTTCTTTTATCACGCTGCAGTCCGTGCTGCACAGCTGGTCCAGGCAGCTAGAGAAACGACACTCCCCCTTCTTCTAGAAAGACCTTCTCATATCCTCCATGTCCAAGGTCCACGTCCCAGATCCCACCCAGGAGTCCCCAGGCCAGGAAGGGACCCACCCAAGTCCGACAAGCCTGGCCTGGTGCTGGAGCTGGGAGCTGTGTGTCCAGGAAGGAAGGAGCTGGGAGCTGCTTCAGCCCAGGGATGCTGAGCCCTGGATAACCAGCCTGGGCTCCTCTGCCTGTGGAGCTGCCGTCCCTGACTCCAGGGGCCTCGCGCGCTATCTTCAGGCTCCTTGCCCTACAGTTGTATCTCATCCCCTCCTCATCCTCCTCCTGGTTACTGCCACAATGCTCCATTAAAACTGCTCTTTTCTTCTCTGCCTGTACATCTTCACTTTATGCTTTTAATTTTCAAAAAATCTGAGTCACACTATTGGGGAGGGGGGCGAGGTGACACCTATTTTCCTTTTTAATATGTAGACATTTCTCATTCTTTGAGAAAGAATTTAAATTTGTTGAGAAATTTGTGGTTAGGTTATTATTGTTACAATTATTTTACTTTTGTAAATAACCTTCTATTGTCTGATGTTTTGCACATTTCTCTATAACCTTCAAAAGCTTCACCAGATCCTGTCTTGGTACTGAAGAAATTGACCACATTATTCTTGCACATGTTGAATTTCTTTAACATAGTCATGTACCTTTATTTGAGAAGAGTTAATGTTTCCTAATTATCTCAATACTAGTTTTTAAATCACTGGATGTCCCTGTCGATCCCTGAAAGTATCAGGTTTGAAAACTCTGTTGGCAATACTCTTCTAAATATCATTTCTTTGTATCTCGTGTGATATTTCTTCTGAGATACTCCTCCTCCACCAAACTAGTTTTCTGTTAGTTTCACTGTTGGACACTGCTAGTTCATTTTTAAATTCTGTAGTATTATTTTCTATGCAATTTCTTTGCTCAATTATGTCAGGCTTTTAAAAGTCATCATTCATCATTTATTTGGAACTGCTTTTACTGTTTGCTGGTGCATTAGGGTCCTCCAGAGGGACAGAACCAATAGGAGATAGATGGATGGATGAATAGATAGATAGATAGATTGATTGATTGATAGATAGATAGATGGATAATAGGCAAAGGAGGGGGCATTTCTTAGGGAACTGGGTCATAGGATCCTGAAGACTGAGGGGTCCCAGGTCAGGCTGTTTGCAGCCTCGAGACCCTGGTGCTGGTAGTGTGGTTCAGTCGAGCTCCAAATACCTGAAAATCAGGGAAACTAATGGTGAGTCTCTCAATTTCAGGCTGAAAGTCTGAGAAGCTTGAGAGGGGTCTTCTGATCCAAATCTTGAAGTCTGAGAGCTGGATTTCAGTGTCTATAGCAGGAGGCCAGCCTGCCCCAGCGGGGCGTGGATGGACACCAGTTCCATTCTGTGTTCTCTCCGGCCCAGCCACCTGGATGGTGCCCACACATACCCAGGCTGGTCTCTCCCTTGACGCACTCACTGTCCTCTGCAAACACCCCGACAGACGCATACACATCAATGCGTCTCCTGTTCTTTATTCCTTGTTCCACTCATGTTGACACCGAAAATCAACCATCCCACCTGGAAAAGGTGTTTCTTCATCTCTCACGTGTGCCTTTTTTTGTTCATGTCTTTTTAATGTAGAATTGGGTACCTGTCCCATGTGGGTGGTTTTTTTTTCCTTTTACCTTCTCACTTCTGATGACTGGGTTGTAGCTGGTCCTGCCATTTGCCTGAACATCGCATGAGTAAAAGCTTCGAGAAGCCTCCTGTTGCTTCTCACACAGCACATTTGGGTCCTCCTCTGAGCCTGGAGGTGGGGGACCAGGTGTTGTGCTGCAGGCTTCCTCTGCTATGCAGCTCCCAGGGCCCTTCAGATAGCTGGAGCGGGAGGGCCTTGCTCCCTGAGCGGCCCACAGAGTGCTTGGACACGCTGCTTCATGGAAAGTAGACCCCACATCTGGACTATGCCCTGCTTCTGAGGTGGGCCATGGTGCTGACTGGAACAAAGCCAAGGTGCCCCCAAACTTGTGGGTGTTGGATTCGGCAGGCTGGTGTCTTCTTTCTCCACCACCTCTGCTCCCAGGCTGCAAAGGTTTGCTGGGAACTTCACCCTATTCATTCAGAAGCCAAGTCAGAGGAAGCAGCACCTCCTTTCTTCCTTCATGGTCTCCGCTGCCAGCCTGTGGAGGGGAATCTGAGCACAGGCTTCTTCCCAGTACCACTGCTGCCCATCTGGAGCTCCTAGTGGGATCTGGGATCTTTGCATCCCCAGGCATCAGCTCTACCCAGTTCTGCACCATCCCGTGTCTAGAACATCCTCTTTTTATCCAAATTGTGCCCTCTCAAGTTTTCAGTTAGAGAGTGAGGAGTTTTATTCTGTTCTCAGGTCTTCAAATTAATTTCAGAGGACATGATTTCTGTAAGTTGGAGAGAAGAGCCAGGGGAGTTTGTAAACATGTAATTTAGCTGACATCTTCCCCAGAAGTTCTTGTCGCATTCATTTAAATTAACTCAGTGTAAGCAGATTTGACTCTGTAATATGTAATTTGAATATGTGCATGACCATACTAATCACTTATCTCTGGGGGTCTTCTTAATATAAATATATGAATCTCCCCTGAAGTCATTTTAGAAAGAACTGGAGAAAGGTTCGTTTGGCTGAAACTCTAAAACTTTAAACAGGTAAACAGAAAGGTTGTTTTTTATTAATTTTTTGTAATCATGCAGTCATGGGCACTGTTTTCATGTTTATCAAATAATGCCAAGCAATTTTATTCAGATCATTGGATTTGCTTTCAGCACCTGGGTAAAAGATTTGAAATGTGCCTTTCTGAAAATGTTGGAATTTTTCCTACTATGGGATGTAGCCTACTTCAAGTACACATATCAGCACCATCCTTATTGTTGCAGGCAACACAGGCTCCTCCCACTTCCACCAAGCCCAAAGGTGCAGAACCAAGGCTAGAAAACAAGCCCAGGAGTTTCACTCCATCCAAGCAGTCATCACCTCGACAGGCTACAGGGTAGCTTACATTCTATACCATCCTTTCTAGTCATGATGGCTGTGCTTCCAAATTTAAATAACTACTGCACTGTACAGGGCATTGAAGAGAAGTATTTGCCTGACTTGGCAATACAGTAGTATATAATAGTGTCAGACAAACACTTTTCCAAGGACTCAATTGGCCTTCTAAACCATTGCTTCTAAAGCTCTTTCCAATCCTCCCCACACCCATCTGGCAAATTCTATAAAATGAACAAATTAATGTCTTATTGCTGTCTCTAAATGTTAAGATTGAAATGGACAGACTTTAATAGCAGCATTAATTTGGTATGCTCTGGGAGATTAATGTAAGTGAGCCCCACTTCCCATGAACTACAGCAATTAGGTTAGAGTATTATGAATAGAATCACCCAGGTGAGGAAGACTTCCAGGGAAAGTGCCCTGCTATCACAGAGCAAAAGCTAAGAGGCCTTGCCTAGTTCAGCTCTGGAACTCAGATAGTGAACAAATCTGGCTGTTGCCAAATCTCAGTTTCTTTGATGTGGCTGGGGTACATCTCAATGGGTGGGGTACTCGCCTTGCATGTCCCAGGCCCCACTCGTAGAGGTGGAGGAGACAATAGTTACCTCATGGAAATAATATGACAATTCATCATATAGACTGTAGGAGAGATAGTTGGATTAAAGCAGAACCTGAAACTTAATGCTATATATATATATATAACTGAAAACATACACTCAAGTGCTTATATGCTCAAGTCTGCACTAACAAAGTGAGCAACAGACTGAACTGAAATCATGAAACTATATGTAAATCCCCTTTCTCTTCTCTTCTGAGCCTCCCTGGTTTTGAAATGGGTGGCTCTGTATTTCTCAGAGCACAAAATGGATGTAGAGAGGCTGAGTCCTTCCTAGTGATGGTGTCTCTGTGAGTTTCCCTCTTGTCTAATTTCCTGAGTGGAAGCGGCAGAAGGAAAACTGAAATTCCAAACCAAAAGACAAACTTGCAAATGACCTTCTAAGGTGCGCCTGGGCTAGGACCCGGTTTCCCCTTACGTTTATGGGATGGCCTGTAGTTTGCAAAGCACTTTACTGTGGATATGCCCCTGTTCCAGGCCTGTAGGTGTGATGTCACCCACCTCCAGTTGAACTGGAAGGCTGGCCTTACTACTCCACACACAGGGAAGGGAGCAGAAGCCAGGCCTCACAGCTGAGGAAAGGAGGAATCACCAAGGTGTCCTGAGAAGTTCCTGCCTCCATCCCTGGACCCTCGTGGTCTTCCTTGGCTGGAACTCACACTCTGTGAAAGCTTTCCAACAGGCCTCTCGGTACTAAGAAGAGAAAATGCAATCTATACCCTCTTCTTTTGATCTCATCTAATACTCTCCTTTAAATACCAAGGTATTAGCAGATAAACCATGTGGAAATGAGTAAGTAGACGAATTGCTTCTTGTTCTGCATTACACGGGGGATTTGGATGGATTAAAATTTCATCATTCATCTCCCCAGCCCCCAAGCCCCAGTGTTATTTTTACCATTTTATGTAAGCCAAGCGGATGTGCTTACATGGCTTATACTTTTCAGCGATTAAATCTATTTGCTTTACCCATTATACCTTCGATATGATTGATATGGTAAAACGCACAGAAAAAAACCTGATAATTACACAGGAAACATTCCTTGCCCAGTTATGGCTAAAGTGGGGTGCACAGAACATGTATTAATAGTCTTATAAAATGTTTGATCAGCATGTTAGAATGCTCAGGACTTTTCCAGGACTGAAGTGTGATTTGATTGGCTGATTGAGTTACACATTCAGTCTTGAACAAACCACCTATGCTCAAGCTGGGCTCCATATTGACTTCTCCTCTCCCCCAGGTTTTCATTGAAAGTGGTGTGTCGTGAGTAGCATCCTCACCAGAGTCCTTGAGGCAGAGTGACTTCTCCAGTGTGCCAAAGAGAAAGTATGGACACGGATTCCTCTGGACGTAAAGATAGTATAAAGAAATCAATGGGGATCACACTGTTGGATATATGTGCATATTTTTCAGATTTCTAGAAGTCATTCTCAGCCTTGTAGAGAATAGGCTTTGCCTCTCTATTTGAGGGCTTCCTTTTTAAATCCCCTCAAACACTAGTGAGTCATGCAAATGCAAAAATAAATAAGTAAATAAATCAGACAATGAAGTAGAGGATAACAAATATTCACATACTAGCATTCTAGTTTATTATTGATGAGGAAATGCTTTTTTGTAAACTCATCATTTTCAGACAATATTATTCACAGAATGGAATTCCACCAAAAGTAGATTTAAGATACATACAGAGAAAGAGTGTAAGAACTCAGTTGTGTAGCATGGGGCTCCAGGGCCCTGAAGGCTCCAGCCATACTGCCGCAGGAAACACACAAAAATAAATAAAATCTAATGACACTGTTATTCTCACCTAACATCCTCTCCACTGATCCTTTCCACTTAAAACTGAAGGCTTCCTGGACCTCAAAGCCCACTGACCAATAGTTCCCTAACTGAGAGAAAGCATTCCATGGGCTTTTCTGTAGAAAATCACCCTTGGGACTCCTGTAATCCTGTGACTTCTGATCCTTCCTCCTTTCCTGCACAGGCGAGCACTACGGTCTGAGCCATAGTACCTGCTTCCAGAGAGATTATCCTCAATTTCCAGGATAAAATTGAGAACTCCTACAATGACATGCTTCAGAGCCTCTCTCTACCACTGGACTGATCAACAGCCACTGTGCCAGGGAAGGAGGGACAGGAGGAGGGGACATGGTGAATGTCAAAGGGAATGCATTAGTCTTGCCAGTAGGGAAATTAGTAGCCACAAGGGAGGCAGGTAAAAGGCCTCTCTTGCTTTTATGTGGTTAGGTTACTCCACTCCGTGCTCATTTTAATTCCAGCTTTTCTTTTCTTAAAAAATTACTCCCAGTTTCTAAAATTTGTGAGAAACCCTCCCCAGGAAAATCCAAATGCTTTCTTTCTTCGTAAGTGCAATTTGCTCCCAAATGTTTTGTAGTTCAGCACGCTGAATGCTCAGTCGGCAGTTCGTCTTCATCGCCCACGTTAATTTCAAGTCTTTTCAAAAGTTGTGCATTTGGGGAAGCGTGCATACATTTCAACACTGCCAGCGAGATCCGAAGGGAATCACCTGGTCTATGCATACAGCTTTAGTGGGTCTCAGATTTGGTGGCAAAGAAGAAAAAGAATCCCTTCTGATTCCTGCCCCATCTTCTGGGCCTCAGCAGTGCTTTACAGACATTGTAATGAGGGACAGCTGCTATCCTTGTGCCCAAACATTGAGTGTACTCTGAATCCTCTGTGAAGGAGATCTGCACTCGGCCTCCTCACACTCATGTGACAGTGAGGAGCACAGTGAACCAAAAAGATCTGGTTAAACTGGCGGAAACCCAGAGCCCAGGCACTACACCCTCCAAAATACAGAATGAGTGGCGTCTTCACGACAGCCTCAGCCGCAGGCCTTGAATTTGCAAAGGCACTAAAAAGAGGAGTTACTATTTTACTGTAATCGATTCTGTGCCCTGATGAGATGCTGAGTTATTGCTAGATTTATTATAAGGGGGTAAACTCAACTAGTAGCTAAATTTAGAGAGCCCTCTTGCACTAATTTAGCATTTATGACCCGTCACACACACATACTCTGTTCATCTTTGAATGCATCACCCAGAAACATAAGTTCTCATTAAAAAATTTATTAATCTCGAAACATGGTAATAAAGCCAAAACAGTTAGAATAAATATGAAGTATGCACACAGTGCTGATCAGTCGTCTTCAGTTCAATAGCCCAGACAGTAACATTGCTTTCCAAGTTAGCTGAGTCTGCAGTTGGGTGAGTTTGCTGGGTCTGCCCTTACGGCTTACTACCTCCATTCCTGTAGGGAGCTGATCTTTTCTGTCACAGTATTTAGGTTTGATGAAAATAAATATTCCTATGTATTCTGAGTTGGTGTACAGGAAGAGAAAAGGGGTATCTTTTAAACTCTGTGTGTGTGTGATGCTGGAGATCAAACTCAGGACCTCGTATCTGCTAGGCAGGTGCTCTATCACTGAGAGCCCCAGCCCCCAGGAGGTATCTTCTAAATTCATCACCAAAAGATATAACACCATTGCTTTCCTGTTGAGTCCTCTATAACTGGCAAAAATAAGTAAAACAAAGCAAAATGCTATAGGCAAAAAGATATCTAAACATTGTGCAGCCATTGAAATGAATCTATTAAATCCTTGTCAGTAAACTTGAAGAATCTTTAAGACATTATGATCAAGGAAGACAGCTAGATGCTGAGATGCAGAGGTAACACGTCCTATTTCAGCAAGAGTTGGGTCCTCACCCCACAAATGCAGCCATTTGCTCAAATGTGATCACAGAGCAAGGACTGGGGTCCTGGGCACCTGCAGTCGACAGAGAGGTGAGTGTGCAGAGGAAAGAACACAAGGATCCCCACAGAATAAGGGCACTGATACAGGAAAAATTACAACGCAATGTCACTGTGTAAACCAAACCGTGCCTGTGCACACACTCAAAGATGTGTGTGAACCCCTTTGCCAAAATGGAGGGAAACACACGGGTGCTCCTTCTGTCTTTTCAGACATTTCTGCATTTTAAAAATAAGCATGCATGGTGGACTAAAATAAGGTTATTCTGCTGCAATAAAAGCAATCAATGTAATAAATATTCACTTCTAGCAATTTTCTGTTGAGTGAGCATATTTATATTGTTACAGAGGATCCAATATGTGACAACAGAAAATCATTCAATAGCCAAAAAATTCACATCTTTTGTGCAAATATGCAGCAGATATATTATAGCCCAGGGAAGTTCTCATGCAATGTAGCTGAAGTACATACTTAATGTCATTAAAAAAAAGTCACCTGAAACAAAACCACAAGATGGCACACATGTTGGTGCACATACGTGGTACTCAGTAAAATAAGTGGTAAACTACAAATGTGCATGCACACACACACATGCGCCTCCCTGAGGATATGCAAAGAACACTGGTTCAGACATGAGGACCGTGGGACTGAATCCTTGCTTCTCAAATATGTTTCTGAGCTTTTATGGGCCTCAGTTTCTTTGTCTATAAAACTGCTGGTGGAACAAGATCAACAATTTGCAATACGCCATTACATATGTGGGGCTGGAGGGCCAGGCACGAAGGAGCCAGGCCTGGTGGGGAGGGGCAACGAGGATCCACCAGGGAAGTGTCAGTCAAGCAGAGACCTATGAAGAGTGCTCTGGTATTAAAAGGGATTCAGAACATTATTTCCATCAGAGGAAACTGGACATAGGGATGCTCAGAAAAAAAGAGTGCATGGCAAATTTAGAAATCAAAACCCAAAGTTTAGGAAGACAGTGGATGGATGCTAAGTGGCTCATCTATAAAGAATCTGGTTTAGATGCAAATGGCTGAGGTACACTTATGCTATACTCTTTAAAACTGTGCTTGAGTTTCAGATTTCAAAAAAAAAGTTTGTGAACTAAATCTTAAAAGGAGAAAAATCTGTCTCTCTAGGGAATTTCTCAAAGATGAGTGAAGAAGTTCCTTGTAATCTACAAAGAATGAAAGTGTATCATTTCCAAAGCTGAAGTTGATAGTAGAATTTTGAATAACTCTCAATTAAAGGTAGGACACACTGAAAAAAACCTAGTTTTGCCTACTTTCATTCCAATTATCATAAATTTCAGAAACAACTGGATGCAATTATTCCAAGAAGCTTTTCAAAAAAATAAGATACAGCAACTGTATAGTGAAATCATAAGCTGATTAAAACAACTGACAACTGCTATATATTCCAGAACACTCCTTGGGTCATTGTGACTGACACTACCTTAAAAGTGCTTATCTGTTGCCTATTAATATTGAATGTCTCAGAATCTGGAGAAAATTGACTAAAAAATAAGAAATAAAACTTACATCCTATATCTTCTGTGTTACTGTCAAAAGTTCCTTACCATCACAAGCTACTCGGAAGTGTGAACCAACTCTGCTTAATTACTTCTAAAGATTTGACATGATATTAAACACTTAGAGATTACTTTTTGGGAATGATGGTGAAATTAAATGCTATAATCATAACAAACCTGAACCACAGCTACTCAAAATGAGCTGCTTTCAGCAAATAATAACAAGTGTAAAATGAACCGGCAAGTCTGTGAAAAGTTTGGGAAATAACATAATCAGCAACTGATACTGACAACAGTTCTTTGGAGATTTATCCAAAGCAGCAGTATATTTGTACATCTTCAACAAGGTGGAGGTCAGCTCAGCAAACACTCCACAGAACCAATAGATATGATCACTTTAAAAATACACACTGTATTTTTAAAGTGATCATATCTATTGTTTAATACACTCAGATGGATCGATGGGTCTCAAACCAGAGGCCCACGAGTGTCCTTCAGGAACATGTCTCCAACTTGAAAACTAAGACTTCTGTTCAAGATGGTACCCACTTCCCTCTCCATTTCCTGTGCACCCCTGATGGAACATGCACAGATCAAACACACACACTCCACATACAAAATATTAAAGCATGGCAAAAAGGCAAGTATGCCAATAGTGTATCAGAAATTTGGGGTGATATTTAGTGAACGTAAGTGTACAGGTTCAAATTGAGAGGAGGTGATGGAGAACACAGAGATCTTCCCATGGGCCTCTCATGGAAACCTCAGAGAAACTCAAAGTTCAGAGTCAGCAAATGTAAACCCAGGTGGGCTCTCAGGACCATCCAATAAGGAACTTCAGTATAGCCCCCCTTCTCAAGTCAGTTGCAAGGTCAGTATCAGTGACTTCTGGTACAGGTCCCATAAAATTATTCTGTATAGAAAATTGTTTCTGATAAGGGAAGGCTTCTAGCACAGAGAGACAAAGATCAGAGTTCAAGACAAAATAATGTCCCAGCTCAAAAGCAAACCCATCCCTGCACCGAAATTTTGAAAACTTTTTGATGGAATTCCACCCAGAGAAGCAGAGCTTGGTGACCAGTGTATGAGTCTCCTTGACCCCTGAACGGGAGGACAGTGATGTGAAAATCAAACACCCTAGCCAGCAGAACTCATGGAAGAAAATCATCAAGAACTACAAATATAATGACACATTCTTCAACAAAAGAATGAAAGATGGAAATATTTTCAAGTAGAAAAAAAAGATATGAGGGAAAGTAGCTGCTTTGACAACATACAGTGATTCAGATAGAGAACGCATCGATGGGGGAAACAGCACACAGATGGCACCAAGAACAAGTGAGAGACCTAGACGAAAGAGACGCCGTCCCCTTGTGCAGGACGGCAGAGAACAGATGCCAGGGACAGAATCTAAGACACAGGAGACACAGAAATACATTGGCCACACCAAGATAATAGGGACTTGAGGGAACAAATAGGAGCGGGAGTAGTGACAAGAGCTGTCCTCAGAATTTATAAATGAAACTCTGAGAGTTCAGAACTCCTCTAGTTCCAAACAAGACAAGGAAGGAAGGTTCACACAAAGATGTTAGAGAGAAATTTAAGGGCAACAAGGGTTTCAAAAATCTTAAGCTCTGCAGAGGAACATTAGATTGACAGACAGATGATAGATGGACAGATAGAGATATGCATACACGGACTGACAAAGGAACAGAAAATTGCCTGACATCCAACTGCCCTCATCCACGCTAGATGCAAGAAGATAATGAAGTGCTATTTTCAAAAAATTACAGGAGAGTGAATAAAAGAAAAACAGCCCCTGGGAATTTGTCTTTGAGTGGCAGTTGAGATCCCCCCTCCAGTGGGTCTTCCTGCTCCACTCCTCCGCACCCGCCTCCGACCCCTGGGCTGGTCTCCCGAGTCTGCCTGCAAGGCATCTCTCCGATGCCATCCTCCTTTCTGTGTCCAGTGCTCAGACCCTACTTTTCATACCTGGATCAACTCCCTGCCCAGTGCAGCCGGGATCTCCCCACTGACTCTCCTGCTCCAGCCCTGTGCCTCTGAGTCATCCTCAGAATTGAATTGTCTTCCCCTGCACTCATCCCTGTCCTTCAGAGCCCTAATTAACCTTCCCCGTTCTACAGGGCTTCCCACCTCACCAGCAGTGATCCGTCACTTCCTCTCTTGTTGTCAGGGGGGCTTTTCACTTCCAGGTCAAAGTGCAGCATAACAGACCTTGTATTTAGTCATTTGTTTAAATGCCTCACTCCATCTGGACTATGAACCTCCAATGGGCACCATTTGCCTAATATGTTGTTTTGATTCGCTGAAGCGAATGTCCTCCTCCTGTGCTATAGCGGAGTCAGTACTCAATAAGTGTAGAAATGCTTGGATTGGCAACACGTTCAAGAGAGACCCGGGGAGTTTTCCCATGCAAGGTATCTGTCTCTATTAAGTCCTGTGCAGAGATAAGAGTGTTCTGTAACAAGCAAGGCCCTGTGCAGCAGACACAGGAAGATCTGCTGTGGTCACTCATTTGCATGCAGGGGACATGAGAACATGGCAAAGGAGATGCCGTAAATCACCCAGGAGCTAGTGACAGGGCCTCTCGGAGTGCCTGGCTCAGAATTATTAATTAACGCTTCTTCGAGGATGGTTTGTTTGCACATCAGTTGAGCTAAGCCACACTGGTCTCCCTGTACATAATAAGACAGCCCGATTAGGCCTAGTCATTAATTAAGTGTCTTTGCTGTGAATAAACAGTGAAATCTTTCAGTCTGAGAGGGCCTTTGGTGCAGTGATAAATATGCAGCTGTTGACACTCCCCTGACACAGTTTGACATCTTCATCAGTTAACAGGCGCTCCCTCCCCAGGGACACCAGGCTCATGTCACGGGAAGACGACACTTCTGCCTCACTCGGCCCCTAAATTTATGTCATATGCAAGTTTACAAATAATCCTAGCTGTGAATAAATAAGGGGAAGATGGTTCCAGCCCTTAACTGTAACCGTCAACTGTCACATTTAATTGTCTGGGGCACTGGCATGTTTTTGGCACACAAATTCGAACAAAATAATATAGTGCTTTTACTTTTATGAGAATGTACAAGTCTACTTTTTTTAAATGTTTGAGTCCCAATTATAGACTCTTCTGAAACTGTAGGTTGTTTTCTAACTTTTTTAAGCATTTCAACAAATGCGCTCAGACTAATGAATGTATCATGGTTATACCACTTAAAAAATAGTCCTCTCCACATCAAACACAGGTGAGTTCCCTTTCATTCTTCTACCTGTGGAAGTGCTTTGTAAACTGTGAAATACAAAATAGAGGGATTGATCCTTTTTCCTGCCATTTCCTCCATGAAGTTCCACTGCTAATAGGGGTTAGGTCAGCACATTGGGAAATTAAGCCAACTTTCTGGAACTGAGGAAATCTCAAATTCTCTCAATAATAGCCTCTACCCCAAGATTGTCAAGGAGGTTTAAGCAAGACTGGCATAATGGGGAAAGAGCACCACTGTGTTAGTGATCACACCACTGCCTTGTACTCCAGAGCAAGGCCATTGAACATCCTTGTTAGGGAGTGTGGAAGCCTCCCAAGGACCAGCAGGATCCTCTGTCTCCATCCCCAGAGCCGAGAATTTGCTGACTCTGGGCTGCAGCCTGAAGAAGGTTGGCAGAAAAGCAGGAGGTACAAAAAGACCTACCCAGTTGTTCAGGATGAAGTAGGGAGGGAAGAGGAGACGATGGCCCACCAGCCAGGCTGCTGCAGGTTCATTCACCTGACCCTCCAGATAGGGCCAGAGCAGTATGTCCAAGGGCACGTGCATTGAACTTCTGCGACTTCTTGGCCTTGAGCATGGTGCAGTTTACACCATCTGAGATCCTGCCCGATAGATGCTTGGCCCAGGCTCATAATCACCCTTCTGGCCCCTCCAGACTCTGTTCCTCCAGGACAAACCTACCTCCCTCTCTGGGTTCCACTGTCACCAGTGTGTACCACATGCATGCAAGATGTCAGAACACAGGACGGCGCTCTTTGTACATAGAGACCCTGTGGAAAGAGCTGACCTTAAGGATAGCTGAAGGGAATTTTATCAAGATCACCAAAAGTGGCAAATTCACCTAACATGTCATAACTGAGCCTGTTGGATTCCAATTTGAGGCACCTAGTAAGTGAAGGAGACAGCACACACCTGAGGGCCTGGAGGCCTTATTCATTCCCAAACAGTGGGTGGCCTTAGGAGAGGGCCCTGGTGTGGGCAGTGGGGCACAGACAAGCCCCCTGTCCCATGAGCTGTGGCTCAACAAGTCCTGCTGGAAAGGCAACAAGCTCAGGCCTCTGCTGCCCAGGGCTCAGGGTTGACCCAAGGTGGGACTGACACATACCCAAGGGCTCACGGCAGCCCCCCAGGGACAGCAGGCCAGGGGCAGCATCCGTTCTGTTCAGGGTGGCCAGGGAGGTGTTTATGGCGTTACGAGGCAGACATTTAAGTATTCCAACTCCTCCAGAAGAGGGCGGTGGGATTCTAATTGGGAGGAGAAGCAATATGGATAATAGGAAGTGAATGTCATTTAGTAGAAGAAAAAGAAGAAAAGAAAAAAATACCAGGCTGCTCCGTGCAGAGTACAAGATCAGAGAAAGGTGGCAAGCAGAGCAGACTGAAGGGAGGAGGGAGGGCTCACCGCCAGGCTGCAGCATTTAGGGTTATAAATTAATTAAAAGTCTCCTTTGAAGAGTTTTGCTTGGAGGTGGTGATGTGACAGAAATCAGCAGCAGGGTGCAAAAGGACCCAGAAGGAGAGACACAGGAGGCCAGGAGATGGACACACGGTTGCCGCAGTATCCAAATGTGAGTTTCAGGGAAGCAAAAGCAAAGCTCTCGGCGACGGCGACTGGGCTTAAGGGCAAATCTAAAGAGACACGAGGAGTGCACAGCTGGAGCAGCGAGGAGGCAGCTTGCAGGGACAGAAAGCATCCTGAAGTGTGGGTGCCGGGGACTCTTCCCTGCAGACACTCTTTTGGAAGGTTTGGGATAGAGCCCAGGAAAGTGCATCGAAACAAAAATTTCAGGGAGCACTTGGACTGCTCTGAATTTCTTAAGGAAATGGGGCTTAAATTGTGAATGATAATCAAATAGATTGTATCCTCACAGAATCCGAAGTCCGTCTCTGGTTGTCCACCTGCGGGAACTCCAGGAAGGGACTGGGACCTCAGACTGTCTGTCCCCTCCATCCAAGTCCAGGGCCTCTGCCTTCCTCTTGACCAGGGACTGACTCAGCTTGGTCTCAAGGAGACGCCACAGAAGCTACGTCCCTCCTAACAAGAATGCCTTTGCGCTTCAGAAATGCCTCACGTGGTGTCTTGGCTTCTCCTCTGCCCCCCACAGTGAGGCATCCCTCGCGCTCTAGAGAAGGAAACCATCGAGACGGCTTTTAACTTCAAATTCCTTGTTTGTTACTAGAATCTGTTGACTACAGAAATAATAATTTTGACAGGGCCTTTCTGCAGAAAATGGCCATTTCCTGGCCCATAGGTGTTGCCTGTGAGGTCCCAAAGGCCAGAGGGCTGTGGAGCCCATGTGTCCTTCTTACCTTTCAGACGCCCAAAGACCCATCCTGCCTGAGCTCTGCATCGCAGCCTCTAAAGCAAGGAGAACAGCCACAGGGCCCAGCCTTCACAGACTCCATATAGCCAGACCCTCAAGGGAAGAAACATGAAATAAACACAAACAGAAAGAGAAACACTCCAAAAAAAGGACCTGAGAGGTTGGTGGGGTGGAAGAAGTATAACCGATCAACCTCTCAAGGCCTCACTAAAACCTGACCTCAGTCCAACTCACACCTGACCCACCTGAGCATCGGCTAGTGAGTGTGCTCACAAAGGCTGGTCACAGGCTCACCATGAAGAGATGACACTGGCTACTTAATAGAGCTTTCATGTGTCTGGCATTTAATATTTCCCAATTACTTTTTATCCTTATGCTCCCCCCAGCCCCCGGCCAAAAAAAGTAAAAGGCAAGGCTGGTAGTTACCTTAGCCAGGGGCTAGTTACCTTGTAGCCCCTCCAACTAAGACACCGGAAGCTGGGTGGCTTACTCACAGCAGACACAGCTCTGGAGGCTGAGAAGCCCAAGGTGGACAGCCGGCAGGCCCCGTGTCTGGAGGGCGGCTTTCCTGCCCAGAGCCTACCTTCCCACCATGTCCTCACGTGGTGGAAGGGGCTGGAGCCTGCTGGGGCCTCTCTTATAAGGACACAATTTCCCTTCATGTGGCTCCACCCTCAGGACCTGACCAGGCCTCGGAGGCCCCGCCTCCTCAGACCACCTCCTTACCTATTCCTGTCTTCAGGAACCAGCAGCCTCTGGCAGTAGCACATCTTTTCATAGGTGAGTAAACTGCGGCTCACGGAGCCTGACAGTGCTGCTCAGGATGAAAAGCAGAATTGAGCTCAGGCCCATCAGCCTCCAACACCCGTCCGCTTGACCCCTGCTCTTACTGTTCCAGGGACTAGCACACTGAACAATGCTATTTTAGTTTCACGAGCAACAGAAGCAAAAAGACGGCTGTGAGCTTGTCAGGAAAATGAGGCAGTTCCTTTGGTTGTAGAAGCTTTGTTCATACTTCATTTTTGCTTATTGTATTTTGGTGGAATTAAAGCTTGAATTTCTGGGTTGGATCACACTCTGGCAATGTGATCTTGACCCCCTGGCCCTCCAGGCTCCCAGAGGTCACATCAGGCAGGTTGTGGTCCACCTGGTCTGACTTCCCAGATGACACACTCTCTACTGAGGCCACAGGATGGAGGCTCTATATTTCTGGCCATCGGTTCCCCATTGGTAGGCTCCAAGGGTGTCAGACCAAACTTTCAGTGACCATACCAGAAATCCACAAGTCTCCCTCTCAGCACAGCCATCTGTACGTCTTCTTGACTCTCTCCTTTCCTCCTACCTCCACTGCCTTCTGTGCTTGGTGTCCTTTGTTCCCCTTGTGGTTAGCTTACAGTTGTTCACAAGTTTTCTGTAATTACAGGATTCTGAGGATTCTGAAAAAAAGGGTTTTTTTTGTTTTGTTTTGTTTTTTACTGTGGCCAACCACATGAGAGGATGAGGAGGAAGCACCTGGGTTTCCAAGCAGGAAATCCCTTCCTCAGAGAGGTGTGATGTCTACGCTGAAGTTGCAACCTAAGTCTTTGAACTAAGAGGGGCCAGCAGAAAAATAACACCAGGTTCACTGCCCGGGTGTGTCTGTCCATTTTCTTCCAGGCACAGGTCTGTGTGTGTGCACTGATCGTGCACCACGGACCTGAAAGGAAAACTCCAAACAGTGGGAGCCCACCAAGGTCACACACCTTGAGAGACCAACACAGAAGAGGCTCCCACGCATTCACCTTGACAGATTACCCGTAACCCCTTCCCACAGCCAGTAGTCCCAAGGCTAAGCACAGCCACCCCTTCAATGCTGAGAACCCAAGGCGTCACTCTGTGCGCAGCATCCCAGCCAAGGAGCCCCCAGTCTGTTACAGTCGACAGGGTTTACCCTGCAGAGTCCACTGACAAGATGGATTGGAAGAAACTGGACACCACAGCACAATTGTTGTGGAGCTCCTCTTTTCCAGAGACATGATTTTTCCAGCAGTGCTGATGGAGAAGAAAATATGAGCCACATTTCTTTCACTATTTAGTTGGGATTCACATTTCAGAACTCAGAATACAGGAAGAAAGGGGTTCCAGTGTTAGTTGACCCAATCCTTCCTTCAATTCTCCTGCCATTTATCTCTCTTGTGTATGAAAAGCTTCTTTTGAAGTCAGGACTTCAGGCACGAAGGAAGAAGAAATTCGTCAAGGGAACTGAATTCGGAAAGATTAAAATGTAGAGTTTTAATACAGCTGTAGCTGACACATGTCAAGAAGATAAAAGGAATATTTTGGATTCTAAGAACAGTTCCAGGATCATGAAGCACTACTTTAAAAATACATATTATTTTGATTGAAATTTGCAGAGAAAAAAATCAATATAATCAGCCACTCTAGTAAATGGATGCATTGAGAGGATGTTCTTGGCCCTGCATTGCTCATTTTTAAAAAGGAAAAGGAAAAAAAAGCCTTCACTGAACACATTTTTTATATGTTTTCTAACAGGCAATATTTCTAACCATACTTAACCTAGAGAATTTCACCTTTCTGACTTTATCTGGAGCTATTCCCACACACAGAACTTAATCAACTCCAACTGAAAGTTGAAAAGTTACCCCACATCACTGACAGTTGCAACAGGATATCAGAGTCTAAAGGGTTTTGATGAATAAAAATTTGGAAATGATTCATTAATGGCTCCTCTAAAAAGGGAATAATTATATTAAAAATTCACCATTATAGAAAAAAGAAAGATGAAATTTCCAGAGAGTCATTTCAGCACTAAACCCTCTCATTAGTATTTCCTCTCACACCCAAATCCTAAACTACAGGAGGCATTTGCACCAGTTTTCCCAGCAAGTAAAAATTCCTCCATGAATATCCTGGAAAATGGCTGACAAGACAGAGGTCAGTTTGTATTTCCCAAACCTACGTGATACCAAGGTGTGGTCAAGGAATGTTTGTTCAGAATTTTCTGATTCATGTAGTTTCAAGGAAAGTTCACTTCCAAAAAAAAAAAAAAATCTTTTAAAGTTTCAAGTAAAATGCCATTATAATTATTATTGTAAAATATAGTATTTTGATGTGTAATGTATCTTTAGTTATATTAGCCATGAACAAACATCCTGAAACATGAAGTTTGGGCTAATAAATATTTCTTTCTGTTGCTTCATGAACTCATTCCTTAATAAATTAGGATTGCCAAATAAAACTTCAAGGTTGATATTTTCTTTGATTTAGTCTTAGGCAAAAAAAAGTAAAGAACAAAGATGTGAGTTATTCTCTCTCTCACTCATAAACAAATTTGTAAAGGACACCAGAGGAAACCTGATTCTAGAGAGAGGTAATGGGGCTTTCAGGGCCTCTGAGGCACTCCACAGATAGGGTCACCTGGTGATCTGCAGGTGAGGTCTGAGCGGGAGGACAGTCCTGGTTCCATGCGTGCACTTAGGGTCCTGGGTGTTGGTGACACTGGAACCAAAAGAACAGGTGGGATCAGCTAGAACATAGACGTCAACAGCAAAGACACGAGGATCTAAATGAATGATGCCGTGCTGGAGAGGGAAGGAGGGAGCCAGGAAGGAGATGGAGGAGGGGATGGCTGCTCTGTGGTCAAGCAAAGGAGCCTCAAACGGGAAAGGATGTCCCACTGGAAATTTACATGAGATGAAATTCGAAGTCTGCTTACAGAAATTAAGAAAATATCATTGTGGCACATGGTTTGGTGAAGGCAAAGCCAAATTCTCTCACTTGGATATTGATTGGAAAGGGAAGAAACAGAATCAATGAGCAGAAACAGCTTTTTTGGACTTTGGCAGAGAAGAGAAAGTGAAGGACAGGGCAGCTTTTGCAGAGATGGCATGAGGACAGGAGGTGTGACGCTAGTTGGTTTTTTTGAAGAGCCTATCCTATAGACTAGCAGGGAAGGATGATCCAGAGGTGGAGGTTTTTTGAGAAGACACAGAAGACTGAATCCCAAGGTGGCAGATTTGGTAGCAGGCCATGTCATTTCCAAAACGGAATCAGTTATTTTCCTTGTTTTACAAGAAAAATGAGCAACAGCAGCAAAAGAACTGGATGCTCCAAAAACAGTGGAACACACGGGCACTTCCTAATTCCACCTCCGCTGGCTGGGTCCTTGGGCGGGTTTATGCTTCTAGAGTAGAGACAGTTCTGTCCACTGCAAGGAGATGGCTGAGACATGTGGGACCAGACTGAGGAGCCAACAGCTCAGTGCTGGCACAGATCAGCCCTCAGAGGGTGCCCAGTGGCCAGCGGGACCGTGGGTAGGGGTCCCTGTGGTTGTGGGGTGGAATAGGGCTAGCGGTCACAGGACAACCTTCATCCCTGTATCATGGCTCCAGAGTCAGCATGTGCCGCCATGCTGTGCTAGAGACAAATGGAAACTACGCAGCTGGGGTTGGGCTCGGTGGCAGAGTGCTTGCCTAGCATGTGTGAGGGGCTGGGTTCGATCCTCGGCACCACATGAAAAGTAAATGAAATAAAATAGTAAGAAGATTAAAACTACTTGGAGCTACATGAAAAGTAGAATACAAAGTTCACAGTACCTTCAAAACCAGTGCTTAGAGATCGGTGCTGTCACTGAAATGCAGGTGTGGTGTTCGTCCATTTTACATGGGTTTAATAAAGCACCTGATTCTGGATACTTTCATTTTGCAGTTTCAGAGGTCCCAGAGTATGACACCACATGTGCTCAGCTCTGGTAAGGACCTCTGCTGAGGACCTCTGGCTGCGTCACTGCATGACAGATGGCATCATGGCGATGGCACGTGTGTGAGATCCCATGCTGACACAGAAGCCAGGGCTTGGGATGACCTTTCTCAACAACGTGCTCTCGTGGGAGCTGCGTGGGGTCCCACAGAAACTGCACGAACCCCTTCCAGCAGCAGGCCTCCAGCAGCCCCGCCTTCCTCCACGGAGCCCCGCCTTCCTCCACGCACCCCCGCCCTCCACGCAGCCTCCCACCTCC